>PVJD01000788.1:0-350824 GCA_004026545.1 Mormoops blainvillei | reverse complement strand
GCCCCTTGGCTGCCTTGAGGAGGAAGTATTTATTTTGAGTTGCTGGGCTGGCCGGGCTGCGGCCCTCAGACTTTCCACCCCACACAGCACACTCCCAGTCCGCCCCTCCCTGCCTTGTCCACCAGAGCTCCCAGAGAGGTCTCTGAGAAGCAGGTGGAATGATCTGGGTCCCTATTAAACCTGCCTTGGGTCGGGAGGTCCCCCCGCATGCCCCCTTCCTTTGCAGTATCACCCGCACCTCCTTTCCTCCGTGGTCTAGGTAGAGGGACCCAGTAACTCTTCCGCCGGGTGCCTGCTTCTCAGCCCATGTTGCCGGGCGCCAGTTCCTCTTCCAGAATGGAGCAGCAGGCTCTGCCTCCCTCTCTCCCTGCTTCCCCCTCAGAAATGTCCTCGTGGAGCCTTCCTCTGCAACACAGCCTTCACTTCCTTCACCTGGACGCATCCCAGCCTTCTCAGCACCCCTATGGCGGGAGACTACTGAGAGGCCACCTGGTACCACTCAGAGAGGACAGCATTCTGTGGGAAGTACAGGCTCAAGGTTCAACCTTAGCTCTCACCACTTGTGTGCACTTAACGTGCTTGGGTGAGAGAGATTCAGATGCTAAATGAGACGATGGATGTGCAAAACTTCTGAAAACGGAAAGAGCAGTAGGATCTAGGGTAATGGTTCTTATAGTGTGGGCCCCTGTCCAGCAAAATAAACATCATCAGAAAATTTGTAGTGCCCTGGTTGGTGTGGGTCAGTGGATTGGGTGCTGTCCTGCGAAACGAAAGGTTACCGGTTTGATTACTGGTCAGGGCACATGCCTGGGCTGCAGGCTAGGTGCCCAGCTGGGGGGTGTGCGAGAGGCGACTGATCAGTGTTTCTCTCCCTCTCTTTCTCCCTCCCTTCTCCTCTCTCTAAAAAATAAATCTTTTTAAAGAAAAAGAAAACTTGTAGACATGAAAATTAGCAGACTCACCCCCAGATCTACAGAATGAAAACTCTGGGGATGGGACCCAGGAATCCAGTTTTAACAGATTTCCATGTGATTCTGATGCACTCACTGGGCCAGTAAACAGAAAGCAGACCCTTTCTTCTAAGGTGCACAGCTGGCCAGAGTAACCTAAGATGCAGAATAGGTGCTAGACTGTAATATCCTGGAGGGGCGGGACAAGGTCCTGCTTATCTTCGCTTCCCCTGTGCCTAGTGTGGCATCTGGCACACAGTAGGTATTCACAGGTGTGTGAACAGTAAAAGACAAAAGTAACTCAGGAGCCTTATAATGAGCATACATTACATTTACAATTTAGAAAGCAGATAATCCTATTTGAGGAAAGGGGTAACGAACACTCGGGTATCTTTCCAGACACTGTGACACAGCACAGCAGGACCAAAGCACAAAACAGACCTACTCTTAAGGAGCTTAGATCCTAGGGGCAAAGACAGAAACAAAGAGCAAAGCTAAGAACAGTGCTTGGGAGATGGGTATGAATGGAATGTGGGACGGGTGAGCCAAGGAAGGGGAAGGCCATGCCATCACCAGGCAGGTCGAGTTGGGAATGTGCCAGCTCACCCGTCACGTCACCCCACCACCCAGGGCTTCAGCCAGATGGTTCCAGCATCATTGTTTGCAGTCAAAGAAAGGGAACATCACCACACTTTAGGGGAGGGAGGAACAAGACAAAAAGACTGCTATGCTATGCTAAACTAATACTATATTAGTACACCTTATTTTATTAATATAATACACTACTATGCATACTGTACTATACATACTATACCATGCTATACTAATACTATACTACCTTATACATATTATATGCATTATACTCACTGTACATATACTATCTGTGCTATTCTATGCTATACATACTGTGCTATACATGCTACACTATGCCTGACCATAATCCACATGTAGTATGTTTGTGGAACTGAGCCAAGGCTTCTCTAGCTGCAAGTGAGGGCCCTCTCTTCTGCTTGGCCTTTGGGGCCTGTGAGAAAAGAGCAAATATATATGACGTCTGTCTGGAAAAAAATCCAACCATTGTCGATATAACAACAGCTTGCACGACATTGATGTAACCTGACAGCCAAGGAGAGTGGACTGGAATGCACGTGTGTGAACAATAACGTCACTGTACTGGTCAGTGGGGGTGGAAGATGCCATTGAGTGTGCGTGTGTACTGTGTGGCCGTCACATTCAAAATGACTGAGGGAGAAGAGCAATGAATCTGCATCAGATTTTGTGTTGAGCCTGAACACTCCTCCACGGAAACTAGGATGGTTCAGAAGGCCACAGCTATGGGCACCTGGCGACTGGCAGCTTCATGAGGACAATGTGCCCATTCATGCATCACGTCTCGTGCAGAGATTTTTGGCAAAACATCAAATCACCCAGGTGACTCAGCCCCCTACAGACCAGGTTTGGTGCCCCGTGACTTCTGGCTTTTCCCCAAACTAAAATCACATTTGAAAGGGAAGAGATTTCAGATTGTTGACAAGATTCAGGAAAATATGACCAGGTAGCTGATGGTAATTAGAACTGTGTGAGGTCCCAAAGTGCCTACTTTGAAGGGGACTGAGGTGTCATTGTCCTATGTACAATGTTTCTTGTGTCTTGTATCTTCTTCAATAAATGTCTCTATTTTTCATATTACGTGGCTGGATATCTTCTGGGCAGACCTCATACAGTGGTCTCTGCATCTGGTTCCTGGCACAGAGTTCCCCAAAAAGAGCACTAGGTGCATCTCATGTTCTAAAATTTGCTCTTTGACCATGTCTCTGACACAGCACTCCTAGCTCCTCATGAATTCCTAGGTGAGAAGAGCACTAGGAGCATCTTGTTCTAATGAGGTGACTCTGGATGGGCTCCAGGCTGGGGGAATGACCAAGCCATGAAGTTGGGAATTTCAGTCCCACTCCCATTCTCCAGAGAGGGGGAGGGGCTGGAGGCTGTGTTAGTAGCTGCTCATGCCCACGTGAGGAAGTCTCCGCAGAATCCCAATGGGGGTTTCGGAGAGCTTCTGGGTTGGTGAATACACCATGTGCCGGGAGGGTGATGTGCCCCCAGCCCCACAGGGACAGAAGCTCCGGCTTTCAGACCCTCCCAGACCTCACCCTACGTCTTTCTTCATCTGGCTGCTCATCTGAATCCTTTATCGCGTCCTTTAATAAACTGTAAACCTAAGTGTTTCCCTGAGTTCTGCAAGCTGCTCTAGCAAATTATTCAAATCCAAGGAGGGGGTTGTAGGAACCTCCAATTCACAGCCAACTCAGACAGGTGCTGTGAATAACCCGCGGCCCTACTACATGAGATTGGGCATCTGAAGTGGGGAAGAGCATTCTCTTGGACCGAATCCTCAACCTGTGGTAGCTGATACTGTCTCTGGCAGGTAGTGTCAGAATTGAGTTAAAGTATAGGACACTCTGCTGGTGTGGCAGAGAACTGCTTGGTGTGGGTAAAACCCACACACATCTGGTGGTAGAAGTGCTCTGGGTGTGGCAGAGTGACAATAAAGGAGGGAACATGGGAACAAATAACTGAGTTTTTCCTAAGAGGCCTCTGGTGCTGTGCTCTGAGGCTGTCGCTTCCAAAGCTGGGTGTCTCTCCGCCCAAGCGCAAGGTCTGTCCCGATAAGCTGAGAGAGCAATGATAAACGACAGGGCCAGGGAGGGGTGCTTGTGGGAGAAACCGCAGCCAGGCTAATGACAGTTAATGGGAGCTTTAATCCCCAACACCAGCCATACCTGCTGATCTTCTAATGAAAGAGGATGTTTAGTGGGTGTGCCTGTGGGTTGGTGCCTGTGGAGGCCTCCTGGTGAAGGAGCCCCAACCAGCTACCTCTGAAATAGGGCTTTCAACAAAATCCACCTCAGATTCCCACTCTGCCTCTGAAAAACTGTTTGGGAAGGAAGAAATGCACCGGGGGCACCACTATGTACAGGGAAAGTGAAGATGGGCTTTTGGCCTGGCCCTGCCACAGACAAGCTATGTAACCTAGCCTATGTTACCTTCCGCATCTCAGTGTCCTCATTGACTTAGTCAGGATAGGTGAGGCCATGCTGTGGTAACGAGTAAACCCCATGATTTTAGTGGCTTAACAAAATAAAAGTCTATTTCACATAAAGGCACCTTGCAGGTCAGGCACTTCTCCATCCTGTGGCCACACTACCAGGAACATGTGGCCTCCAGGGTCCCTGAAGCACGGAAGAGGCACCTCGAGGGTCTTGTCTGAAAGTGGCTGACATCGCTCCTACCATACACAACACCCGACTGAAGTTATCACACATCACACTCCACCCCGAGAGGGCTGGAAATCAGTCCCTGTGCAGGAAGAGGAAACATATAGAGAATGTGTAGGGTCACCTTCACCCACCCGTCTGTGACATCTATGAATTAATTCATCACATTTTGGGAGGGGCACCTCACCTGTGCCAGGCCTTGTGTTCAGTACAGAGCTACAAAGATTCCCTGGTCCCCAGTAAGGTCAGTAGGTGAAACAGAGAGAAGGAGGTAGTGCTGCTGTCTGCACAGGTCTATATGGGGGCAGCAAAAAAGGCAGCTGACCCAGCCTGGGCGAGGGGTGGGCATGCTGTGCAGGTTAGTGTTTAACAGCTGACTCTGAAAAACCATGTATGCATGCTTCCATGCGCACGTGTTTACTATTAATTTTACTGGCATAAAGCATGTGTAGTATGCAATTTACAAGTAATGCGAAAATGCACAATACTCTACACTGTAAATCCCGCAGAGCCACTGGCTCACAGAATGCATTCATTTTTTGCCAAACGTAGTATTCAATTATGGTTTGACAAATGGACTGGCACCACTGTCAGCTCTTTCCCCAGTAAATTCATTGTCCTTAAATCTGGTATATAATCTGCTGATAAACTATTTCTCATTTTCATACTGATTATATTTATTAAACTGAAACCTCTTTTGGCTTCAGCAGCATGTATTTGGGAGTCTCACCAGGAGTGGCGGAGGAGAGGCTAATGGGGGGCCGAGAAGGCAGGCTGGAGGTGAGGAGAGGAGAAGAAGAGCAGTAGGGGAGGAAATGGTGGTGGTGAGCACGGAGGGGGCGTGCAGGGAAGGTGGACTGAAAAGAGAAGGCACTGGGGCTGCCACCTAGAGAGGGCTTCTTTGCAGGAGGAGCTGAGCTTACAGCCCCTGCCCGGGCCTGGGCAGGCCGGTCTCCTCCAGTGCCTGTCAGCCACTCTTGGGGTCACAGCGCGGACTTAGGGAAGAAGACAGAACCACACGTGCAGTTCAAGTGTTTGGGCACCCAGCTTTCCGACACCAGGGAGGCGGTAGGCCAGACAGGTGGCAAGAGGGGTCACCATTTCTCACACAGTCGGCGTGGAATTCCCAGGCCCAACCCAGAGCCACCTCCCAGGTAACAGTCTCCTCTGAGGCTGCCGTTTGTGGCTTTTTCCACAAACCAGTTCACGTCCACCTCTCTTTCCCAGCCAGCAAAGTTTCCTGGATCCTCAGCCCTAACTCCTAATCCTAATCCCTCCCGAGCCCTCCTGTCCTCTCACTTTCTCCCCCATGGAGACAGGGGCCACTGGCCCTTCCCTGCAGCAGGGAGCCAGGAGGCAGCACAGGCCCAGGCTACAGGTTCTCTGCTCCCCAGCTGCCCATGTGCCCACATACGCATGTGTGGCCAAGGGAGGCCAAACCATTCCCTGGAAAAGCAGCCCGTGACAAACGATCCCGACAATGAAGTGTTCTGAAACCCTTACAAGTCTTTCCAAACTTCCCTCAATAAGGCAAAGAACTTGGGGAACAACCTTTGGCCTTGATGAATGAGGGGAAGAGTAAGGGCTGCAGGATGTGTGACTTTCATGGCAGCGTTTCACAGAGAACCAAGTGGACACGTCATGGGTCTAACTGCTGTTCTGGGGTGCTTCGTGTGTCTGACTCCATGTTCCAGATAGACAGATAGATAGATAGAGTTCATATATATAGAAGAACATATTTCATCCTCACATCAGCCCTATGAGGTGAGGTAGGTGCTTTACTGGAGGAAACTGAGGTACAAAGAGGTTAGGTAACTTCCAGAATCCCATACTGGTAAATGTCAGAGCTGAGATTTGAACCCCAGTAGTCGTACCTTTAACTGTGACGCCGAGCTGCTTTCCCACACACCATGGTCCTGTCATTGGTCCTTTCCCTCTGCGACTCACAGGCATGGGGGTCATGTTTCCCACTGCATTAAATCCAGGGCCAGCCCAGATTGTGGGGCCTGCAGTTTAGACAATGTGGTTGGGGGGCCTTCTCAAAGACAAATTCTATAGAGTTGTGACTCCTAATGGCACAGACCGTGGAAGTGCTCATGTCACTGAGGTGCCCTGAATTTCAAGCGTTGCTGGTCCCTGAGCCAGTGACCTCCAGGACTGTCAGTCTCCGATTATCTCTGTGAGGGCTTCCTGGAGTCTTTTCTGTCCTCTGGTACCTGCTTTACCTCTCTCCTCTGGGGAAGAGAAACTGTATCCCAGAAGCGGAAATCACAAGGGAACCTGAGGGAAACCCTACAACAGCCAGGCCCCTCTCTGCCCCCTGTGGAGACCAGCACTGGAATCCTGGAATCGGAATTCCTGGGGGGCGCAGAGGAGGGGCAGGGCGGGGAGCCGGGTGCTGCTAAGTGAAGCATGGATGACTCAGGCCAGGGCCGCTGGCACCGGGCCTGCTTTCAGAAAGCGTGAATAACCAGGGGGAGACATGGAAAATTTCCTGACAAGCCCTGAAGCTGGCAGGGTCATTAAAATGTAACCTGCCCAGGGTCATGTGTGAGACCTGAAGCTAATGTGGAAGCACGGGGGAGAAAGGACCCGCTCCTCTCCCGAGTGCTGTGCAAGGTGCTTCTCTTTCAGAAGCACTGACAGGCCCCCGATGAACCCAGCCAGAAGGCCTCAGTCCCAGGGAAGAGCCGTGTGTGTTTCAGAGACCATCACCCCTGACCAGAACATTCTGTGCTAGTAGTAAAGGCTCAGATAGACTCTTCCACCCTGTCCCTTCCCTCGCAATGTTGTCCCAAAGCCATGAAGTGGGGCCAAGCAAGGCTAGGAGTCTGAGGGGCTGGGGGCACAATGCCCCGTGGGGAAGGGGGTTAAGAGAGCTGCTGTGGGGCAGGTGGCCTATTCCCCAGTCTCAGAGCCTGAGGGGGAGGGCATGGGGATGGCATCCTTGTGGAGGAGGGAGCAGCATAATGAGAAGCTAGTCACTTGCAGAGATAGTGATAAAATAAGTTGACATATTAAGGAGGATGGGAGCCGGCTTTCTCCTACCCAAGTAGGAGCTACAACATGGCAAGGAGAGACCCAGAGTGACCCCTTTGGTGTCGGGCTGGAAATGGAGATGTGGGTGTACACTCAAGGTTTTCAGTCTACATCAGCTGAAGTGGAAATAAACACAGACTTCAACGTCTGCCGATGGACATTCTCAAGCTCAGTCCACTGACATGGGGATGTCCATGAGCACACCTGGCGCCCTGATGCAGGTTTCTGAACACCACTGCAAAAGAGGAAATGACTGGTGATGCCTGTTAGGGACAGTGAGGTGGACCGTTCCAGGAGAGCTCCTGCACGGGGGACTAATAAAAGGAGAGAGAGGTTGGACTCGAGTCCGACTCCAACAAGGACAAGTGGGGTTTATAATCCAGGAGTAGGGTGGGGGTCAAAGGATGGAAAGTTACTAAGGAAAACACCAGGGGGAAGGGTCATGCCTGTTGGGCCAATTCGATGGAGTTCTTGCTGAAAGCAGGCCAGGTAATAAGGGAGGAGAAACCTGATCAGATAGCGAGGGCGGTCAGCTACCACAGGGGTCTGCTGATAAACTGACTTAGCAGGGCCCTTGCTCACACTGCGTTCTACGAGGTCAGGGAGGGGAGCCCAAGCCAGGCCCAGAGCACTCGGGACGGCCCTGATTAGAGTCGGCCCACTCCATCTCTGCTGAAAAGAACCAGAGCTCCTGAGGGGGTGTCGCAAGTTCCAGAGCTCGGGCAGGGAAACTCCTAGATGAGCCAAGGACCTATTTCTGTGCCAGAAAGTCAGGAATTGCTCAAAGAATGAGGGACATGTCAAAAGGACACAGATATCAGCTTGAATGGGCTCCCACTGACTAAATCTGGGACAATTTGAGCATCAAGATAAATAATGATAACAACAAGTCATACCCCATGGGATGAAATAGGAAACCATGAGTCCACATATATGTTAATTATATTGATTAGTTATATTCATATATGTTTAGAATTAACTAACTGTACTTATTCGATGAGTAACCGTATATTCACAGAGTTTCAAAGTTCCTCCCCACAAAATACTTAATAGTTGCAAACAAAAATTCACTTCATTTGAGAACCTGGCAGACAGACCTTAATCAAGGGCTCAGTTACCTCAGCGATGGAACCATGGAAACCGTGCACCATCGGGTAGGACCCAGTGGGAGCAGCACCGCATCCGTGCTGTTCTTGCCCAAGACTCACAGCCTGACTCTAACCACGGCATCAGAAAACTCTTAACTCTAGGAACAACTGAGTCTGTTACGCTCAAAAATGTTAAGATGAGTTACTTTAGTCAGTAAAAGACTGAGAAACATATCCCAGATGGAAGGAGACTGAAGAGATGTGACAACTAAATGGGACATATGATACTGCACTGTATCCTTTTGCTAAAAAGGACATGAGTGGGAAAATGGGAAACTTGAGTGGGAGAGGATGATCGCATGGTAGGAAAGTAGCAGCACTGACTTTTCCATTGATGGGTATGTCGTGGTCACGTGGCAGAAAGCCCTTGTGTGTAGAAAATACATGTCAAAATATTCAGAGGTCATGGGGCATCATGTCAACAGTGTATTCCCAAATGGTTCTGGAAAAATACTTATTCCCTACATGCAACTTTTCTGTAGAAGTTTGAGGTTGTCTCTAAGTGAAGGAGCCAGGAGAACTGCAGTCCTCGGATGGAGGGAACTCGAGGATCAAACAGCCGGGAAGGACTTTATTATCCCCCTTGCACAAAAGAGGGAGTTGAGACAGAGCCCGTGGTGTAAGGGGCCTTTGCTCACTCATTTTGTCATGGGGCAGAGGGAGAGGTAGTGAGGGTCCTGCTCCTTCCACCCCAACCCTCCCCTGATCAGGAAATTCCACAGTGAAAGCAGAAAAGAAAAAGTAAGATTTTAGCATGCACTTGATGGTCAGGGCTAACCCCCGGGGGACTGGGAACCTTCCCCCTGCGTTTCAGGCCCTCTGAGCAAGAAAAGCCCCCTTGTGCCGCCTGTTCGGGCATCGGCAGCCCGTGGCGGTCTAGGGGAGGTCAGGTGTAGAAGGAACTCATGAGGAAATGCCTTCTCCTGGAGAAATGCAGATATTACTTACAAAACGACAAGTAGACAAAGACATCTATTGTAGGGGAAGGGGTCTCTCAGAGAAGCTAACATGAAGAGAGAGGAGGCGAGGCCACCCACTCTGTGAAAAGCAGGGAGACACATGTGGCTGTCAGGGGGAGGTCTCCTGCTCTGCTCCAGACCATGAGAGACTGCCTTGTCTGTGCCTGGAGGGGAGGGCCCTGTGAGACCAACTTCCCCTCACACAGCACGGTCCAGACAGGGCGGGACACCAGGGTGCCACGCTTGTCTCTTAAAATGAGAAACAATCCAAGCTGCTGTGGTCCCGTGGCTGGTATGTGACAGCACCAGACTGAGCACAGACGGGCTGGCTCCAGGGACACAGAAGTGACACCAGGCTGGAAATTCTCTGGCTGACACCAACAGGGGTTTCTTCCCCTTCAGTCAAGAGATAAGACATCAAATCAAAGATGACAATCATCTTGGAAAAATACAGTCTGCCATAGAAATGAATAAAAAGGGTTTTCCTGGGATCCTGAGGACACATCATGATGCTAAGGGTCTGTGGAAGCAGCCGTTGCCATTTTTGTTTCCGCACATGGAGAAACTGGTCCAGGGTCACAGTGCAAACGGTAAGCACAGTGTCGGAACCAGAACACAATCCTTCCCCCGTCTTCAGGGCTTTCCTCCCCCATCAGCTGTTTCTACGAAGAAAACCTTAGTTTGAATAAAATAGAACCAGAGCTTGCCCCACTTTTCTAGAAGTACTGACCAGCCAACCAGCTAACAGAAAAGAAAGAAGGTTGCCAGGAATGGTCTTCTGTTCTGTTTTCTGACAAACTCAGCCCCAAATTTACTCCTCCCTGTGATCCTGGGCAGATGAAGTCTGGTACGTGCTGAGCCCTTACGGCATGGTATTTATTACACACGAGTTGTTATAACCATCACATCCAAAGGGTATTTGGGGGTCTAAGGTTTCAGATACAGTAGTAGGGTTTCAACTTGCCTACCGTAACAGAGAGACCCAAACAATATTGGCTTAATCAAGATAAAAATCTGTACGTTTGCTATGTAAAAGTTCAAATGGGCGGGCAGAACCAGACTGGCAGCTCCACAACCACCAGGGATCCTGGGCCCTTTGACAATTTGCTCTGCCACCCTCAACATGTATTTCCATCTGTGGCCCCGAGTGGCTGCTCCAGTTCCTGCTATCACGTTTGCATTCCAGCCACAAGGAAGAGAGCATGGGGAAAGGCAAGGACACACCACTTTGCTTTAAGAACATGACCCAGATTTTACACATCCTTCACTTTCATGTGTATTTCGTTAGCCAGAACTTTGTCACATGGTCACAGGTAGCTAAAAATGAGGTTAAGAAACTAGCAACTCTAAGATAAGTAAGTAAATTAGTTACTTAATTACTCTGGTTTCTCTTCAGATCATATAAATCTTTCCCCTTAAAAAAAAAAAAAAAAGACCTAGGACTAAGAAGGGAGAAAGAGGGAATGCATACTGGGGCATCAACAAGCAATTCTGCTCCACCAGGGGCGCCTTTCAGCTGCTCAGAATGAACAGGGAGGTCTTTTTCCCTACCCCAGCACTTTCAAGTCTCAGCTAGACCCAGTTTTCCCTGCTCAGCAGTGCACACTGGATCTAAGCCAGACTGGACCAGTGTCCACCCCCAGCCTCTCCCAAGAATCTGTCCTGATATTCTACATGCTCCCTATTGTCTAGTTCACATCTATTCTGCTGTGGGCTCGGCCTCCTGCTCTGCCATCTGGGAGAAAATCTGTCAGGGCACCCCCCTCTGCACACTGAGATGCTGCCTGTCTCCATCTGGCCAAAGAGGGGTGATGACAGAAGGGTGGCTCCACGGGCAAACCAAGCCTCCCTTGGCCAACCCTTTCTCAAGCTCATTGGTCAAGCCCACAGGGCAGCTGGATGGTAGGCAGGAGCCTGAGTCAGACCCACTGTCAGGCAGAGAAAGGTAAAGATCACACCTGCCCATGTGTGGATCCAGTGTCAGTGGCGGATGCTCAAGAAGAGTGGGGACACCGTCCTTTGAAGCCAACTGAGGAGCCACCTGCACACGTGGCTGGCAGCTGCATCGATGGGTTTTTGTTTTTGCTTTTCAGTGCATCCAGTTTGGAGCATTCTTCCAGACAGAGGGAGGCCCCATTTGGCCTCAGAGCTTGGTCATTTGGAACTGTGGCCTCAGAGGACAGACAAGGAAACTCGGAGTCCTATGTTTAACAACTCCGTGACCTGCAGGGCAGTATGGCACAGCAGTGAAATACAAGGGCTTTGGAGTCAAAATTTCTAGGTTCTAGTCCTGGCTCCATTGTTGGTTAGCTTGGGACTACAGGTGCGTTCCTGGGTGTCTTCTGGCTTTTCCATCTCTAGCACAGAGATCACTGTGCTTCTGTGAAGGGATGGGTGAGTAATAAATGGGCTCACACACGTCACTGTCTGGCCTGTAGTAAGCTCTTCATGGACATTAGCCACTCCTTTCCTTAATCTCTCTGAGCCTCAGTTTCCTCATGATTGAAATAAGGAACTACTTCTGTGCTCACAACAGGCGTGAACAATAATTCTTGCATCTCAAGAAGATTCTCTGTGTATTACATGTCTTCCTTCTTTTTTTCTTCTCCGCTCTCCTGGGTCTGGCTTCTCTATAAACAAGGGGGAGATAAATGATTATCCCCCCCCGCCCCCCCGCCCCGAGAGTTCACACTGGCACTCAGTCTAGAGAGGTGCCCTGCGAGTTTCTGGCTGGTCTGGTTTGCCTTCCTGCCCATTGTGCTGTGTTCTGGCCAACTCGTGACCACGTGAGTGAGAGTGCAGCCAGAGCCAGGGGTCAGAGGACGGCAGGCAGAGCACCGCCGCGCGTGCCAGAATCAGGGGCTCCTGGTGGTCAGTAGGCCAGGGAGCCCTTTAGGCCTCTCAAGGAATGTTGTCACCATCAGCCCCGGGGACCAGGGTGCTGCGGGGACGCTGGATGGGGGAAGATCGGGGGATTTCAAGAGGAAAAAGGACGACTTCATAAGGATGATTCCAGTCACCCTGCAGGGGCTGGTTCCGTCCTTGTCCCAGTTCCAGCAATGGGGCTCCCGGGAGAAGTGAGATCAGAGGGAGTCATTAACAAAATCATAGCAAGTTTTTATTGACTTATTCATATCTCACCATAAATGCAACTGATCTCATTCTTCCAGTGTCCACTTACTAATTATAATATTGGAAATCTTGAGAGTGATATATAGTCATCAGAGTAAATAGAAGCTTTGGGAAATAAAAGCAGATTCTGTCAAAAGTCAGTCGCTGTGGCTTTGACTTTGAGACAGTAGGGAACGTTCTCCTTTCAAAGATGCAAGGAAGATTTTGTAGCAGATGGGGTGTAGGATGAGGACAGGGTCCTGGGTCACTGTGGAGCTCCCTGTCACAATGTGGCCCCCAACAGCCTTGAGTACAGCTTCCTGATTCTTCATGTCTGGCTCTCTGTGTGATCTGTCTGGTGGTGGTCCTGTCTCCTGATTTCCAAATAGTCTTCTTTTTCTTTCATATTTTCAGTCGATCTGTGCAATCCTTGTGGTGTTATTTTGCTCTTGTAGCCCGTGCTCTCCTCTCAGGGTTCACTAACAGTTTTTCACTGTGATTCCTCAGAGTTTTATGCCTAGTTCAGTCATGTTTGCACTTCTTGAAATTTTAAGTCCTTAAGAAAACACATGCTCAGAAATGCAGGACATTCGTGTGACTGTCCTTTAAGTTCTGTGTTAGGTTCAGAATGGGTGATACGGGTTTATACTTGGAGAAGGTCTAACCTTAATTTCAAAAATATTATATAAATGTTCAGAAAAGCATGTAAGTTCTGTATACCAGCAGTCACTACCAATACATCGTGCGTCAATAAGATCATCAGTGACCAGAGGGGACTGTGTTGCCATCATGGAATGTTTCCACAGTCAGTGGTTGGAGTAATCATGTGGGAAGTATGCTTCTCTGAGCCTTGAGGAAATAAACTTAACTCCTGTAAACGGAGAGAAGGCTTTTTGTTTTGTCTTTAAAATCCAGGCAACTCTTCTTTAATCTACAACATACTTGTATTGACTTCAACAGATGTTTTCTCATCATCTAATAAAACTGATATTCAGGAAGGTGTACCACGTTATCCTTTGGCTTTGTTTATCTCCTGGCCCGTCACCAATATCCTCAGAGGTTCATGATTCCAGTTTTAGAAGCCCAAGACTAAGGATATTCAAGCTTGCAAAAAAGATAGAAAGGGGGATGGAAAACATTGAAGAGCTGTCAGTCATTTACACCATAGTCTAAATGCACCCCTTTCCTGAGAAAAAGTTTTAAGGTCAGGAGAGACGAGAAAGAAAGAGAATCATGATGGGTAAGGGCAGCAGAAGGGAAAAGGAAGAGGAAAGGGAGCTGGGATTAGCCAAGTCAGCCTTCACCTCTGCATCTGGCCCAGGGCCAGCCCTGATTCTCTGACATCACTGGGTAAGCATTTGTTACACACCTGCTGGTCCCAGAACATTCCATTCTGAGGCCCCCTGCCAGGAGAAGGCTACATGGAAGCCCCAAAGAGACCAAGGCCCAGCTGGGATCTGGCTGGGAGTTCAGGCCACAGTAATGATCAGCTCGCACGGCTTCCCCTAGAGATCCTTCTATCTCCAGTCACCTCTCCTCCTCACTATGTCTCAGCTCCGGGGCTGCCTGGGCCCCACTCTAAGGGGAGAAGAGGCCCCAGTAGAGAACGGCCAGGCCGACCCAAAAAGCGACTTACAGGCCAGGCCGGAAATGACAGCACGGCTCCCGGTCTTGTGAATTTATATCCACAGGACCCGGAGGGCGGTTGCTGGAAGGTCCTTCTCCTGTCCCCCGTGCTACCTTCACTGTTGGCTGCTGCACCGGCTGCCCATCCACTTCTCGGTGGTCTGGGACGCGCACCACACTGAAACTAGAGTGGCCAGTCCACAGCCTCCCTGGGACCGCAGGAGCTCTTTCAGTTCACGGTGTCTTTGGGTCTGCTGGGGAGTGGTGGGCTCTTATGGACGCCCCTGGGCCTCCGTCTGCAAAGGGGGCAGAGTCAACTTATTGAAGCCAAGTTCATTGTTTGGGGGCAACAAAAGCCCCTCTGAGGTACACTGTGACAAAGCCTGACATTCTATCAGACAAGGCCGTCCAGGTGGCCCCACATTCAGATGCAGGCCTGCTGTTTTCACTACCGAGAGATGCAGCAGATGCCTGGGACTCGGTCCTTAGTCCACCTCAGGCGGGCGGCACTCGTGATTAACAGGAGTACAGAGGCCCCGGGTATTTCTGTGCCAGGCACCGTGCTAAGGGCTTTAAGCGGATCACTTTAATTCCTTCCCGGGACAAATACATGACGTTGGTTCCATTATTATCTCCACTGAAATATGAAGAAACTGAAGGTTAGAGAGCCCAACGTCCAAGGTCACAGAGCCAGTAAGAAACCAAGCAGAACTGGTCACAGAACCAGAAGTCTGACACCAGCTGCCCCCACCCCAGCCAGTACCCTGCGGCTGGGGATCAGGATGCCTTGGAGGACACAATGGGCTGGTGAGGCTTCATTGCACATCCAAGGTCAAAGGGTTGGGTCAGGGGCACCATGCAGACGGACACCCTGCCCCAGCTGTGTAGCATGTTGGCCAAAGGCATACAAGAACTCATTCAAAGAGGTTACGTTCTCCACTGCTGCAGCTTGGAGATCTAGGTCACACACAGGATGGGACCTGGGGCGGGGGCACTGGGGAGGGCAAGGCAAAGTCAAAGCTGTGCTCGCAGGGGCACACGGATCCCAGTTAACGAGGCAGAAGAGAAACATCCTGCCACTTCAGCGGGAAGCCAGCCTGCTCTGCAGAGGTTGTTCTGCTCTTCACAGCACCCACTCCGTCGGTCAGCCAAACCCCATGGAACGTGCACTATGCACCCCTGACCACATTTCCCAAATCAACAGGCTCTACCCGGAGCTACCTCCAGGGACAGTGAGGCTGAGGGTTTGAAATACAAAACCTGGGTCCTGCAGTCCCTGGATATCACGCCTCCCTCCCTTTGCCAGGTGGGTGAGAGGCAACACTTTCACTGAAGGTGCCATGTGGGGTGGTGCTGTGTGGGGTTGAGCATGGTGGGGTCCCACAGAATGTGGCTTTCTCTCAGCCCACCATGCAGGTTCCAAGAGAACTGATCTGTGCTCTGCAGAAAGTCTTTTGAGATTCCTTTATAGAGAGAGGATGTGGCCTATGTTAGCTGTGCGTGAGCACAGCTCGGGGTGGGTGAGAGCCTGGGTGGCAAGTGGCCATCCAGAGAGGCCCCTCCTGACTTCTGCTGTCTGTTCTAGGCCTCTCAAGGGCACAATGGCTTTGTTACACCAAGTCAGCAAAACTGAGCACAGGTCACGATAAGGCTGAACTGAGAACAGACCACTCACTTCTTTCGTCTTGATGTGACCTCTCCATAGACCATGTTCTAAATCGGGGTGACAGTGCTCAGGATGGCAGCCGCTCTCACTACCCAACGTAACAGGTCACAGAATTTCCTATTTTCCTAAAAATGGCATTTGTGGGTCTGACAGGGATTGACCAAGTTCATTTTTAAACGAAAACATTTTCCCAACAACAACAAAAATGTCTTTTGGGCCTGGGTCAGTGTAGAAGGTTGCTGTCAGGTGTGGGGACTGAGAGGCACAGGGAGAGAGAGAGAGAGCATTTAGAAGAGACAGTTAAGGGTTGGCACACAAACAGAAGTCCAGGAGAGTACAGAGCAGACTGAGAAAGGACACCTGGACGCCTGCAGTAGAGATGGGGCCTCTTAGCTAGACTGCGGCCACTCCTCCCCTCTCCCCCCTGGCCCCACGGAGGGCCTTGACCTGGGGCCAGCTTCCCACAGCTCCTCCTGCTTGCTCTGGCCTGACCTTGCCCACCCAAACGTTAGCCCGATCTGCAAACACAAACAGGACAACTTATCTGCATTGCCTAACCAAGGTAAACAGCTCTACACATGCCCAGTCCCTGCCTTCACCCCAAAGGTCAGTTGCTGGGCCAGAGGTATGCACAGGGACATTTTTTTGGTGACTATTTCCTCCTGGCAAGACTTCTGGATTCAGATTATTTCAGTTGAGTAGTTACCTAATGTCATCATAGAAACTCGAGTCCAGGAGGATTTAAGCAGTTATAAAGTCCATTCCCTGCCCCTTTCCCAAAATTTCTGCCATCTCCAGAAACCCCATAATTGCCATGGGCTATACAGTGACTCACAATTTTTTCAAACAGGAAGTCTTCCTGAGGTCTAAGCTAAATCCTCCAGGTTTCGGGGTGGCATCTTCCCCTATGCTCTTGTCACTCACATAAACAGAGTTACGGAAGGGCACGCCCACGACAGGCCTCACCACATACAGCCATAACAGCTAGAGGACACTGTCCTTTCCTCCACGTGTCCGGAAGATGCTAGGTCTGACTTCCAGTTCTGTCTGCGCCACTAACCAGCTCTGTGACCTCGAGCAAGCCTCTGAACCTTCTCTAAGCCTCGGTTTCCTCATCAGTAAAATGAGGAGGCTGGAACAGAGAGTTCTTAGGCCCTGTTATGAAATGAACTGTATCCTCCCCAAATTCATATGTTGAAGCCCTAAGTAACCTCCAAATGAGACTGTATTTGGAGATGGGGTCTCTAAGGAGGTAAGTTAAATGAGGTCCTTTGGTTGGGGCTCTAATCCATTGGCTGGGGTCCTTATAAAAGGAAAAGACACCGGAACTCTCTCATCTCCCCCCCCCACCATCCACCACCCTCCACCCCCAACACACACAGAGGAGAAGCCATCTGCAAGCCAAGGAGAGAGGCCTCACCAGGGCCCAACCCTACTGGCACCTTGATCCCGGACTCCCAGCCTCCAGAACTGCGAGAACTAATTGTTTGTGAGACTCGATTATGGCAGCCCAGGCAGGCAGGCCCCTCCCCTCTGCCATCCTGGAATCATTTAGATGGCTTAAACCCTCCCTGGTGGGAAAATCAGCAACCCCTAGTCCCTCCAGAGCTTCTGAGCAGAAATTCAGTTTCTTTTACCATCTCTGGCAGTGAGTTTCTGCTTCTGCAGAGCACTTTCAGGTATTGACCAATTGGCATCATTCACCAGCTGCTACACACCATGCCAATCTCTACTGGCAAAGGGCCCCTGACCCAGAGCCATGAAGAACTGAAGGGCTAGGGTACCAGAGAGAGGGAGAGAATAGTGTGTGTGTGTGCGCGCGCGCACGCGTGCGTGCGTGCGTGTGATTGTGCACATGCAGGGTTGGTCTGCTGCACGCTTCACCAGTGTTCCCCTCCTGGGGGCCTTTCCTGTCCTCCCTGCCCCGTTCCTACCTCTAAGTCATCTGTATGATGAACACTATGGCCGTGTCAGTTTGGTGACCTCCTTCCAAGCCTTGCTGGTTACATCTTTTGGCCCAAAGCAACTACCAAGGCTTTTGGCTGAGGCCCATCCCCCCGTAAGGACCTTAATTACTACTCTCTGGTCCACAGCTGGCCTGAACCCTTCCGTTTCACTCTCCTCCTGAGTGACTTAGGAATCTGGCCTCTGGAGTGTAGCTGACTTAGCTTCTTCCATCAAGACATCAGCCCCTGGTGGCTGGGAGATCTTGGGCAAACTACTGACTCCCTTAAAGTCTGCTTTCCTCATCCTTAGGTAGGGTCCCTCTCCCAAGGTTCCTGGGAGGGTTCCCCACAATAATGTGTAAAGTGCTTACAGCCTGCTGCCTGGGGACATAGATTCCGGTTACCATAATGACTTCCAAAAAAACGAGCATTGTGGTTTTGGCTGGTCACACCCTACTCAGAGACAATCCTCAGGATGTAGGGGACAGGGCCTGACCTTGGGTGCCTGCCTAGGCTGAGTTCTCTAACCTTCCAGTGAGTTCTGTGAGTCACCAGTACACTGACGCCAACAGGCTCGTCCCTGCTGTTTGTGACCAGTGACCTGACTACATCTCTGGAGCCCCTGCTGGCCTCAAACTCCTCCAGCCCTGAACTCCCAGCAGCTCCCCATATCCACTGCACTGCCGCTGCTGGCTTTTGCTCAGGCAGATATAACTGCACTTGTCATCCAAATAACTCCCACTGCTTCGGGAAGCTCTTTACTTACCCCCTTCTTCTGCACACATAATATGTGTTCATCGAAGCCACTAGGCTCCAGGATCCCTGAGACGGGGTGGAACTGGGTTTTCTTCACCCTTCCCCAGGGTCTGGAGCACAATATGTACCTAACAAATGTTAGTGGATGGGGGACAGATGATGGATGGATGGATGGACGGACACACGGATAGGTAATAAATTACTGTGTCTCTAGTTGCCCCTACTTTGTCTCTCCTTTGAGTGATTTTCAGGTTAATCTGCCTAAAGTTCGGCTTGGCTCGCTTCATGACCCAAATAACTTCAGAGGTTGTGCTCTACCTGCCAATTACAGTTCAGACTCCTCAGTCTGGAACCTGGCCCCTAACTACTTTTCCAGTTCTTCCCTCCCACTATTTTCCAGCCAAATCGCATTAGCTGTTCTCTACACCCTTGCTACTTAGAGTGACCTTCCGACCTGCAGCATCAGCTTTACCAGGGACCTTGTCAAAGCTCTCAAGCCCTATCCTGGGCCCAGTGAACCAAAATCTGCACTTCAGCAAGACCTCAGGTGTGAGAATCGTGCTCTAAGGTGTCCCCCAGACTCCTGCCAGTTGTCTGTCAAACCTTGCACCACTTTTAGAGCTCCGCTTGCCGGTGCTCTACTATATGTAACCCACCCCATCCCACCTGCCAAACCAAGCCCACCTGCACACACACATACACACACACACACGCATGCACGCAGGTGCTGTTTCCCTCCTCAGAATGACCACAGCACTTAGTTAATGCCTCTATCCCAGAGCCCACATTGTTCCTGACATTTAAGTATTTGAAACTCATCCCTCCGTTGTATATTAGAAAGATCTGGTGCATATGGATCTTATTAGTCTATTTCATCCCATACCATGTCTCAAAAGATGCCTTGCACCCAGCCAGTACTGGACGAACACATTAAAAAGGTAAACGGATTATTGGAGGAAGGAACAAATGAAGGTCAGGTTCTTAATAGAGGACAGTCCGCAGAGCCCCCAGTGGTGGCAGCTGCCCCAGGCCCCCCAGGATGAGTTTTACATGCTTGCTCCAGACTTTCTTCCCTGGAACAGTGGGCAGTTTTTCCATCCTCCCAACCCCACCCGCCCCACGCTCCGGAGTGACGAGGAATGAGACACAGCCTGTGTGGCACAGGGCCCTTTGGAGGCTGCCTGGCTTCTCATTCATGGCTATGGTGGGAGGAAGAGGAGATCTTAACTTGTTGGAAAAGCACAGCAGAGCCTGCACCGTATCAGCAGCACTGAGTCCAAGCTCTTCAGCGGTCAGTCCAGTACTGGACTGTCAGGATAAACTGAGATTTCCTGACCTCAGGCTGCTCCCAACTCATCTCCTTGGGAAGCCTTTCCGGATGCCTTCACCCCACCATCCCTTTCTCAGGTCCCTTGTACTTAGTCCTCGGTTTTCTCTGTATTATATTGCATGGTGAAAACAGAATACTTTCTCCTAAGATCAGGAACAAGGCAAGGATGTCCACTCCCACCACTTCTACTGAATTACTGTACTGGAAATTTTATGCAGTGCAGTCAGGAAAAAGAAAAAGGAAATTCAAGAGCCCTGACCGGTGTGGCTCACTTGGCTGGGCATCATCCCATAAAGCAAAAGTTGCCATTTCAATTCCGGGTCAGAGCACACGCCTGGGCTGCGGGTTCAGTCCCCGTCCGGGATGCACGTGACAGGCAACAGATTAACGTTTCTCCTTCACACTGATGTTTCTGGCCTTCTCTCCCTTTTTTTCCCTTTCTCTAAAAATAAATAAAATCTTGAAAATTAGAAAAGGAAATTTAAGACATCCTGACTGGAAAGCAGTAAGTAAAACTGTATTTACAGATGACATTATCCTGTATGATGAAAATCCTAAGGGATTCACAAAACTACTAGAACTAATTAAAGGGCTGAGTAATGTCAATGTAAAAAACAACAACAACTGCATTTCTAGACATTAGCAATGAATAATTTGAAAACAAAATTTAAAAAATAATTTCATTCACAATAACTCAAAAAATAAAATAAAATTCCTATCAAAATCCCAGCAAAATGTTTGTAGATATAGATAAGCTTACTCTAAAATTTGTACAAAAAGACAAAGGGACTAGATTAACTAAAACCATCTTAACAAAGAATAATAAAGTGAGAGGAGCCACTATCCGATATCAAGGTTTACTACAGAGCTACAGTGATTAAGACAGTGTGGAGGGACAGAAACAGAGGTCAGTGGAACAGAACAGAGATCCCAGAAATAGACCCATATAGTATGTTCTGTGTTTTTTTCAATAAGGGGGCAGAATGGAAAATGACAGCCTCTTCAACAAATGACATGGGAGCAACTGAACATCCATAGGCAAAACCAAACAAACCAACCCTCAACCTACACCTCACATCTTACACCAAAATTAACTCAAAATGGATCACAGACTTAAATGTAAAATGTAAAATTATAGAACTTTTAGGAAAGACGGATGCCAAAAATCTTTTGAGTTTCAGGGCCAGGTGAAAAGTACAATTCTTGAATATGCTATCGAAGGAATAATTTATTCTTAAAATAGATACGCTGAACTTCATCAAAATTAAACACTTTTGCTGAGCAAAAGACCTTGTTAGGAAGATAAAAGACAAGCTATGAACTGGAAAAAAAATACTTGAAAATCATATATCTGACCCGTATCCAGAATCTAAAAAAAGAATCCTCAAAAGTCAAAAACACAAATACAGTAAAAACACAAATGCAAGCCTGCTTCTAATCAAATAAAAAAGGCAAAGACATGAACAGACATTTCACCAAAGAAGAGATGTGGTTTGTAGCCCTGGCTGGTGTGGTTCAGTGGGTTGAGCACTGGTATGCGAATCAAAGGGTCACCAGTTCGATTCCCAGTCAGGGCACATGCCTGGGTTGCAGGCCAGGTCTCTGGTAGGGGGTGCTCGAGAAGCAACCACACACTGATGTTTCCCTCTCTCCCTCTCTTCCCTGTTCTCTAAAAATAAATAAATAAAATCTTTTTAAAAAAAGATGTGATTTGCAAATAAACACATGGAAAAGATGTTTAATATCACTAGCCATTAGGAAAATGTAAATTAAAACTACAAGGAGATGCACATCTATTACAGTAGCAAAAATAAGAAACAGTAATAAGACCAAATGCTGGCAATGATATGGAGAAACAGTATCTCTCATACACTGCTGGTGGGGTGGAAAAGGGCGTGGCTGTCTCATACAAAACTAACATCCTCTTACCATGTGATCCAGCATTGGCACTTGGGCATTGACTGGTCCCAGAGAAATGAAACTTTACATTCACACAAAAACCTGTATATACACAAAATTTTATAATTAACAATAGTTAGTGATAAATTTTATGTATAGCTCAAAATTTTAAAGTGTTACACTAATATTCATAGCAGTCTTATTCAAAGTAGCCCAACATTGGGAAAAGCCTACATGTCCTTCAGTGGGTGAATGGTTACACAAACTGGTACATCCATACAATGGGATACTACTCAGCAACCAACAGGAAAAAGCTACCGTTAATGGACCAACTCAGATGGATTTCAAGCGCATCGTAGATTCATACTGCATGATTCCACTTATACAACATTCTCGAAATGACAAGACTGTGGAAATGAAGCCACATCAGCAGTTTCTAGGAGTGATGGTTCATTTTATGTGCCAACTGGACTCGGCTACAGGATGGCCAGGTCGCTGGTATGCATTATTTCTGGATGTGTCTGTGAGGGTGTTTCTAAAAGAGATTAGCACTTGAATTGGTAGACTGAGAAGACAGCCCTTCCCAATGTGGACATCATTCAATTTGTTGAGGGGCTGAATAGATAAAAATGGTGGAGAAATGGCAAATTTTTTCTCTTTGCTTGACCTGTAGCATTCATCTTCTCCTGTCCTCAGACATGGTGCTTCTAGTTCTACGGCCTTCTGATTCAGAATGAAAGATACCTTGCTTTCCTGCATCTCCGATTTGTAGAACTTCTTGGTTTCCATCATTGTATAAACCAATTCCTGTATTAAATCTCCTTATATATATTTATATTTATCCTATTGGTTCTGTTTCTCTTGGAACTCTAACGAATATACCAGCTGACAAAAAGTAGCACATCGGAGCTCCTCTGTGGCAATGGAACAGTTCAGTATCTTGATTGTCATGGGGTTACATGACTCTATATGTGGGATCACATTGTACAGAGACACACACACACACACACACACACACACACAAATGCACAGGTAAAAACTAATGGAAACTGAACATCATCTGTAGTCCAGTTATCACTATTGAATCAATGTCCACTTCCTGTATTTGCTATTGTACTATATTCATATAAAGATATCGCCATTGGCAGAGAAGGCTGAAGGGTTTGCATGACTCTTTACTACTTTTGCAACCTCTAGTGAGCCTGTAATTATTTCCAGATAAAAAGCTCTTAAAACGTAAAACAAAATTGGATTTTTGTACTTATTTTAGATTTCCTCCTCCAGTAACACAAGGGTGCTGCGTAACTCATGCATTTGACCTCCATATTTGTTTTTGCATTGGAGACAGGAGGGGCTGAGAACACTGGGAGCCCAGGTGGAAGCACTGGGTGACTACAGAAGGGGTGAGAACTCCAAAGTCACACAGAACTGGCACCAGGGACCTAAACACTCTCCCAGCAGCCACAGACCATTCCCACTTTCCAACTCTCTCCTGACAGGCTCTGAGGGAGTGACCACAAGCCTCTCTCCCATGGCAGCTGTGCTGGCCAATGGCACCTTCCCTGGTTCCCTCTGCAGTGGGCAGTGAAATGGAGGGGAAGAGGGTGGACAAAGGCCTGAGCTGGGTGGGGTCTGCCGGATACTGAGTCTTTAGAAGTCAGAGGAGCTGATGAGTGAGGCCTGGGCCCTAGGGAGGCTGGATGCAGCTGGAAAGGGCGGCTTCCCACCTGATCCAGGGCAGCAAGAATCACGGGCACTTTCAGCCTGGGCTGCCTCGGTTATGTCTCCTGAGTATCTCAGAAACAATGCAAAGTACACAAATGAAAGTCAAATTAAAGGGAAAGGAAAATCCAGGTCAGGCTGAAGAAAGAGAAAAAGAGATCAACTGACAGTCAGCCCTTCTCACCTGTGACACTGGCCCTGGCAGGGAGCATTACCCGCACTCCTTAGCCCAATAGCCAGGCTGAGGCCAGAGAGTTCCAGAAGGACAGGTGGGGCCTGAGCTCTAAAAGAGCACCCCCACCCCGGTACCATGCCTCCTTTCCCTTCCCCAGGGCATCTCAGTTCTCGGTCAAGACCTGTGCCTGGCCACCTGCAGACTACCAAGTCTCCAGAAACCAGGTCCACTTGGCCATGGCCATTTTTACTGGGAGCTTGGAAAAACAGTAGGTATGGAGCCAGGCTCTGCAAACTGCTCAAACGGAGGAAGTGGGAGTCTCCTGACAGCTCTCCCTCTCAATGAGTGACACCTACCTGGGGACTGTCTGCAAGTGCTCCCTCTCAATAACCCACCCATCCAATTGCTCAGGCCAAGAGCCCAACATTTCTTTCATACAACCCTTCCCATACAGTCTCCATCAAGTCCTCTCAGGTCTCCTTGGCAAATTTATCTTCGGTCTGCCTCCTCTTCTCCACCTTTACCCCCATCATCTCTTGCCCAGGCTCTTGCCGTTCCCTCGGCACAGGTCTCCACAATCCTCCTTTAGCCCTTTCAATCTTGCTCTCCGCTCAGCAGCCAGTGATCTTTTAAAATCAGATCAACTCAATCATATCGTACCCAGAAGACGATCTGCCTTTCTCCCTCTGGCAGACAAAGTCCTCTTGGATACAGGCCCTGCCTCTCAAAGCTCTTCTACTTCTTTCTTCCGCCTCTCACTGCTTTTTCCCTCGGTTACTCAGGTAAGCCATGCTCACCCTTTTCTCCCTCATCTCCTTGTCTGGGACGTGCTTCCCCATCTCCAAGGGTCTGGCCCTTGTCATCATGTCTCGGCTGAGCCGCCCATCTTCGCGAGGACTCTCTCCAGACCTAATCTCAAGAGGCCAGGGAGTCGCAGAACCTCACCCCGCAGAGTACTTGGGTTGCAGTCTGGGACTCAGGAAAGCAGACTCTGAGGAGTTGAGAGCACAGGATGTTCATTAGGGAAACACTTAACAACTGTGGAAGAGGGGCAAGCCGGCTGTGATGCAGGCTCAACAGCTCCTGTGAGGAGTTCTGCAATTGGAATGGCCCTTGACTTGGATCCAGATGTAGGTTGAGGATGGCCAGGCCTTTGTACTCCTGCTCCGATTAGTCTTTACCTGTGAGCCTCCCGGGCCACCTCCAGCGACATCTGTGGCTGAGCCGATCCCAGAGGATATGACGGTGCAAGGCTGGGCAAGTGCTCCCAGGGTCAGGCCTTCAGAGAAGGTGGTCTGGGCAGCGCATCACAGTATCCAGTACAGCTTATCTCTATTTGATATTTTTCTGAATTTTTCTTTATTATGTGTTTCTGTCTCTCTCCTAGAGTGTAAGCTCCATAGAAGAATTTTGCCTTGTGTATCACTGTGACCTTAGCCTAGCACATGAGTGTTGAATGAATGCTTTCCATTTAATTTTCGCAACCACCCTGGAAGATCCATAATTTGATTCTCAAGGTACAAACGAGTTAAACGAGACTTAGGTTAAGAAACTTACCCAGTGAGTGGCAGGGCCAGGTTCCAGTTGGCATTGTCTAGCTCACAGCCTGCACCCCTCCATCACACTAGAGTCACAGAGCGGGGCAGTGTGGTAGCTGGCCCTATGTTGACGTGGGAGGGAGCACATTCCGTGTGCAGCTTTGAACAAGATGATAAATTACTAAAGGATTTGGGTCATGCCCTACAATTCCTCCTAGTCTCAGTGTTTAATCAATGGCCCCTGTGCACACTGAACTCCTAGTAAATGTGGGCTCACTGATGTGAAAACCAACCCCCACAGGTCCTTGTACCACACACACAAGCAAAGGGTCAAGCTGATTAAACCGAAACACAATTCTGCCTTCTCATTTCAAAACTGCTTCCTGGTTGGCTCCTTTCACTTCCTGTTCTTTGCCAATGCTCCCCCAAGAAGCCCAGCAAAAATCTATCTAATCTAAAGATGACTTTAGCGCATTTCCCTGGGCCATTCTGTCTGCTAAAGAAAAGTCAGCAGCCTGTGTGATTTCGAGGATCCCCGTATCTTCAAAGAGGACCCCCATCCATGAAATATCTCAGAAACACACTTGAGGTGGTTTGACCCAACAGCCCACTTTGTTGGGGACGCTGGACTCAGAAGCTGCCATGATACTTCTAGAGTCATGTGAACTAGGACCACCATGTATTTCTCCTTAATATTCAAGTCAAGCACAGCCCCTGTTATTGGCGAAGACATACAAGAAAAAATTCATGAGAAAATAAAAGGTTTATGCCTGAATCTAAGTGGCCAGTGATCTCTGGGGAATAGGGATATTGTTTGTCTATTTGGCAAGGACACGGGAATTGGTCCAGGCCAGTGTGGCCCGAAGAGCGGTATTCCTACTGCTATTCAGGCACATTTTCCTGTGGGCAATAAAGTATAGTTTACTGGAAATTGTGATTTTAGCCATTGAGGTCTGAACTTCATATTCACTCTCTCTGCACACTTGAAGGGTCTATGAGTTCTTCAAGGGCAAAATCAGCACACAGAAGCTGTGGTAGTACTATTACTACTACTACCACCAGTTAACCTTTACTGAGCACTATGTAACAGCCACTGTATTAAGACCTTCATGTCCATTATCCATTGATTCCTTACACAACCCTAATAATTTATCCTCATTTTACAGAAGAGAAAACTGAGGTCTAGAGATTAACAACTACCCAAAGTCATACAGGTAGGAAGTACTGGAGCTGGTGCTCGATAAACATCTAATGAGTGAGTGACTGGCCAGTAGTCAGACTGGTGCCTTCACTGCACCTCAGAACATAGTAGGTATCTGTTGCCTCTGGGCCTCTACTGAAAAAATGTACCAGAACTAGGTGCTCCCCAATGGCAAGTAAACAGTCACACATAGCTCTCAGGGTAATACATGAAGCCCACCCGTTCACCTCTTCAATTACAAAGGAAACACTTCATGGAACTAGAATGACATTCTCTGCCCATGAGTCCAGATGAGAAGTTTCCTGCCAGCACTGACCCCAAAGTTGCCAGGTCATCACCATCCAGAGTCAGTGTGAACCAGGGAAATGGCAGACTAGTGGGACCTGTTTCCACTTTCTAAATTCCTGAGCCCAAGTGGTCAAGCCAGGCAAGGTAAATAAGGTCAGGCAGAATTTGGGTCAAGTGCATAATGGAAGGGGCAGGTGGTTTGAAACATGGCCATGTACTTACTGGGGGTTGAGCAGTTACCTCAAAATTCCTATAGTCTGGAGGGAAGTTTTTGTTGAACACCTCACAGGGGTCCCCCATTCCTAGCCTTGTACTCCTAAGTTTCCTAGAGGACGCAATACCTGAACTAAATCTTGAGAGGCAAGTAGCATGAGCCAGGTAGTCAAGGACAGGATATTCCCGGTAAATGGCAGATGCAAAGGTGTAATAATAAAACCAACTATCATCAAACAAATCCTTCCTATGTGCCCAATCGTGGCCATAAGCACTCTACCGGTATCATCACTAATTTCACGGAGTTTCCCATGTCTTCTGTTTCCCCTACTAGAAAGTCAGTTCCATGAGGGCAGGGATGTTTTCCCCCAACCACTGAATCTCTATTGCTTAGATCAGTCCCTAACATAAAATGGGGTCAATAAGTACTTGTCAACAAATCTTTCTCTTTCAATGGTTGCCAAGTATTTACATAATTATTTTGTTTTTTAATTTTTTAATTAAATTTATTGGGGTGACACTGGTTAGATTATATGGGTTTCAAGTGTATATTTCTATGAGACATGATCTATATACTGCATTGTGCCCATGAATCCAAAATAAAACTGACCATACAATATCATATAGGAAGCCAAACAGAGGGTAAAACGTGTGTACTTAGGCACATACATGCACACACTCAATAGAATTTGAAATGCCTTTTCCCAATAACTATAAAATTAGAACCACTTCCAAGGAACCAAACATTTGAGTAATAATCAAACAATTTTCAAAGTTACTCCTCCAGAAAGATGCATATCTATTGAGTTAACAGAAAATGGCTGATTTCCCTTTGGACTTTCAAAGGTGAACACACACATATGCACATAAATGCCAAAAACGAGATTTTACTTGCAACATGGTAAGAATTTCTAAATTTATTTTAAACTGACTCGACCTCCATTTTGTTTTCATTCAAAACAAGTATAGGGAAGAACACCAGACTGTGAGCTGGGGCAGCTATACTCAGGGAGGCCAGCCATAGAGTAAAAGTTTTAATGGGAGCTTGTATAGATAGAACATTTGGAATTCTTTAAGAACCAAATTTTAGAAATCCAGCCCTGACCGGTGTGGCTCGGTTGGGCATCATTTTGTAAAGTGAAGAGTCCCCAGTTCGATTCTCAGTCAGGGCACATGCCTGGATTGTGGGTTCAGTCCCTAGTCAGGGCATGTGTGATAGGCAACTGACCGATGTTTCTCTCACATTGATGTTTCCCTGTTGCTGTCTCCCTCCCTTCCCTTCTCTCTAAAACTAAATAAAATCTTTAAAAAAGAAAACCAGTTATAGCTATGTGGAAAATCTCCCATTTAAAATCTGAGAGAGCACCAATTTTGCATAATTAAATAGGAAGTGGCCCTCCCCCAGATAATTATGAAGGATCCTGGAGAGCTGCCATGATCTCACAGGACCCACCCCCTTGACCACAGATCACTGGTCCAAGCACAGATACCTATGCCAAGCAGGACCAGCAGTTCTGCTGAGTATGCAGATTTGGCTGCAGAGTCCATGGCATTTTTGTAGCTGCAAGACATTAAACTAGAGGGCTCCTGGCAGCCAAGTTTACAGTTAGTATTATACTCGTAAGCTGAACTGTGTTCCCCCCAAATTCACAGGTTGAAGCCCCAATGCCCAAGGGCTTTAAGAAAGTAGCTATGGTTAAATGAGGTCATATGGGTGGGTCCCTAACCCAATGGGACTGGTGTCCTTATAGAAGGAAGAGATACTAGGGATGCACAGAGGAAAGGCCATGTGAGGACACAGTGAGAAGGCAGCCAACTGCAAACCAAGGCTTCACCAGAAACTGACAATGCTGGCACCTTGATCTTGGGCTTCCTGCCTCCAGAGCTGCAAGAAATAAATGCCTGCTGTTTAAGCTGCTCAGTCTGTGACAGCCACAGCAGACTAAGACAGTGAGGAAGAACAAAGCTGAGGAGCAGAAAGCATACAAGAGTTCAGACTGCATTTAGTTATTTATAGAGCCCAATAATATTCTTGTCGATTTAAAACTTTAGGATCCTTACGATAATCTCCTGTGAGTTTAAGCAAATTTAAATTAGGTGTCGTTCGTTTGCAACTAAATAACATTGGTTTCTGGATAGTTGGAAGTTTATCCCTGAATATAAAAAACTTTAAAGCCATCTTAGAAGGCAACCTGAGATATATTTCATCTCTGCCTTTTTTAAGAAAATATTTATAAAAATAAACCCATTACCTTAATTTTTCCGGTATGAGTATTATAAAGGTATTTTATGATATGGCTGCAGTAATTATGATATCTGAGGTCTGCCTTTCTTTGTTGTTGGCCTCACCACTCTAGACCTACTTCCTTCCTATAATGAAGTTATTTCTGCTAATCACAAAAACTCTATGATACCACCAAAGAATGATCACACAGCGCGGAAAGGAGGTAAGACCCTGTAGTTCTCAGGATGATTCCCATCTGCAAACTGAGTGTTTTTCCTGATAACATTCCACATGTTCCAGGATCATCACCCCCAGGGCCTCCCAGGGGACTGGGCCACGCTCTCACCTCTCTTGTATTTGTGTCTTGCTTATATAGTGTTTAGTCTTTTAGTCTTGCTTCTTGTTTGGCTCTTCCGGCTACTGTGTGCTATCTGCATCTTTTCTTCTGTCTGGTCACGGGGTTTTCCACGGATCAAGTCTGTAAAGACTGGAGACTAAGAGCATGCAAAAGCCTGGGGAGCTCTTACCTGGACAGACTCGTAGGTTTCCAGAGGTTTTTTCAGCCTAGCAGTCCCCTGAGGAGGAATCAAAGAATCGAAGGGCAAGGTCTGGTCTGCTGGCTAACATCTTGATTTATTCTCACCTGCTTCCTTTGATGGATCACAAAGGTGAAAGAGAGGTCCATAAAAAATGAAAAAATTATGAGAATAACAGTATTTTCCAAAGATCAGGAGGATTTTCTACTCATTTATTTTTTTAAAATATAAGCAAGCCTCTTAGTTGCTAACACAGAATCTATCTTATGTATCACTAATCTTTTGGTCACCTTTGTTACAGTAATCTAACTGGATAAAGTACTTAAAAGTTCCTAAAACACATTATATCTGTTAGTGACCTTGTTATTTCTAGATGACATAGGAAAGGTGAATGAAGGTGAGTTACAGCTGACCTTCAGATATTCTGCGCCTTGTGTACAATATACAGTATAACTATCCCTGGCTCCCCCCTAATAATTTAAAACTTAGAAATAACATGAAAGTGCCCTAGCTGGTTTGGCTCAGTAGACTGAGTGCTGGCCTATGAACTAAAGGGTTGCCGGTCAGATTCCCAGTCAGGGCACAAGCCTGGGTTGTGGGCCAGGTCCCAAGCAGGGGGTGTGACAGAGGCAACCACAACACTGATGTTTCTCTCCCTTTTTCTTCCTCCCTTCCCCTCTCTCTAAAAATAAATAAATAAAATCTTTTTTAAAAAAGAAGAAATAACATGAAAGTGACAAACACTTGTAAACCATTCTCCCCAACATAGAATAGTAAGAAGTAGCATATAGGTCAAGCAATGTAGATGGTCAGGAGGGTTGGAAAATAGGGTTAACACAATTAAGGACTTTTGAAACTTGCTTTTTAAGTTAAAATTCTATTTCTTTTCAAATTCTAATGACTCTCAGCTGAATTTTAGATACTTGAGCAACAGTGATTACAAGCACTCCTTTTGATTGTGTAAGTCAGCCTTGGAATGAACATCTGGAAAGAGATGGAAAACAGTGGTTCTTGAGACTTGTTTCTGAGTTGCCTGCCTTACAGAAGAAGCTTTTATCACCCACTGCACACATTCTGGTAAAATCATAAACACTCCTCATGTTAGACGGTGCTGTGCCAATATTTTCCATCTTAACCAGCTTAAGCCCTATTTATTCCACTGGACTCCACAAGCTACTTTTTCTATTGACCCAAAGGTAAGCTAATAACTCAGGTACCCGGGAAAACAATGCAAATACAGAATTTAAAGTGAGGGCAACACTACTAGCGACATGCTAAAGAAACCGTTTCTGAGACTATATAAAGGATGAAGATGACTTTGGAAGATACTGACTTATCCATTTAATAGGTTTCCAAAACCCAAGCCAAATAAAACGCAACGACAGCAGATCTAAATTACAACACTTTATTGCAGCATCGGCAAAGGTCAGATTTCTGAAGCTGGTGAAGATCGGGCAGCATTTCCATGTGAAATGTTACAACTTTACAAGTTTTGTTTCTTACTTAATTCTACATGCAGAAACTAAAACATGGTAAAAGAAAAAAATGCAAAATAGCTAGAAAAAAGATGTAATCAAGTTGTAGCATACAGATGTGCTCTTTAACTAAATTTACTATGCCTACTGAAAAGCAAACGAAAAGACAACTATCCTAATAAATTAACAGATTGCCGGAAATAGACTAAGAACCCTCACTTCTATTTAATGAAAGGGGGGGTGGGGGACGACAAAACAAAACAAAACAAAAACAAAAGCAAAAGAAAAGCTCTATTGTTTCCATACTTTGTTTAGAGACAAGCTGTAAACCCATGAAGGTCAACAAAATCTTCTGATCCCCTTTCTTGTTGTCCTTCCTCCATTTTCTGTGACATGCTGACTGGCGTGTTGTTTGTTTTCAATGATACTTACAATGGGCTCGGTACCCCTCTTCTCAGGCTGGTGTGACTTCCCTAAGCCTTCTGAATCCATGCGCTTTGTTATACTAACAGTCTTTCACATTTTTCTTTTACCCTAATAGGCAATTTTATATCACTTACTCTGATGAATAAAATTGATTTTTCTCCCTCATCCCCTGCTCCTCTTGAAACAAATTCCTAAACAAAAGCCTTCCTGGTGGATTATCTGGTATTTGGTTATCTTTCATCATTTTGTTGTCCTGCATGTAAGTTTTTACTAGAAGATTTTACTGCTTGTGCTATACTTTTCTACTGTAGTCCTGGAGCCCCCAAATGTTTTCGTATTCAAACATGGGATGTTCAATTCAGAGACACTGTAACTCAAATCAACCTTAAAACTCAAGTTCAGTTCCCCCCATACCATTACCATGACAACCGTTTCTTCTCTGGCTCAGCCATCTCACTGACGCTCTTCTGGGTGTAACTGCTCAGTAGTCAAGTTAACCATCTCATTTCTTGACTGCCATTCTCAAGAGAAGATTAACCCTCACGTGATTTCCATTACAAAAGGCCATTTATGCCTTATCTGGAAGCGGCTTGTTCCGGTGTTGGCAGAGGCTGCTGTTTCCGCCTCATGGCCCCAGCCTGTCCCAGGTTCAGATTCGCAACTCTCTAGACCGACATGCTGAGATGTGTCCACTGCTCTCATTCAATTGCTGGAGGACTCCACTATCCACAACATCAGATACAGGACCTAATGAAATGACACGTGCTGCTGGATCAACGTCTCCTAGAGGCACAAACAGGGCAATGTTAAAGAACGAGTACTGAGGACAAACCTCCAGCAAGAAAAGAATCCCTTAAAAACCACCAGCTGCTGTTTACTGATGTCTCCAGACTAATCGGTGCTTTTTAGAGAGCACACAAACTCCTACTGAACTAAGCATTAGGAGCCTGAAAACCAGCACTAAAAAAAGCAAGTCTGACAGTGATCCAGGTATCTTTTCCTACGACTACTTTCTAAGATGCTGAGAGTCCATGGTTTGTGTTTTGGTTGAACTGTGTACCCCAAAATTCATGTTGAAGTCTAACTCCTAGTACCTCAGGATACGACCTTCTTTGGAAATCAGGTCATTCATTGCAGATGTAATTAGTTAAAATGAGGCCATAGAGTTGGATGGGCCCCTAACCCAGTATAACCATGTCCTTAGAACTTAGGGGAGGTTTGGACACAGACACACACAGGCAGAACGCCACATTAAGATGAAGGCAGAAATCAGATGATACTAAAAATCCAAGGGACAATATAGATTGCTGGCAAGCCATCAGAGGCCATGAGAGAGGCGTGGAACAAAATCTCCCTCACAGCCCTCAGTAGGAAGGAATCAACTGTGCAGATACCCTGACCCTGGATTTCTGGCCTCCAGAACTGTAAGGCAAACAGTTCTGTTGTTTAAGCCACCCAGTCTGTGGTACTTTCTTATGGTAGCTATAGCATATTAACAAGTTTTATTTTTTACAAAGCAAGTATATTTGCAAGAAACTTTCAAAGAAATCAAGAGAAAGCAATGGTCTAAAACAGAATACTTTAAATAGGTACAATGAATGACTGGAAAAAAAATATTCAGTCCCTGGTAAGACACACATATCACTAGTTATAGTGTAGGTAGTTGTCACTTGAATGGTTTATAAGCAAACAGTGATTCTGAGAGATTTAAAAATCTAAGAGACCAAAAAGTACTTAAAATTTATACTCTGGATTAAATGCTGTTCTAAGAGGTACTCTATTTTATAACAAAACTACCACTTATTTAACCTTACGATAAGGACATAAATAGAATACCTAATTAAAAATGCACACTTTCCTTAAGATGGGTTTTAAAAAGTCTGATAGTATATAACCCCCTTCTACTCAGAGTGTGGTCCACAACTTCAGCAGCTTTGACCATCACCTGGGAGCTTGTTAGAAACGAATCAGAACCAGCAGTTTAATAAAAGTCAAGGTGATTAAAATACGTATTTTAAAGTTTGAGAAGCATGGGTGTACTCTGTATGAATTTGCAGCATATAGCCCATTTTAGTACTAACAACTGCCAAAGATGCTAAGCTGCAGTTTTTTCAACACTAGCAGAGTGGAAAATAACCCAGATAATTATTTACTTAGAGCACTATTGCTACTTCAACTCATTATAAGCAAATGTTTATACTTTGTTTAGAGCATTACTGCTTGGTGAGGTGAGAAGGGCTGATATTTTAACTTACAGCCCTATTTCAGTCCTGATTAGAAAATGAAAAAAACCATAATGTCTGGTAAGAAAAACATTAAATTGCTTTGAAAACCAGTTTCCAAATAAATTTCCCTTTATCTACCACATAATGTCAATATTAATAACTATATTTTTAAAAAGCAATAGCCAAGTTAAGAGTCAAATTGAAAAGAGTTTTTGAGACCTCATTCACAGACTTTTCTTTTCACTCTTTTGTACAGGAACTCCCTGCTCAGCATGTTCTCCTGAAGATATCTGGTGAACCGCTGTTCTACATACACATCTTTCTACTAAGCCTGGCCCAGCGTTAAAAATAGAATAAAAAGAAGCCAAACCACCAGGAGCTCCACCCCATCAGTTATGTTCTTTCAAGTGACTACATTTATTCACTGAAACACCAGTTTAAAAAATGGCAAAAAAATCTGGTGCTTGACTGGCTCAAAAACTCACATTTATACGTCTGCCTGTCCCTCTACATCGCTATACACAAGTGCACTATAACAGCACTGGCTTTGAAAATATCACAATAGTTTGTAAAAGGCCACTTTCCAGAGGGATGGACAAACTGGGATTTTTTTTTCAAGTTACAACTTCAAGAAGAGATTCAACACAGAAAGGGTAGCTTATGAGTTGGGGTTCTCACAAAATCAGAAAACAAGAGGGAGAAGAGCTAGGGGGCAAAACATGTGGAAAAATATTATTAAATAACTACGCACAGATTTGTAAAAGGCCCTGTGTCTATTCAACAGATATTTACTGAGCATCTGCTATGTGCCAGGCCCAAGAGCTATGGAGGAGCTATAATGGCCTCACCTCTGCCCCCATTCTTCAACCTTATGGGGAACAGCGACAAGCTAGCAGGTCATTAGCGGCGTCTGTGGGAAGATCGTGAGCCAGGGCAGCAAATACACACCAGACTATGTTAGACTTTAGAATACCAAGGTGAGACCTGCTGGAGGAGCAGGAATTATCCAGAGGAAATGCATGAGGGTTCCAAACAGAGGGAGGCAGAGAGACAATAAAAAGAACTAAAAGGCCAGCTTAGTTGGGAGTATGGGAAAAAATAGCAAGAGATAAGGCCAATAAGGTAAGTATACCTTCAACATGTTAACCACGTTGAAGAGTTTGGACTTTATCCTACAAGCCATGAAGACCCACTGAAGAGCTCACATAATCAGGGAGCAGATTTCATTTTAGAGAAAACACTGTGTGTACAGCACAGAGAATGAAACAGATGGGCTTGAAACTGAAGACTGAGAAGTAGGTCAGGAGGCTGCTGGCAAGAATGCAATGAGAGGTGAAGGTAGCTGGGTCCCCCATCTTGCAGTAGAGGAGGAATAAAATGGGGGAGTATGAGAGACACTCAGCAGCAGAATTTAGAGAATTTGTTAATTAACCAGATATGGAAATTGAGGGAGACAGGAACCTAAATTAAAAACCTCCATTTCTAGTCTGGACAACTGAGTGGGCAGTGTTTCCATTCACTGAGCCAGAGAATGGGGAAGGCGAGTGGCTTGGCGGTGGGGACACACTGAGGTTTATGTTCCTCTGAGACGTCTAGCGGCTGTTCAGAAGACAGTTGGTTATACAGTCAGAAACTAAGACACGAGTATCTCCAGGCACAGGCAAGTCTAGAAAAGAGTCAGGAGACAGGAGCAGAAGTTAGGGAGGCAAGAGAAAAACCAGAAGATAGCAGGCCAAGTCAGAGAAGACGATGCCAAGGAGAAAAGGAGGGTCCATATGCTAAGTGCTCTGAAAGCTGAAGAGGCTGCTCAATGAAGAAGCATCAGGAGGCAGCTCTGTGGCTTTGGGAAGACAGTTTCAGTGAAATGGCAGGGAAGGTTAGCAGACTAGTTAGCCACGCAGTGGGCGAGGTGAGAAAGAACATGGCCAATTCTTCCCAGTTTGCCTAACCTGGGCCAGGCTGGAGGGAGGAAAGGAAAACGACATTAACAAAGGATTCTGAAAAATGACTGAAAAATTGGTAGCAAACTGAGAAAGGCGCACCTCTGTGTTCACATACACATCCATTATAGCATATGAGTTTACACACCTACTTGCCCGTATTTTTGTTCCCTGCTGCCTAAAAAATACTTGATACTTAACAGACTCTCAATCAAATGATTTTTTAAGAGAAATATATGACTAGGGTAGGCTAGCGCTTTCAAGTTACCTGTATTTGTTTTGCCCACTGGACTATAAGATTTTTTTCTTACTTTTCAATTTTCCATAGTACAGGACTGAAACCATGGTAGGTGCTGAATGTTTGTTAAGCTGAGAGGAGTAAATCCTACTGCAGATATCAATTATGTATCAAACATCATACCTACCGATTCTGCAAAGGCAGTCAATACTTAGAAATTAGGAAAAGATGCTAATTTGCAATATCTGACCCTAGAAAGAATTAGACATCAATAGAAATAATGCTGTTCAGAGATGTTAGGTTGCAATAAGGACAGTTTCGTCTTCCAATCACAGGACAAAAAGAAGAAACAGACATTATCAAGAACCCTATGGTATATACTTAAACCACTCTAATAAAAATATAAAAGCAGAAAAATAATATTTTCGTGGCCTGTTAACCTAGCTAGCTGCTTCTACGTTTTGGCAGCAATAAAAGGTTTTATTAAAGGACTTTAATAAAGTTTGGATAATTAAATATAACAATATCTTATTATGCCTACTTAGATGGGTTTGTATAGCCTTCCTTCCTAAACATCTAAACATTTCTAACTTGGATTTCTAAAAATATTACACTCAACAGATGTTAAAAAACCAATCCCTAAACTGTCATGAAAAACCTATTTTTTAAATTTCAATCTGATTCAAGTTGTCTCAGCATATAGTTAAAAAAAAAAATCAAACAAACCATTATCAGGAACACACAAATATATTCAGTGAGTAAAAGACACAGGTTCTAAAAACATCTGTATTTTCCCTAATGCTACTCTCCTCAACAATGAACTATTCTCCTACTACTACTCACAGCACACTCCCTACTATACACCTGCTTGCCTGTCCCCGATGGCAAGGTGGCATCTTGGGGCTGTTGTATGTCTTCAGCCTAAACACTAATATTTGGAGGGAGATCAGCAAGAGCAGCAGAGCCAGTATCACTTTTGATCATACCTGACCACAAGACAGAAAACTGAGCTGATGATGAGTCTTTAGATCAGGTCCCAGAAAACCTTTGAATAATTTCATTCTTTAAAAACAGATGAATGAGGCCGTGTGAGAGAAAATGTTCTATGTGAAATTACTTACAGAGTTTTAATTTTTTTCACATTAAGCAATTCAAGTTCAAGTAGAAATGGCATAAATCCCAGCAGGACATTTCATAATTTAAAATAACAAACAAACAAAATACCTCAGAACAAATTCAGCCTGCATGCTTGAAAGTCTAGCAAACAGATTTTGAGTTTTGTAAACATTAAAGTGACTTAAAACTGATCTGAGAGAGCCTAACACACACAAATCCTGTGATATCTCTTAAAGCAATCTAAAACCAGTCTTCTCTATAAATGCAAAAGAGAAAAGCCAAAATCAGTGTGGCTAAAATTAAATCTAAAAACAAAAATAACAAACAAAAAACCCCTGTAACTTTTATAAAAAGGTTTTCTTTTCTCAAATAACTACAATGCAAAGACTTTTCTATTTTGCTAATAATTAGGCCTTCATCATTATAATCCAGAACTACCAAATTTATTCGAATGGACATCATGAAAGCTGAAGAGCTAAGGGAGAAATGAGAGAGACGGTCCTACCTCCCACCAGTCTTAAAGATTAGATCCGCATTAGGTGCTCCCTTTGGATGCTGGTAACGAGGCCGCCGCTCCCGATTAGTGTTTGCTGGAGCTGGGCGCTGGGCAAGAGACTGCAGCATTTCTGTCATGAGGAGCAAAACAGAAAAGGTGGTGAACGTGTAAATGTACTCCTCCCATGAAGCAAATAAAACCTTAGGGAGATCAAGTTCATTAGTTCTGTCAGGCTGCTGATTAAAGAAATATAACCATTAAACAGGCTAAAATGATTACAAATTACTGAAAGACCACACCAAGAAATGAGATGTGCTCTTTAAGATCCAATGGCTCCCTTATTGTCAATTTTGCCTCGATGTAAGTGTCTTGCGAGGCAGTAAAAGAGTATGAGAAAGAGTAAAGTATAGTAATTACAAGCATAATGTTTGGAACAGGATAATACTGGTTTAAATCCCAGCTCTGCCACTTAGTTGTTGTGGGACTTTGGGTTCAGTTTCCCTAGATGTAAAATGTGGATCATAATCATTTATAGAACTGTTGTGAGGATTAAATGCTTTGAAAAAGTATATAAAAACAGTGTCTGGCCCATACTAAGCATTTATACTGAGTATAAGCTATTATTATTTATTATTAAGAATGCTGGCTATCAACTGGAGAAGATTCTAGAAGTGAGATTTAAACACAGAAAACCAAGTATTTATTTATATAACAATCTCTTGCACAAAAAGCAGTTTGTCAGTACAGCACTATATAAATAACCATGTTATGGCACTAAAACCTGGGTGCCACTGAAATGCCAAAAGGCCAGCCTATGAGGTATCCATGAACTCTCTGTATAAGGTTCCAGTTAATCCAAGAATGTTAAGTATGTCTGCATAAAACTAGAGCCCTAATTTGAGGATATCCTTAAATATGAAGAACCATGGGTTTTTCAGGATCAGGATTCCCAAACAGACAAAATGAGATAATAAATATTTGTTGAGTTAATTTGCTCACAGTTGACTGACAACATGATGAAAAACTGATTATTATCTCACTTGCAAATTATGATGACAATTATATTATTGTTATTTTATAAATAAGTGAGGGAAAAATGAAGATAGGATGGAATATAAAAACTTCTCAGACTAAATATATACAAACATGAGATGAAAAGGTCGAGAATAACACAATTTTGATATTCTACATTTAAAAAGCCCAAAAGACATCAAAATTTCTGTCCTATTAATGATTTTATACCTTGATAATCTTCTTGTTCTTGTCGTTCATTGATATCTAGTGTGAGCTTTTTCATTCTCATCCTTTCTTCTTGTTCTGCCTGTTGCTGGTTCCAATGATTTGCAGCAAGTTGGGAAGACATGGGTACATTAAGGATCTTAAACTGGGTGGGGGTGGGGTGGTGAAAAAAAGAAATCACAAATGACTTGAGAAAATTAAGAGAAAAAAAGATTTCAAATAAAATAGTAAGTAGAATTAAATGAGTTCAGAAAAATAACAATGTCTTTCCTTTCCTAAAATCTAAGAACATAAACAGATAATACGACTACTCTACTAGAGACAAACCCATTAGGGTTGGATGGGAAGTGGAGGCTATCAAACTCAACCTCCATGAAAAGCTCCTCTTTCTTGCACTTGTTTGAGCAAGAAATGAGATCATTTCCATCCCGTAGACCCCAGACTGTATAAGTAATTGTCAGGAAGGCTTTATACAGCAAACTGTAATCTGCATCCCTTTCATTTCTATCCTCTGTAACCAGTTCTGCCCCACCTGAACAAATCTAGTCTCTTCAGTATTAACAGACCTTCGTATTTCCAAAGATAGCTGTAATGTTGGAAAAGAGGATGAATTAAGAAACTGACATACAAAATCTATTCTGATATGGGAGTCAGTCCTTACCTATGGAATGTTTTTGCTTTTAGCACAATGTCCATGGGTTTAGAATTGTGTAAGGTAAACAAAACAAGATAGAATCTATGAATTTATGGGCTCCTGGAAATTGTTGAGTAAGCTATGTAATTATCTGAGCAATAAATGGAGATGTTTCATAACTTAAATTCTCTCTGCTGTGTATAACTTACACCCCTCACTTGAGACCTCCTCTAAAACTTTGGACCAAAGTCACATCTGATGCAGAAATGAAGGACGTGGGGAGCTGTGCTCAGGATCCTGGGCCTCTCCCTGCATCCTTTTGGATGCCTGCATCCTTGAAATTATTAGTAAAGCTTAACAGTGCATAAGATCTCTGACTCATTTGAGTCTAATCTGACAATTTTATTCTTTGTCTTATCTCAGATGTCCTTTCTTGGTGTTTATTCTTTTATGATGCACACACAGTCAATGTTCCTCTTAAAATGTTAACACCCAGAACACTAAGGCAGATACACTGAAGTGATAAACATTATGTGTGGGTGTAAAACTATCTACAAACCCAACTAACTACATTTCATTTTTATCACAATACAGATAAATACCTCACATATCAAAACAAAAATACATTTAAAGTAGTCCATTTAGCTACCAGCATAGTAGACCTCATCCCTTTTCCCCAATGAACTAAATTTGATATAATGTGCTTTTTGCAAATATCGCTATCTATTAGGAACTCAAAACCTTTTTTTTTTAAAGAACTTTAGTGAGGTATACTTAACATACAGTAAACTGCACATATTTTAAATGTACAATTAGATGAGTTTTGACATATGCATACACACGACATAATGAACTATCCATCACCTCCAACGGTTCCTCTTTTCCCTCTTTGTAGCCCATCTCTGCCTCTATCCTATGCCCAGGCAACTGCTAACCTGCTTTCAGTCACTACTGATTAGTTTGTACCTTCCAAAATCTGACATGCATTGAACCATACAACCCTACTGTGTTTTATCCAGCTTCTTTTACTTAGCACAATGATTCTGAGATGCATCCATGCTGTCATATGTATCCACAGTTCATTACTTTTTATTGCAGAGTAGTATTCCCTAGTATAAATATACCACAATTTGTTTATCCATTTGCTTATTGGTAGCATCTGGTGTTTCTGGGTTTTGTACAAATGTTTGTGTGGACACATTTCCATTTCTTTTAAATGAAAAATGCTGGGAATATCTAGTGTATTTTACTTTTTAAGAAGCTGCCAAAATGTTTTCCCAAGTGGCTTCACCATTTTACATTCTAGTAGTAGTGTATGAAGGTTCCTGCTCCTTCTCGCCATTCTGAATATTTTCACTGCAGTTTTTTCTTTTACTAATGACCAAAATCATCTATTTTAAAACTCAATCTAGATTTATACTAAAAGTTGACATTAAGTTTACTAGATTGTATAGTTTTCAGAATTTATTTTTTCCTGCTCTTTGGAAAAAAAAATTGCCTACTAATGAGTCTTCTGACTACTGTCCCGTTCTGTAAGACTTTTCTAAGTTTAATGACAACTGCTCTACAATTACATATAGAAGTCCTTTCAGTCCTCGAGGGTGAAATTTGTGTATGCCTGAAAACTGAAATTCACCTAAAATAAATAAATTATCCCTTTTGACATTATTTAATTTTACTCAATCTTTAATTTGCCCTTTCAGGCTGAAATCTTTCTTCTTGATAAAAAAGCAAGTGAATGGTTATTTTTTCCACAACCTCTCCACAAGCAGTGGGGTTTACCCTTACTTGTTCTCATGATCTTGAATATAGCCTTTTTAAAAAGCACTTCATCTTGAATCATGTGTCCTTTAAAAATTGCTGGTTGTAGGCTGTTTATTTCTAAATTCTAGTGTATGGCTTGATCGTGGTCAATTGTTCCTTCTTCCACAACTATGAATACTATACTATCTTTCATTCTGCCCCTACTCCAAGTTTCCTTTCGTTTCCACATTACAATCAGTTCTTTCATGAAATACATACTTGCCAAGCAGTGCTACAAAGGAGTTAAGAACATGGATTTTTGTAGTCAGGCAGACTAGGCTCATACCTCAGCCTTTTCATTTATTAGTATGACCTGGCCGATCAGTTAAGAGCATTCTTTTTCTCATTGGTAAAATGAGGAGAACATCCAGTACTACTTTTTAGGGTTGTTGTGAGAGTTAAATGAGTATGTAAAAAATATGTAAAGTGCACAAGATAGTGCCTAGCACACAGTAGGTTCTCCATAATTATTACCTATTAGTAATGCATTTAAATGTATTAAAGTTCAGAATGACTGTCTCCATTATTATCTCCTATACATTCTGAAAATAAAACTACCAGCAAAATAAAATCACAAATCAATTGTTAAATATCGCCTTTTTAGCAAAATGAGACTGACAACCAATATGTAGAAACTGAAATCCTTAACTACTACTCAACACCTGTCCTTAGGCCAGTGTATTAATCTATATCAGAATGTGTCTATATCGGATGGGACTTGCCCCAACTGTTTAGTTCCACTAACAAAAGCAACTGAAACAAAGTCAAATAAAATAGTCATCATTTCCTGTATTAAATCTTTTAATTTATTTTTCAAAATTCAGGAAGACACATAAAAAATAATGAAAAAGTTCAGCTCAAAATGAATTTATATGCATTTATATGTGAAACAAAACATAATAAATTTATGCTTATTAAGCAACAGTGTTATTGTAAGGTGTCATAATAATTCATAAGGCAATTATTTTCAGCACTATTTATGTGGAAAGCATTCTTTTGCACCTGTATTTGAGAAAGTAAGGGTAAATATATGCAAACACAGAGGGAGTGACGTATTACTCAATCAAACCAGACCAATAAGAAATGTAGATAGATAATTTCTTCATCACCATAAAATCAGAGCTGCTATTATAAGATGCTTTTATCTGTCACATTAACACACTCAGAAAGAAAACAGGGTGACCATTTTTCCCCTTATTATGCCCCTGATAACAATATACAAAATTTCTTTCATAAATCAGTAATGTTAAGCCTAATGATAATGGTACTAACTATTCTAATAAAACAGTATAAAATATTACAAAGAAAATTTCAGAATGATCTGATCAAAAATATGAAAAATATAGGCTTTCTATTCATTTCTAAGACTAACAATTTCTTCTAGAAAGTTAAATATCTTCTAAAGAGAAATAATTATAAATAAAAGACAAAAACACTTTATGACCCAAGACAAGTTTTACAAATGTTCTCAAGTTCTCAAGTATTTCTAAAAAAATAGAAGAGAGACAATAATAAAGATACAGGGTACAAGAGACAAATTTTCAGATACCACGTTTACCACGTTATGGTAAAGTGCCTTTACCATAAAGCTGTTAAGATTCTTTTAAAAGAGAGGCACTACTTTATAGCAAGCTATATGGCAAAAAAAAATTATAGTCACTCAAACTAGATTTCCTGGAATATAATGGGTAAAGGTGATTTATACTATATTTTAAAGCTACTTCACAACTGTAGCTAAAACTGGAAAAAAAATACATGTATGTATCCAAATACATACATAAAATCCCAATTTACTATGAAAGATAGGTATCAATTACTCCAGTCAAAAGATATATAAAACAAATAATGATTCCTCACAAATAGTAACAGAAAAAAATGGGTTCTTTACAAGTATTATATGATAATAAATACATTGTATATTTGTTTAAAACAATCATGTAGCTTTAAAACATCGTATAGTGGTCCCATTAATTTAAAATTTATGGTAACAAAACATTTTATTTCAATTCATTATTTTAATTCATAAATATTTAAATCTAGAAGTAAATTATCAATAGCATTATCCTTTCTTTTCAACTACTGACTTTACTGGTACAGATTTTTATTTTCCTAATGATTATAGAAGAATGTTATTTCTGAGCACAAATTTGTGCACAAAGAGATCTTTCACTTAAGAACTAAAGATTCCTATAAAGGCAACACATTTCACATTTCCAGAAAAACCGTTGCACCAAAAGGGCCAACACCCAGAAGTCAAATAAAGAAGTAAATATCAGAACAAAATATATTTTCTTTTTCAGACCACAAAATACCAGTGATGTTTCTTCAACTAATGTTCCTAAAACTGAACATTTCCCAAAATTCCAAATAAAGTTTTGAGTTGAAAATTTACTTAATAACCATGTATGCTGAACTCGCACTTCATGTTTGCTAATGTTTTTAAATAAAGTTGAATAAAAATGTTTCCTTAAAAATTAAACAAATCTTCACATTTTAAGAACTAAAGACTTGTACTCATTTTATATAGTTATAGGGGTTACACAGTATATAATCCACCCACTTTAAACTAAAAATGTTCCTTGTAAGAAATAAGGACATAGTCTTATTTTGAACCATACAAGTTAGAATTTAGCGGTGCTGAAAATTTTTTTCAAAGCTCAAAAGATTTTTAAGGTAGGTTTTGATTTAATTTATGCCTACTTACCCTGAAAAGGTAATATGGGGGATATAATTTGACAAAGCATAATGAATTTCCATGTGTGCCTCACAGAAGGGAGGGACAAATAAAACGACATATTATTTACACTTGTATAATTATTGTGAAGGCACTGACCTTCACGGTCCAAAAAAAAAAACAAAAAACAAAACCAGACTGACTTGTGGCCAAGATAGAGGCGCAGGTAGATATACTTTGTCTCCTTGCACAACCAGAAGGACAACAAATTAAAAAATGAAAAAACCAGAACTGCCAGAAAATGGAACTGTATGGAAGCCCAACAACCAAGGAATTAAAGAAGAAACATTCATCCAGACTGGCAGGAGCGGTGGAGACAGGCAGCCAGGGTGGAGAGGATATGGCAAGGCTATGGTTGGCGGACCGGGAGGTCCCACATTTGCTTGAGGATAAACCAGAAGGAAGAACTGGGGAGTAAGAGAGACTGTGCAACCCCGGGTTCCAGCACGGGGAAACGGAAGTCTCAAGACCTCTACCAATAAAAACCTGTGGGGTTTGTGGCAGTGGCAGAAACTGCCAATCTCACAAGACAGTTCGTTTGAGAAACCCACAAGGTCCTAGAATGTACACAAACCCACTCGCCTGGGAATCAGCACCAGAAGGGAACAATTTGCTTGTGGGAAGCAGAGGAAGTGACTGAAAGCCAGCCTAGTGCCAAGCAAGCGGCATTGTTCCCTCTCAGACCCCTTCCCCACATACAGCACCACAAGGCAGTGAAGTGAGTTGCCCTGCCCTGACAAATACCTAAGGCTCTGCCCTCACAATCTAATAAGTGCGCCAAGACAAAAAAATATGACCCAAACAAAACAACAGATCAAAGCTCCAAAAATAGAACCAAATGATGAAGAGATAGCCAACCTAACAGATGCAGAGTTCAAAACACTGGTAATCTCAATGCTCACAGAGCTGGTGGAGTATGGTTGCAAAAGGGAGGAAAAAGTGAAGGCTATGCAAAGTGAAATAAAGAAAAATATACAGGGACTGGAAACCAGGACTCAAATCAACAATCTGGAGCAGAAAGAAGAAATAAACATTCAACCAGAACAGAACGAAGAAACGAGAATTCAAAAAAATGAGAAGCTGAGGAAACTCTGGGACAACTTTAAACGTTCCAACATCCAAATCACAGTGGTGTCAGAAGGTAAAGAGGAAGAGCAAGACACTGAAAATTTATTTGAAAAAATAATGAAGGGGAACTTCCCCAATCTGGCAAAAGGAATAAACTTCCAGGAAGTCTAAGAAGCTCAGAGAAGCTCAAAGAAGTTGTACCCAAGGAAGGCACATCATCATTACATTACCCAAGATTAAAGATAAGGAGAGAATCTTAAAAGCAGCAAGACAAAAGGAGAGAGTTACCCAGAAAGGAGTTCCCATCAGGTTATCAGCTGATTTCTCAAAAGAAAGCTTCTAGGCAAGAAGGGGCTGGAAAGAAGCATCCAAAGTCATGAAAGACAAGGACCTACATCTAAGAATTCTCTATCCAGCAAAGCTATCATTTAGAATGGAAGGGCAGATCAAGTGCTTCCCAGATAAAGTTAAAGGAGTTCATCATCACCAAGCCCTTATTAAATGAAATATTAAAGGGACTAATCTAAGAAAAAGAAGATGATCAAAAATATGAACAGCAAAATGACAATAAACTCACAACTATCAACAACTGAACCTAAAAGAGCAAAAACAAAACAGACTAAACAAACTGCTAGAATAGGAACAGAATCACAGGAATGGTGATCACATGGAGGGTTATCAGTGGGGAGGGGGAGGGTAGAGAATGGGGAAAAGGTACAGGGAATAAGAACCATAAATGGCAGGTGCAAAATAGAGAGGGGGAGGCTAAGAATAGTATAGGAAAGGGAGAAGCCAAAGAGCTTACGTGTACGACCCATGGACATGAACTAAGTGGGGGATGCTGGCGGGAGGGGGGTGCAGGGCAGAGGGGAATAAAGGGGAGAAAAGAATGGGAACAAATGTAATAGCATAATTAATAAAACATATTTTTAAAAATTTATTTTTCGTTGCCCCCAAAAAGCTTTAAAAAAAAAAAGTAAATGAAGCAGACCTAAAATCTGATAATGGAAATGGAAAAGTCTAGCTCAGAAAACAGTCCCATGAAAAGAAAAAACTATGAACTTTGAGTACCCTGGTAACTGGTGAACTAGCAGTTCCAAGTGCTCTGAGGAGAGCAGTTGTGTGCAAAGATCAAAAGAAGTCCTTATTTCCCTAGGGAATGAGTGGAGGACAGGGGAGTGGGGAAATGGCAGAGGTTAACCTTGACCTGAGGGTGAGACAGGGTGAAACTTTCCTCAAAGTATCATAACCCGAGAATGGAGGAAAGGTCTGATGACTAAAAAGGAATTATGAGGACAGTGTTCTGAAAAAATTACCGCAGGGCTCTGAACCTAAGTCTATTAAGTGACTATTAAAAGAAGTCACGATGTAAATCCTTTCCAGCCATCCATTCCATATTCTTATTGGTATATAGTTTTCATATCTCAAGATTTCCACTACAGCAAAGTAATGGTACATTATATAACTTTGATCCTTTGTGTAAACAAAAAATTACATGACAAAAGCAGAGATAAAATTTAGGCATCATTTCTTTGAGGCTGCACTGGCAGGAAGGAAACAGAATGTATCTTCCATCATAAGAAATACCTCATTAAAGGTCTCCCTCTCAGGGCCTCCTCCTACCCTAGTTGCTTTCTATACTCCTATCTTTCTTTACTTTCCCTCACAGCATTTTCCCAACCTGACAATATGTATTTTATTGTCTGCCTTCCAACAGAGAACGAAAGCTCCCAAGACTATTTGCTTGCTGTATGTTCTACACATAGAAAATAGTGCATGCTGCATACCAAGTAAACAATAAATACCTGTTAAATGACTATCTGAATGAGAGTGGGGGCCAGCTAGCGGACTGATCTATGAGAAGTTGTAGTAGCTAAACCCTATTTTATAGAGTTTGATTCCATTTTAAGATGCACCATTATTCTGCATACCATTAAAACAGGAAAATGTTGCCAATTATCCCAAGAGTCCATCAATTCTAAGAGGCAGCTTGATTTCTGAAATGTTTTTATAGCATTGGTAATACATGATATATCTTAGAATTAAACTTTATTTTCTTCATAGCACTTTTCACTATCTACAAGTATATGATGTTTGTCTATCTCCCTCAGCAGGATGAGAGCTGTCAATGTATGAATCCCTGGTGTTGCAGCTTCGTAGTCAGGGAAACGATTCTCAGGGTCATCTGTGAACTACAGAAAAGAAGAGGGAAGCAGTCCAAGGAGAATGGAGAAGGATTCAGGGTGAAAAAATAATGATTTTCAAGAAAAATCTTGACAACTGAGCATTTTCTTGAGATGTATCTGCTGTCATCCTCTTTTTCCTTTCCCACTCTCAGCACCCTTAGAAAACCTTCCTACTGAAACAACTGTCCTTTCCATTCAAAAATATCATTTGGTACAAGTCAGATGTGTCTTCTATACATATACTAGATAAAATTATTTCTACCACTGAATATTTTGAATGCTTCCAACTCTTTCCCCTTTGTGGGCAAAACATTTAGAACCTATAAAACACAGTTACTACTTACACTTGATAACTAACAATCCTGAATACACAGCGGGCAGTTTCTTACCTGCTGTTTATTGCCTTTTCTTGTTAACATGACAAATGGCATCGTGTCTGTGGACTCTGCCTCTCCTTCCCCACCACCAAGTGGGGGCCCTTTCCTCAGCTGGCTTTTGAGATGCAAGGGAATAGCAACATCAAGCTGGTGCACCTTAACAGATTCGCCACTTCGTTGCTTAAAGACAGAAATGAAAAACATAAATACTCTAAGGTACACAGGGATATATGTAAATATAAATTGCAAATAATGCATTCAGGGTTATATCTTAAAACACAATCGTTAGAGCCTGAGAAATCTTTGTGAAATACAGATGAAACTATTGTCTTCCCTGGGCCCCCAAACCCTTGCATGTGGCTTGGAAGAACTGTGATTTGGCTCCTGGTTATCACTCAAGCCCCTCCAAGCGCAAACACACAATGTTATAGGTTCTACTAAATTTCCCTGTTCCTTGAACTTACTGTGCCCTTTCATTCATAATCACAGCATACATCTTCCTTCACAATTTTTGTATATCATAACTGCCTGCTCATCTGTGAGAATCCCCCACAAGACTTGTGGGTTTCACCACTGTATATCCTCTTCCCTATTGTTCTATATCAATGCTTTACGCACAGCAAGCACTCAATGTTTATAAATGGACTCTATGAATGTTTAGATGAACTTCCTGTTTGTTCATATCATTATTTTTAACATTTACCCTATATTTATCAACCAATTTATTTAAACAAACCTTCACTGAAGACTTACTGTGTTAGGCTTGAAGGTAGTGATATTAAAAAACAAAACGAAACAGGCTCTACTCTCAAAGAACTCATAAAGTTGTTAAGTGAGAGAAATAGATTAATTAAATATGATTCATCCAAGTTATATAACCTGTGTAGGAGATGAAGTTGACTGGTTGGGAATGAATAGGTGCTGAGATTTCATGAAGCTGAATAAAAATGGACACCTGAGCACGTTAAAGACTTAATATGACTTATTCAAAGCAGATAGGATGTGGAGGAAATTTAGGCAGAGGAAGAACAGGTGCAAAAGTAATTATATAAAACAGCACAGTGCAGTTAGGGAACTGCAAATAATTCTTTATAATGAATGGAACACAAATGAGGAAAGAGCCAAATATGATTCTTTAAAGCTAAGCAGGTAACACTGAAAAGCCATGAAGATTTTAAAATGGCTTTACTACAATTTAGTCTTTTAATAATGGGTTCATTATTTGCAAGACACTTGAAATCAAGCAAAATGGTAATAAAGATGCAGTATTTTATTGTTTTGGATTTCTAAGTTACAATTTGTTAGAATTTGCCTGAAGTTCTCCCATGGTTAAGATTTTTAAGATTTATAAAAGCTATTTACTTACTATTTGAAAGGATCATGTTAGATGTACCTTGATAGACAAATTACAGGTTAGGGTTTCTGAGGGTTCAACTCTGAATCTGTTTCCTCTCTCCACACTTTACACCTGGGTGGTTCACTTATTGTCATGGCTTTAAATATGCTCTAATAACCACTCCATTTAATGTTTCTCTTCTGCTCTCCAGACATCTCCAGTTAGACACCCCACAGGCTTCTCAAACTTACCATGGCCAAGTGGAATGCCTGCTTACCCTGTCGTTTCCTGTCAGAGATTAGCCAGTAGCCCAAGCTGAAAAACTGACTGTTGTCCTTGACTCCTCATTTCTCCCCACCACTATCTAATCGAACACCAAATAAATCCAGTTCATTCTACCATCTACTGTATTTTGCCATGTATAATGCACACTTTTTGCACAAATTTTTGAGGAAAAATAAGGATGCGCATTATACATGGGCAGTGCTAGGCCATGGATGTGCGTTATACATGAGAGCTCATTGCACACAGCGCAATACAGTAAGCAGCTTTCAGATGCAGACTTCTCTCCAGGTGTCCTTTCACTACCCTAGATAGATCACCATCACGTCTCATCTGGGGTTACAACAGCCTTCTATCCAGTCTCCCTGCTTTTAGTTTGTCCCAGTCTGAGCCACCTCCATATAGGACTAGGCCAATCCAAAGGTGTCCCATCCAATTATCCATTCTCATGCTGTGCGACCCTTCCACAAACTGACTAGGTTCTACTGGTCTTCTTTTAGTTTTTCAAATGTTACAAGTGCTTTCCTGCCTCAGGACCTTCGACAAATCATTCCCATATTTCACCTAGATGACTCAGTATTAACTGTCTTGTCTAAAAGTCATGACCTCAGAGGTGTGTTGCCTGACTATCTTACATGAAGAAGGTCCTTCCCTTACTCTCTAGCAAAGCACTCTGTTTTTAGTTCTTTAGAATTTATTATAATTTAAAAGTATGTATTTGTTTAGTTGTAAAATATCTACCATCCCCGATAAAACTACATTTCCTGAGAGAAGAAAGCAGGCCTATTTTTATTTACCACTTTAGAATAAACCTGTTGCACAGTGCTTGGCACACAACAGATCCTCAACAGTTGCTAGACAGATGAATGACTAAGTGACTACTGGCTCATGTAAGATAGGAAAAGTTTCTTTAGGAAGTGAACTCTTATCTCTTCAAAGGGATTATAGATAATAATGATTGTTTTATTTGATTTGTGCTCCTAAATGACATGAATATAAAGTTTATTTCATAAATTAAGAGCTTTCTAGGTATATGAAGAAATTTTTATGTATTTAGGAAGAAGCAAATTAGCCTAATATACCTGTAATAGTAATTTGCCCATTACCATTGCTTTCAGCCTTAGTACCATTATTTCTTCTCTAAAGGATTACTCCCCACCAGCATATAAAGACACTATAATATCTCTAGTCTTAATAATAATCCTCTTTTAACTCTGACCTTCTCTAGCTACCTCCCCATTACTCTTTCCATTCTAGTAAAACTCCTCAAGAGTTAGCTGTATCTGTAATCCAATATTTTCATCTCCTCCCTCCCTATTTTCCATTGAACCCATTCCATGGAGCTTTCATCCCACCATTCCAATAAAAGCATTCGTTTCAAGTTACCAAAGTGTTTAACAACTATGTATAAGGCTAAAGTAAACAGTCTGTGAGATTTTTATCTCCAACTATAGAAAAACATATTTAAATTACTGGGATGATAAAAGTTTTCCATAAAATCCAGCGTACTAATAAGTCATGAATACATTTAATAACTAACATGTCTTTAAACATCAATTAAATATTCCTCTAAATGTTTTTGTTCTTCAAATTATAAATCAAACTTAGGAATTTAGAAAATTAAAATTTCCCCAAATGTTGATCTTTTGCAAAGTGTGGCTTCTACACAAACTGCTTTAAGTAAAGGGTCTTAGAAATAAGAAATGATTCAGAAAGAAAAAGGAGAAACTGGTACAATGAAATTACTCTATTCCAAGTCTTACATTTAATACATTTTCCCCACTGTCAAAGAAAAGTGCAAATCAGGAAGTCAAATGCAAGTACTGGCAGCTGCAAACTATATAAATTAAGAAAAAACTGCTGCGGAGGCGAATGTTTAGATAGTAGAGGCCCTCCTATTAACCAGTATTGAATGTGCTGTAATGTTTTGTATTAAGAAGATATTCTGGACTAGAGCAACATTTCATACCTGAAGGTTTTCTAGCATCATTTTATCCAGGGCTTGAATGAAGTCCTCATCTTCTACACAAGGTACATGTTTAAGTCCACCTCCTTTGATCATTACCTCCTTATTAAACAAAACAAAAACAAGAAATGAGACCAGAAATTTTAACTATAGTGTTTTATATGGCAGAACCTTTTGTACTGATAACTTGTTCAATATATGCAAGGAATAAGTGAGTAAAATATATAACTTTATTAAATATTAAAGTATTTAGATAGGAAAACAAATAGAAAATAAACTAAAAAAAAAAAAAGATTATATCTATTTATTTTTAGAGAGAGGGAAAGGGAGGGGAAGAAAACATCAATGTGATTTGAAGAAACATCAACAGGGCTGGCTCTCACAAACTCCCAAATGGGGACCTGGCCTGCAACCTAGGAATGTGCCCTGACTGGGAATTGAACTGGTGACCTTTCAGTTTGCAGACTGGCACTCAATCCACTGGGTCACACCATCCAGGGCCAAGAATAAACTTCTAAAGAAATATTTTTCAATAATCACAAGAAACAAAACTTTAGTGGCTTAAATTAAAATACTATGAAAATGTTGTACAATTTCAGAAGCAATTTTCAGTCATACGTACAGTATTTTCTTCATCAGTTTCATTCTCCTTATTTGAATCTGTAAGGTAATCTGTGTTTTCTTCTTCTTCCTCCTCTCCTTCATCCTCATCATTATCAGAACCCTCCTGAAATTATTTAACATTAGTAGAAGATTAAAACATTTTGAAAAGGGTTATTACATTTTACATGCCTTAAAAAGATTTTGAAATGTCTGTATAATTCTTTATTATTCTCATTGGTAGGGCAAAGTCAGCTGGCAATAGTTACTACATACCAGTAGCTGAAATCCCATTTCACTATCTTCCACTGATCTAATAATACAAAGATCCTTTGTAGAATCTCTTCCTTGAATTCCACAAAGAATGAATTTCCTGAACCTTTTGTATTTTTCTCTAACTAACTCAAGAGACTTAATTTGTTATAATTGTTTTTCAATATCCATCCAACTCTACAAAGGGAAGCAATACACAGTTCAATTTTAACATCATTACCAATTGAAAGCAGTGACTCAATTTTATAAAGCACCACATTGTATAAAGGAACCTCACAGTTTGGAAGGTGTTATCACATACTTCATTTTGTTTTTGTCTTACGCAGTTCTGAAGAAGGAAGAATAAGTTTTACTGTCTCCATTTTCATACACAAAAAGCTAAGGCTCAGAAAAGTTAAAATAACACTTTTAAATTACCACACCCTCTTAAATGTTTTAAACACCCATAGAATACAAACAAACATACACATCTTACTATTAATCTTAGTAATTAGAAACTTATGTTTATACTAAAACAAATGAAAAAGTGTTAATTCCATAATTTAAAGTTTATTTCCATTATTATTTTGTTATTCTTATTCATCTTTATTTTTAACTTTCTAATTTAAATGTATGTAAACAGAGAAAAAATAGCTGAATGAAACTTAGTCATTTCACAATTGAACAACTATTAGCTCGTGATCAGTTTATAGTTTCTTCTATACCCCTAAACTTATTCCCCAGTCTACCTCCAGATGGTGCATTCTCAGACATTCTGTTACTTTAACTGGAATTTTTAAAATTTAAGCAGATTTAGAAGAAAAAAGGAAAAAAAAAACCCTCTTAGCTTGAACCATATAAAAATGAGATTTTGGTAGGTCCAGAATGGTAGGTGAGTAATTTCATATGGTTTAGCCTAACAGAGTCATAAAAATAACAGGGCATGTTATCATGGTACATGATGAGTTTCAGATTTCATACACCATTATATCTGAGAATAATAAAACAAAGTTCATTAATATCAAGTCAGTAATTTTGTTCTCATAAAAACTATAGATTAAAAGTTCATATTCAAAAGTGAGATTAAGATACACAGAAGATTAAACGATTTTTTCTTCAAATTGCTTATTAAATAAAAGTCACAACCATAATAATGGATACATGTCATTATACATCCATCCGTAGACTGTACACCACCAAGAGTGAGCCCCAATGTAAACTCCGGACTTTGGGCGATGATGATGTGTCAATGTAGGTTCATCAATGTAACAAATGCACCACTCTGGTGAAGGCTATTGATGATGGTAGAAGCTGTTTATGTCTGAGGGTATGGGGTACATAGACAACCTCTATACCTACCCTTAAATTATGCTATAAACCTAAAACTGCTCTAAAAAGAGTCTTAATAATAAAAATAATCCTGTGATCAGTATTCACTTTTTAAAAAACCCTTAGTCAAGCCAAGGCTTTTTATAACAGAAATATACTATTAGTTGCACATTTACCATGATGAAACAAAGGGGTAGATTTTATCTTATTAAGAAAATCTTGGCTCATATAATCAAAATACTCTTGTACAAATGTACCTATTTGCTATAAATAAAAGTCATCACCTCTTCTTCTGGTTCATTTACTTCACTTTCATTTCCAGATTGTTCTTCTGTTTCAGCTCCTCCTTCTTCTTCTTCTTCATCCTCTTCAAGATTTTCTCCTTCTGCCATAGAATCTCTTGAATCTTTGTCATTTACTAGGCCTTGAGATGAAGGAAAAGTGGAAAATACATTTAAAAAAATAAAGGCAAGTTTTCAATATTATGTCACTTCATTTAAAAGTATGTATTAAGAAAATTCAACAGCTATTTTCTCAATACAATAGTAAAACAAACAGAATTTAAAACTATTCTGAGAAACATCTGAAAAACTAAAGAGCTTCATTTCAACTGATACATTTCTCAGTCACGAGCAAAAAAGAACATATTTACACATTTTTTCCCTTTTCTTAGAGCTTCAAACTGTTTATCTGTGTCTCATAAAAACAAAGGCAAAATGTAACAGCACATAAAATGCCACCTCAGCCATATATGATGCACCTCGGTCCCACATTTTAATCAAATATTTCAAGAACTTCTAAAAACTCAAAGATATAAAAGTGTCACTTTAATGGAGAAATCACATTTGGCTATCAATTTGAATGTCTGCAAATTAAGACTGAGGGAAAGCAAAGCAATACGGTGACACACCTAGCAGCTGTGTCACCACAGAGCTTAGTTTTTTTCCTTCAATAATAGCATTCTCCTCCTACAGGAGTTCCGTGGCTTGGATCTGCTTCTACCTCCCCATGTTCATCACATTTCACTGCCTATTTAATTCTTCTTATCAATTGAATCTCAAACTACTGTCTCTACTTTCAAGAGGCACACACTGTGGCCTCATCTGATCTTACTCTTACCCATGCTTTCTCCCAAGCCTCCTGCTACAGTGAGGTCAGACTCTTCTCTGTCATTAAAGCATACTACCTTGCAATCTTGTTCATCAATACTCTTCTCAATATAAAATCTATTACTTTTCCACCCACTGGCACTTGGGAGATTTTATCATAGCACTTTAGATTTAAGGATATACCATGGAATAATTTTTAAATGATTTCACAAGTGTTACATTATATTAGAAGACCCTTAAGGACAAAGAACTTGTTTTATGTGTATTATTAAAAACTTATCAGAGGCCATATGTTGATAAACACATGGTAAGTGTTTAGTAAATACTTGTTTATTCATAGAATCTTGGGCAAGAAGAGCAGAAAGAAACTTAACTAATGTGATTTAATTCTTTCATTTTATGAGGAATATGGAAGCCTAGAGAGCTTGAATAACCCAACCAATAAAAGTAAAATATTACTCCAGTATCCTAAGTCTAAGCTATTAATTAACAACTGACAAAAATATGAAAATACAGAGTAATTAGCTACATTCAAGCTTGGAAATAAAAAAAATTGAGAGACGGTTAATGAAGCTCAGAGATATCTATTTTAAAAGAAAAATTATACTGAGAAAAAAATTTGGTGTCTCAAACTGAAATTCCGTTAACTTAAATATTTTCTATCTATTCCTTACTAGTTTTCATAGGCACAAATAGAGTTTATATATGTAAATTTTGTTTGTTTATAGAGACCTGAAGAAGCAAAATAATGAACTGTTATTTCAGTTATCAAAGGCAAAAAACTGAAAGTCAGGACTGTATAAATCTAAGAATTCTCAGTAAAAATATCACAGTGGTGATAAACTCACGTGGCCTGAGATGCCATCACGTTCTTGTTAAATCCAGTTAAAATATGCATCATGGGAAATACTATATTGTATAAGTAGCACTGTTTTGATAGCCACACTTCTAATTTGTAAGGAAAATACATGCTACTTCTAACATATTTTCATTTGCATTTTAAGCTAGTTTAAAAAAATTTATATTTTATTTTGCATTTGATAGACTATATAATAACTACCCAGTTGCTGATCCCTAAGTCACTGTCAATTAAAAAAAATAATTCAGATAAAAATGTATACATAAAACAGATGACAACATTAAAACAGTAAAGCACTGAAATGTGTGTGTCAGAATTAAGTGTACTTGGGGACAGAAATCAAACACTGTTCCCTTAAATTTTAGTGGCTTGGTGCCTCAGTTTTCCTGCTCATGACAGAGATGATAACTGTAATAATTCCTTTCATATTGTGTTTTAATTTATATATCTCTGTCTACTAGACATGCTGAGCATTTCCCCCATATACTTATGGTGTCAGAAAGAGAAGTCTTTGAATTCTGGCTTTTCTGCTTAACAAAGTGCTTTGATTTGGGCTTTACTTAATTCATCTGTCAAATACCAGTAACATTATCTTCCTCTATCACTCTGGAAAATAGGAAATACTCAATAAAAATACCAACTCTTCCCTGTCATCCCTTATTTGATTATGTCATGCTCATTCTTCTAGTGGGGTATTCTATTCTATTATCAATTTCCCTGTGTTCTTTATGTAAGTGCTAATAATCTCACAAGAAAACTTTTCACATTAATTTTTTATTGTATTAAGTTTTAAACACCCCAATCAGTCTACGGGTGTGCTTTCTTCTGTTATTTCAAAATTTGGGAAAATTAAACACCTCTGATAATATTTGATAATCAGATCTATTTTTAATTTTAAAAAAGTAAATATTTAATCCATTTAGAGTTTGACAATATAAGATGTTGTTCTCTATCAATTCTTCTCCCTAATGCTCACCTGTTGGCTTTATCTTTAACTTTCCTAGTTCACCATATACTAAATTGTTTTCTATTTAACTGGGGCAACTTCTGGGCCTTTTATTCTATCCTACTGATTTTATGAAATACATTCTTTTGGTTTATAATATAATTTATTCTTATGGCTTCTTTTCTTTTTCACTTTTATTTCCTTTTTGTTCCTTTTATTATAATACTATTTAGAACTTCCAAACCAGAATTAAATAATATTGCTTATTACCATCTTAATTTTGTTGTTAAATTTAAAGAGCATGTCCTTGCCAGTAAGTCTATCTATACTTAAAAAATCAAGATGCACACAAAAATAACACAAGAATGTTATTTATAGTGGTGTAATATTAGAAATAATCTAAATGTCAAATAACAGAATTTAAAAAAAATTAACACATTCATATAAAGGAATATAGCCAATTAAAAAAAGAAAGACTTAGAGAAATACTTTATGTGAGGAAGAAATTTCAGAATGTATTAGGTGGGGAAAATCCAGTTATAAAACTACAAATCTGTGAAAAAATTTTAAGAAAATACAAGAAAATATATCAAAATGTTAACATGTAATTATCCTTAAGTATGGAATATCAGTGACTTTTGTCTTCTTGATGTTTTTCAAATTTTCTGCCATGAACATTTATTACCTTTAATAATATTAAAAGTGATTTTAAACATAATTATAAGGGAAGTTTTTGGTGTTTTTCCATGAACTATTATGCTAACATTGGGTTCTGATAAAACTGAGATGATGAATTTGCTAAGTGAACACAAAAAACTACCAAAAGGTTTTGATACTATATTATAGGGTTAATCAACAGGAAATAGATTTAATATACATTTAGTCATGCAGATCTTCTTCCTGATATTTAGACTAAAACAGGATGAAAATGGGACAACTTCACAGCATAATGATTCTAGTTGCCACCTTTAGTTTCATTTACAAATGGTGATTTATTTTTCCCTTTCCATATTCTAAACAAGGACAGACTCCTCAAGAGAAGTCCTTTCATTTAAAACTTTAGTCTATGAAGAATAAAGCACACTGTTCTCTTTACTGCTACCAAACTGAATGTCAAACTAGTATTTCCTCATGCCCACTATACAGTGTGTCATTCATAAAAGTCTTTGAGAAACAAGGCTAGGAATCAACTATTCCAAAACATATAAAGTAAATGAAATAAATAAGTAGATAAGTAAGAGATAAATAAGCACTTTACTTAAAATGAACATTTTAAACAACTAGAAATCTGAAAAGGAAAAGAAAGTAGGTATTTGGGACAAAGGACAAAAGGAATCACATATGCCTTCATGGGTTGAGTAGTAAGGAAAGTTATTGGTTGCATAATCAGATGCACCTTTAAAATTAACGCTCAGTGAGATAATAGCAATCATATTCTCCAAAAGAAGATTTACCTTTGGAGAAAGAAATCCTACTAATGTGCTAGATGTAATATGAAAAAAATAGTTTTAGAGGAAAAAAATTACAAATGTCTTCACCACGAAAAGTGGTTCTTTATATATGCAATATAGTGAAGTTATACAATTATTATAACTGGTGAAGGTAAGAAATTCCTAATAACAGACTTGTGAATCCAAAGTGCTAGAAGGAAATAAAATACTAGTTTATAACAGCCTAACAACCTATGTCACTTTGAAATGACTAAAATGAAACATGCTTACAACTATCTGCAAGTAACCCAGATTAGCAAAGTTAAACTTTGTTCCAGTTATTTCCACTGACAGAGTCAGCAAGCTCCTTCACTTGAGGAAGCTATTCAAGAGCTAACTATTCTTCCACAACAATCTCAGAAGGACACTGAGAAAGTAAATAGACCAATCTTCCTGTATCTTGTTTCTCACATTTTCTCTGGTCCTTACAAATAGAGACAACTCTCCCAGTGAATAATAAGGTCTGAAATTCTGTAGGATAGTTCCAAACTTCTAACAGGTATTCCCCTTCTATAATTTCTAGCCTACACTGTCTCAGGAAATAATGCTTGTTGAAATTATATACTGTTATTTATAAGAGGTGTTCTAATTTAAAGATTTTATATTAGCAACCAAAAATTCTAAAATTGAGAGGCCAAAAGGATTGTGTTTATCCATCACTATCATTGGCTTCAAGTCTGACATGACTATTAACCTATAATTCGGGATTATTAATGAAACCAAAATGTATGTCACCCAGGGCTCACCTAATACTATTATGTAACACAGTGTCAAAATTGAAAGTATACAAAGGAAACTCTGATAACATTATAAAGCAAATCCTAAAAACAATCTGCCAAATATCACCTTCATTTTCTCTCTGTAATTAATTGCTTACCTAGTTTTATTAAGAATTCTCGTTCCAAGTCGTGTACCTGCCTGATGGATTCTTCCAGAGAATTACAGAGTTTGATCTTTGGTCTTAGCAGTTCTAGTGTATCACTGATCATGTAATCTATGTCAATAGGAAATGGATGATCTTTTGTCCAAACCTCCAAACTTTTCTTCCACCATACATAACGCTGATAATAAAAAATAAATTTAGCTATAAGATATTAATAACAAAAATATTTTTAAATAATAAAATAACCTGTATTGTGGTGTCACCTAGTTACAATAACAAAGCTAAAAAGTTGTATAAGATACCTATCATTTTTATTAATGGTCAACAGTAATGATCATAATTTCATTTCCCTCTAGCTATACAGTTTCTAAGCCATTTAGTGACTTGACTCTAAATATTGTTTTATTATAACTGTAAATCTTTTGAAAGTCAAGAAAAAATTATGAATAAAATACCAAATGAATTTTTGGGTAATGAAACAGGTCAAAAACCCCACTTCTAAACAGGTTTAAATATTAAATTTTACAAAAACAACCAAATTCAAAGTCATAATTTTGATAAACGTTCCTTATTTCCCCTATGCTACCTGCTTTGATTTTGTAAACGGTCAATTAAAGTATCTGAAGATGTGATTGTTTAACACACAAAAATCCTTCATCAACCATTTATTGAACACCTACTATGTATATAGCACTGTTTAGTAGATATTTTCCGTCTCTTTTCCTATCCTGGTTCCTTCATTCTGTTTTATACTTGTAAGCGACATTAACTAAAGAGCACCACCCAAGAATTTACTTGTATAATAACAGGTATTTCTTTGGGTGCTTCACTCTACCTCCCCAGTTTGTTCTAGGTCCTTGCTACTAAAAAGTGTGGACCTCAACTGGGAGCTTGTTAGAAATGCAGAATCTTAGGCCCCCACCCTAGACCAAATGAATCACAATCTGTATTTTAACACTATCCCCTGGATATGAATGCACATTTACAGTTTACAAGCACTGCTACAGGTAATCCTTTCTACCTGGCCTTCCAGTGCATAACTGTTCACTCTACGTTCTAGGCAGAATACACTGACCTCATCCCCAGGCCTCACTTCTTACTCCCATTTCCCCAGGTTTACCACTGCTGCACATTTCTGCTTGTTAATGTGGAAAATGCTTTTGTCTCTTTCTGCTCTTGGGTATTTTTGGGTAGCTCTTTTCATCAAATAAGGTTTCCCTTCTGAAAGAGATTCTACTTTGGAGGCTGACAATTACCGCTAACACTTTGTAACAAAACTCTGGTTTCTATACAGGCAGTCTCCAACCTAAGACAGGCCTTTAAGACAACAGGGAATCTGATTCTCAAATGTGCAATTCCCCTCCCCATGGGAGGAGAAAGTTAACAAACTGCTCTTCCTCTAGAGTAGTTACCCCCACTTAACACTAGCCACGATGTGGATATATTTTTTGATACTCCTGTTATAGTTTTAAATTTATTTTCTTCATCATTAGGTGAATAAAAACAATAGTAATCATATAGAATTGAATGGTAGGTACTGTCAGTACTTTGTATCAGTAACATATGGATAATTCAACAGTGAATTGTTCATCCTAATCAGTACTTATAACATTGTACTTTATCGGAAACAGTGATTGGGTTCCAAACAACCAACCTACAAAGTTAACTTTTGGAACACCAACTTTATAGAAGTTGTGGCAATGACTCTGTATTTGTATTTGAATTTAATTTATATATACTTGCTCTGAATCATAAGTCTACATAATGAACTAAAATTAAGATATAGAAAGCACAACCCAAGAGTTTACCAATAAATAAGTATTTCTTCCTGTGTTAAAAAATAACATATGTTCCCAGAGTGACAGTTTTTTCCTTAAAAAAAGTTAGATAATTTAGAAACAAGAATTTTAGATGTAAAATCAGAACACAGATGAGGAAAATGTATATATAAAAATCACAAATAATTTATTTCATAAGCTACTGTACCAAATATAATTCATAAACTACTATACCAAATTTATAAAGTATACCAAAATAATCCCCCAAATTAATAATCAATCATTATCAATCATAAAAATTACAATGCAATTAGGATGTTCATATGATAAAATTCATCAAAATTTTAAAATCTCTAAAGCATCCTTACAGGAAGAATAAATCAAATCTAGTCTAATTATGAACATATTTTACATATGATATATGAATGCTATGGTGTTTCTGCCTGAATACTTTTATAACACAAGCAATGTATTAAATGATGCCAAAGTACGAATTTCAGCTTATATACCTGAAAATATACAAGGAAGCAATCAAGTTTTCGTTTACTGGAACCTCTGTCAAAGTACTGGCCACAGGTATCCAAAATAGTGCACACTAGTCTAATTCTGAAAAGATGCTCAGGAGGGTCCAGTGAACTTGGAGAGCCATCAGGGTTAACGCCAAATGAAGTAAAAGAATAAAGAGTTCTAAAAATAACAGCTGATTCTACCATTCGGTAATTATAAAGTTCCCCTAAGAACTTGGCACTGCTGATACGTCTCTGATTAAATTTCGGCTGATTAACCTAAAAGAAAAAAAAATTTGCATTAAAAAATAGTAATGTGCTTGAAAAGAGGTGTAATTCCCCTCCTTCACTTGACAGTATCAATTACTGAAAGAATGCTGAACAGAAAAAAATAATGGTTTCTTTCCTTCTTTTCTAATAAGGTAGTCACTTGTGAGTATCCTTTTTCTCTCCCTCTAAGAAATGGCTATCTATAAAATGTTTTAATAAAAAAATAGTTAAATGTTAAATTTAGTATCAAGCTATCATTAGTCTAGAAAACAAGATATAATTCTCACTTATCAGCCCCACATAACTTACTTTCTCTATAACCCATGAATTAAGAAAACAATGAGCCTACAGAAAGAAGAATCTGCTTACAGAAGGTCTTATCGAATGAATATAAACTCTTCTAATTAATAAATTTACCGGGTCCTATAACTTGAGTCCCAACGGTAACCCAGAAATAATAAAAATATTATTATTTCTCTTCCAAAATAAGCTTAAAGGGACTTGAGGAAAAGAGGCAAAACAAACCCCAGAATTAGCCTGAGAGAAGCCTAAGAAATCTAATACAACAGGATTTATTAAGAAACCACTAATTCTGAAGAGGTAATAGTAATAGAAAGTGGCACATTTTAATAACATGGGGAAAGGAAAGTTTCCAAAATATTATTTTTCAATAATAGGATTTAAAAGTTGTTTAAATTCTTCAAAAACTCCCATTTGGCAACTTTACAGGAAGTCCTTGTTACCTCCATTCCTAATCGAATATCTTCTAAAACTCCGTCCACAACATGGATTCCAACATCCTCTTGGTAGAGCACTAGTCCTGCTAAGAGGTTAGCCACACAATGAATACTATTATATTTCACATTCCAGATGTTTATCATACAACAAATAACATAGTCTTTCACTTCTTGGTCCTGCCAGGGCAACTTTCGCATCTGTCTCAAAACCTAAACAAAGAGAATTTTGTTTAAATTACTAAGATAAGCACACAGTAGTCCAATACACCCAATAATATAGATATTTTATTATGATTATACAAATAAAGACCTTTTGAAATGGAAAATACTTTAGAGATCCTCTACTAGCTTTTTCATTTTACAGATTAAACATGACATTTTTATAATTATTGGCAAAATATATTGACACTTTCTCTGCATATTTCCATAATGCCCCAAAATTTCCTAGTTTCTAGGTCTTCCATCAAGTTAACAGTACATACTCATATACTAAGGTCACTGAAAGAAATACCCAAGATTTCCCAAAAATAGTGTTTTCTTTGTGTATCATTTGATGTATGTAATCTTAGATACCTTTTACATATCAAAGTTTTCCAATAAATAAATAAAGCCAAGGTGAATTGGTTAAAAGATCACTTAAGATAGAGAACACAATATCAGGACTGATCTTACACTGTGTCCTATTTCCTCACGTAAAGAGGGAGGTAATAAAAGCACTTCACAGTTTGTTGTAAGGATTACACAAGTTAAAACACATGAAGTATGTAAGAAAGTGGCACATTTTAAGTGCCCCATAAAAGTTAGCTATTACTATTTCAAAAACTCTACTGGTAATGAGATAATCAGCAGAGCTCTACCTGTAATCAAGTTATTTCCATTTTTATTCTGAAGGAAAATGCATACTATTGGTAGTTTGCAAAGTATTCCTTTCATCTCCATACCCACAATCCATCTTTAAACACTAAATATGTTCTCACATCAGCTTCACTGGCAACATTAATGTCATTTCAAATACATAAGCATTCTATGTTTTTCAAACTTCTCGTCAACTCTACAGCTGCAAAAATCCTTACTGTTTTAAACTATTTTTCTGACTCTGTGAAAGCTGGTTTCAATTTTCAAAGCTGTACTATCATTCCTATTATCTTCTACCCCACCCTTGTAATATTTCATGCCTGTTATCCTCCCCCTAAGTTTTCTCTGTCCAGACATTAATTTTTTTATCTAGAAAGAAAGAAGTTCTACACTGTATTGTTTTAATTTGTAGAATGAACCAAGAAATGTTTTGTTCAACATATTTTACTTAAAAGTGAAGTTTCTAACAGGGTAACTACAGTAATTAAGATAACAGATCAGGGGTTCTTAAACTTTTCTGGTAAGTGACCCCTGTTAAGAATCTAAAGAAAGCTACAGACCTGTCTCCAGAAAAATACAGATAGCTCCAGAATTCAAAATTATGAAATTTCAGAGAGTCATGGGCACATTCAAGGTTAAGATCCCCTATTCTGTGCAAAATATTTAAAGTCAAAAATTCATTACAGAATACAAGAGACAAAGTCATAGTTTCAAAAATATATACTTGCACAGCATCAAAACTCAGTTTACAAGAATTACCACTTAAAGAAATCATCATAAAAGGAAAACAAAACGTATGTCTCATACATTATGTATCATCGTATGAATTCCTTCTTAGGATAACTTTAGTATAGAGTCAATCATAATAGAACTTGGGATCTAATCCCACATCTCCTAAACTACAATGCTGGGACTTGAATAGCTCTGCTTCAATTTCTCCATTTACAAAATGTGAATAATGCAAGGTACTTGCATTTCTTATCTCTATTTTGTGGGGCGCTAAAGCAATTTACAAACAAAATGACCTATAAAAACTGAAATGTATGCCTCTGACCTAAAACAATTTTGTGTATAGGCTAGAAGCGTACTGCTTTTAATACTGTTATCATTAGGATGAAAAAGAATTAATTTGACTGAATTCTATAACTATCACAGATCTCAAGTTGACCATTATGGAATGATTCCATCAAGATTTACCTTCTTGTTCTTGCCAGTTGCTCAGGTGGTCAGAGCATCACCCTGATATACGAAGATTGTGGGTTTGATCCCCAGTCAGGGCACATATAAGAATCAACTAATGAATGCATAAATAAGTGGAACAACAAATCGATGTCTCTCTCCCCCCTTCCCCCCGTGTGTGCATGCACATATCTCTCTCCCCTTTCCCTCTCTAAAATCAGTAAATTAAGAAGGAAAAAAAAACAACGCACATTTACCTTCTCAGTGGTGACCTTGGAGAGATCCTTGTATAAAAGTTTCCGGACATATTCCTGGAGAGGAGGACGTTTCTTTTTCACTGTTTTCTCAGCTGGAGGTGGGTTGCAGTAGTAATATGCATTCTCCACCATTGTGACATATCTTGCATCAAGATGCATTGCTTGTTTCTTTCTCATCATTTGTTCCTAAAATAAAAAGTCTACATTAGTCATAAGACTTTCATTCTAAGGTTTCTTTATTCCTAACAAAACTTCAAGTTCTCAATGATAAAGTTTCAGGGTAAAGGGCTAGAAAAGGAAAAAAAACAATCACTAGGTATTTCTAAGAATGTGCAAGCACACTAATTGTTATACCACTAATCATTTGTTTAGAAGTTAGTTCTTAAGTTCTTGGTCTTAGGCCTTGCCCAATAAAATATTCAGAGAACTTTGCTACAAATGTAATGAATAACTCTGCCAAACTACATGAACTCTATAACAAGGATAGCAAGGATAACAAGGTTAACAAGGTTTATATATATGAGTAACAAGGTTTATATATATGAGTAACTGAAATTAAGGATCAAAAATATGAAAAAAGGGGTGACTCTGGCTCTGCCTGTTTTACATACAACTGAGAGCAAATTTATTCTCAGAGCCTGTGCTGCTCAATACCAGATAAATTGACATTATACACAAGAACATTAAAAGCCCCCAAAGTCTTGTATTTGTCCAGAGCCCTCAGCATCAACTCAGAGAAGGTGACTAAGAACACAGATCTAGTCAATCATCATCTACTTCAGGCTTTCTCAATGTGACATTTTGGACTGAATAATTCTTTGCCATTGGAGGATAGGAGCTCTCCTGTGGACTGTAGGATGTTTTACACAACCTTGACCTCTACCCAGTAGAAGCCAGCTGAGAACCACCAACTAGCTGAAGATCTTCAAACAGCACTCCTGATTCTTAAAACAGTATCATACTAAGCATTAAGATTACTGAATTTATTCAGTCATATAACAAACATTTTACTTGGCACTTACTATGTGCTAGGCACTATTCTAGGTGCTAGAACTCAACAGTGAATCAGACATATTTCCTACCTGCATGAAACCTAACAGTCTGGCACAGGAAGACAGAATAAACAAGTCAACAAATAAACTAACAAATCTTTAAAATAATAACTGTGATCAGTAGTATGAAGGGAAATAGTAAGGCACTCATGAGGACCCTACTTTAGGTAGGGTGGGTTAGGGACGGCCTCTCTCAGAAAATGGCATCTAAGTTATGACCTGAAAGATGACAAAGGGTTGAGAAGAGCCATGGGGAAAGCATTCACAGCAGAACCAACAGAAAGAACAGAGGTTCTGAGGAGACAGAGTTACATGTTACAGAAACTAAAAGGACAGTGAGGTGCCCGCAGGAAATTGCATGAGATGAGATTTAAGAGGTAGGGAGGGCTAGGTAATACCAGACTCTGCAGACACAATAAGAACTTTGGGTTTTAAGTGTGCAGAGGGAGGCTGCTGGTAAAGTACTCAGGGCTCTTTATAAATCTAGTTTTTTTCCTACCTTTTCAGTCTTATCTGCACTGCTTGACTCAATGTGTCTTTCTTCTCTGCCTTTTAGACTCAGATAGTCTCTAAAATAAACACCGCTTTTCCAGAAAACTTTTCCTAACATACCAAGACTAGATTAAGTGCCTCTTCTATCTATGCCCATAATACCCTATGCTTATCCATATTATATATTGCATTTACCACCATGTATTCCAACTGCCTATTTATTCCTCTTACTTATTCAATTCCATAACAGCATGGACTATCTTTTTCATCTTTATATCCCAAAGGTCTGACATAAGACTTTGTACTCAGTGAATACAAGGAAGCTGTTAGGAAAGTTATTTCCTGACTCATAAGTCTGGCTTAGGTACCGCCTCCACGAGCCCATAATATTCTCCGTATACCTATATTAAAACACTTGACACTGCATTAGAATTAGCACTAGATTTGGGCCACTTGGAGGATGGCAACTATATCTTACTTTCTGTACCACTTCTTCTAACCAGCCGTAACATGCCTGACACAAAGGGCTCACAAAATGATAAATAAACAAGGCTCCTATCCTAAAAGCAAGGGAATCAATAATAACAACTAGCATCTTTTGCCGTAAGAGGGGAAAAGATCCACCGAGCCAAGAAAACCAGTCAGGCAGGAAGGACTTTGGCCATCAGTAATGTGATGTTCATCCATACCACCACAATCAGTAAATATTTTCCCTAGCAAAAATGAATATTGAGGATTCAACATTATAAAAAGTAGACATTAAAAACTAAGCTTTCCTAGCATCTCTATAATATTTTTTATTTAATTAAATTTATTGGGTAGACTGGTTAATATTATATATATTTCAACTAATGTATTTTTATATGCAGTGTCTCATTTAATCTTACCAGAATGAGCCAAAGAGAAGGAAGAATTTTCTCCTTGCTACAATAAAAATTTGAACCTGGAATAACTATTATATGATTAATGTGATATAAACCTAGAATTTGGAAATCAATTCCATTTCACGGCCTTCACATTAATTGCTTAATAAACTAGATGATCATTTTGGCATCCTAATTAACTTAAGAAATAACTTCTCCCCCTAAGGTAATTACTTAGGCTTATATTTTATGTTTTTAAATTTTAAAATTTAATTTTATTATGTTAAGTTTATAATTTATGTGCTTATGGCACACCAATCTAATGTAACAGTATTAAGAGTACTTGCTCATTTGCATCATTTGTCAGAAGTTATTTTTGGTTGAACTTAATCCCCCTTCACGATATTGTTAGCTCACTAGCAAACAAGTGAGAAAAATTCCAACAACTCTCCAGGAATGGCAGTTCACATGTATGAAATGTTCTAGTTGAAGTAGAAATGTTTATAATTATGTGGTAGACCAAGGTAATAGGCATTGGTCAACATTTTTAACCCCTGAAGTAAATCAAGAAACTCAAGTTCTTGCTAGGATTCTCAAGCCCTTACCAAAAGTACACTGGTCCTCAAGTGAGATTCTGGAGATCTGAAAAGAAACCTTCCACATGTTTCCAGTAAGGTACATGCCATTTCAATATGGTGATGGGAGAAGTCTGATAAAAGCATCTGTAATAATAATAATGATGAAAAATCACAAAGACAATACTTCAATCCCACTAGAGAAAATAAAAAAAATTATACTTATAATGTATGTAACAACTTTAAAAATGTCAGTATAAAAAACAAAAGCTAGTCTACTTTGATTTAACGATCTTCATTGCTGGGCATCTTTTGTGTTTTGCCACAAAAATTTTACCTAAAAGCTTCAATATATTTAATATCTTTGCTTTTAGATGGACATATGAAAACTAAAATCAAAGCAATGTATTTAAACACATCACATACATAGCTAACATTTTCTAAATGATTTTGTTTTGGTTTAAATAATATTTACTTTTAAAATTTGAACTACAAAAAACTTATTATATAAAGTTTACAAACACAACACCTTACCCTAACACTTTAGTAACATTTATCCTCTCAACCTTTTTCTACACATATATTTTATAAATGAAAACAGATTCAGACGTATCATTTAATATCTTGTCCTTCTTTTTGGCTAACATGAATATTTTTCCATGTCCTTATTTATACTATGGCATGATTTAAAAAGGTACATAGTATTGTATAATATAAACTATACAGAAACTTAATTGATTCTTAATTACTGGACATTTAAATTATTTACAATTTCTTGCTATTATAAACAAGGATGTGACAAACATCCCTATAGATAAATCTGTACATACATTTATGATTATTTCCTTAAAACCAATTTATAGAAATAGAATTTCTGTCAAAGAAATATATAGCCTTCCTATATAATTTCTAATAATTATTCCCAAGAAATATACTAATCTGGTAAATTATTCCTTTCAATTACAGCACTGAGAAAGCTTTCACAATCACTCTTAAAATGCTTTCCAGTTTCCCTAAATGTACTTTGTAGTGTTCTGAGATGCTCCAAGTAGACTTAGAAACTTAACCCCTTGAATATTTACAATGACTGTTAGTATTTTAAACACTCTTAATAACTCATACATTAAACAAATCTGTTAAATTTGTTTAACTCAGGGTATTCCAAATGCATTTGAATCCGTGGGGCCCATTTTGTATCATATACCTGGTAAATATCCCAAGGAAATCAATTCGATAAAAAATACTATTGTTAGTAATGACCAATTTCAAATGTAGAATTATTCCATCTATGCTGCATCAACTTTATCATATATAATGAGCTTCCGATTTCTAGTTCAAATTCCATTGTGGACAGAAAACATAATCGGAATAATTTCAATCTTCTCTATTAGCTGAGACTTTATGGTTGATATTGATAAACGGTCTGTGTGTAGTTCAAAAGAGTAAATTTTGCAGGGTATAAAGCCAATTAGATCAATATTGTTAACTGTATTATTCAATTCTATATATACAATACTTAACCAATTCTGTCTGCTCATTCTTTAAGCTATTGAAAGGTGTTTTCAAGTGTGTCACTATGTAGATTTGTTTAATTCTCTTTTCCTTGTCTATTTCTGATTTATATATTTTGAAGCTACATTATTGGATGCATACTGATTTGGGAAGTAATACCTTCATGTTAAAATGACCTCTTCATCACTATCAACTAACCTTCTTTGTTTCTTCTTTTTAAAGATTTTATGTATTTAATTTCAGACAGAGGGGGTGGGAGAGAGAAAGGGAGAGAAACATCAATGTGTGGTTGCCTCTTGAGCACCCCCTTCTGGGGACCTGGTCTGCAACCCAGGCATGTGCCCTGACTGGGAATTGAACTGGTAACCCTTTGGTTTGCAGGTCGGCACTCAATCCACTAAGCCACACCAAGCAGGGCTTTTTTTTTTTTTTAAAGACTTTATTTTTTAGAGAGGGAGTAAAACATTGCTCTTGCTTGCCCCCCAACTGGGGACTTGGCCTGCAAACCAGGCATGTGCCCTAAACAGGAATTGAACTGGTGACCTTTCAGCTGCAAGATGGCACACAATCCACTGAGACATATCAGTCAAAGCACCTTCTTTATTTCTAATAAGCTTCATGCCTTGAAGTCTGTCTGATAATAATGCAACCAGGTGTCTTTTGAATAGTTCTTCCATAGAAGATTTCCCCCATCTTTTTACTTTAGCCTTTCTGATCTTTATACACATTTAAGGGCATGTCTCTTATGGAAGCATATCGTGGTGTTGTTTTAATCAAGTCTTATAGTCCTAAGGTTTTTACTTGATATATTTTGTCCTTTTTATATTTCATGCAGTTACTGTTACAGTTGTGTTTTCGTATTAACCATCCTATTATTTGTTGTCTATTTTGCTCATCTGTTAAATATTTCTTTGTACTCCCTTCTTGTCCTTGTTTGGATTAACCAAGTATTTCTTAATTATTTCATTTTCTCACATTTATAACTATTACAAAACTTTAAATGTGTCTATTAAAAAATTCAAATAATTCAACACTAACCTTTAAACAATGTAGTGTATCATTTTTTGTGAACATCTTAAACTTAGTTAGTTCTCCAATAAAACGAACAGTTTTGTTCTTTGTTTCAATGTTGATCTGGTCTTTTTTTCGCACCTACAAATTAAAAGAGACATTGCTTAGATAATTAACATTTTGAAATCTCTGTGATAAGAGCTGTTATTTTATTATGATTGAATTCACTCCAAATATTTTAAATAAATTTGGTATAATTTTTGCTATATTCAGATGGTTTTAAGCTATGGCAAAATAAGCTCTGTAGAATATTAGTGCCAGGAAGTGCTTTGCAAAACAGTTCCATGGTCAAACAATTTGGGGAGATAACGCATTTTATCAGAATTAAAGAGGATCTCAAAATAAGAAATCTGTTTGACTTAAAATGTTTCTCAGATGTCCTTGGCAACATAAATCCTCCTTTTGAAATGTTAACAACGACTAGTTAATATCCCATTACACTAATATAAGAAACACACTTTAGGAGATGCTGCTTTAAAAATAATGAATGTTAAGAGCCCACTTAAGCAAAAATATTATTAAGGCTCAGTTAGGGTACTATAATGACAAACTGTATCTTGCTTTTTTATTACAAATCCTTTATAATGAAATTTCCAATAAATAATTATCCTTTCTTAACACTATCACAGTCATATATCAAAGTTCAAATTCTTTGCAAATATAACCCCCTACTGTAGGTACATATTTCAAGAAATGCTGAATACAACAAAATCCCATTACTACAGTACAATATAAACAGACATCTCAAGATAAATGTAATTGGATTTAACTTCAGAATTACATTTTCATCAGAAAACCAAACCTACAGTCCTCAAATTTTTTATTTGAACAATAAGAACAATAATATGGTGGTACCTTCAACTAGTCTGTTGCTTCTTAATTTTTCAGAATACTATCCTATCTTATTTGTTCCACATCAAACTTTCTAAAAGGAACAATAGCTGTTACAATTCTGATTTAACAGTTAAGACAACAAAAGAACACAAATCTATCAAATGATTTGACCAAGAAATCGGTGCTAAAATCCCAGTCTTCTGTTACTTGAGAATTCCACTACATTAGTATGTGCGGGCCTAACCTGGCCAGTGCCTGGACAATTAATGATAATCATTTATTACAAACACTAAACTTCTACGTACTCAGAAAGCCTAACACTTAAATGAAATTTATCACCTTCGGGGTTTTTTAAAGATTTTCTTTATTAATTTTTGAGAAAAGGGATGGGAGGGAGAAAGGGAGAGAAACATTGACTGGTTGCCTCTCACAGCCCCTGACTAGGGACCTGGCCTGCAAACCAAGGCAAGTGCCCTGACCAGGAATCAAATCAGCGACCTTTAGGTTTGCGGGACAACACTCAACCCACTGAGCCACACCAGTCAGGGCCATCATCTTCATTTTTAAGAACCTAGTTTCCATAGCATGCAGAGATAGGTTTTTAGACTTTTTAGATCTTCAGGGATAATTTTTAAACAAAACTGTTTACTCATTAAAAAAAAAAAAAAGAAATCAGAGCTCACCACAATTGTATTTAAACTAAAGCTTCAATAAAACTGCATCAATTATGTGATTAAAATAATCACATAATTTAGGTATTCAAAAGAGCTTTGGAACTAGAGATAAATAGATAAAATAGAATTAACTAGATTCTAGTTTCTAATATTAAAAAATTATATTGAATAAACTTGACTGTTTTAGCCTTGCAATTAGACTACAGTCTTTATAAAGATCTTTTCACAAATATGTCTGAGAAGCACTGTAAATGAAAGTATTCTCATTAATTTTTCTTATTTTGTGAACTCCTAGGACAGATTAAGAATGTGGATCCTGGACCACATTTGCTGGGTTTAAATCCCAGTTCTATCATTTTACTAGCTGTTACTTAAACTCTGTGCCTCTATTTCTTCATCTGTGTAATGGAACTAATAAAAGTAACTTGCTTCAAAGGGGTGTTGTGAGTCTTAAATGAATTGGTACACATAAACATATGCAACAGAGACTACCTGGACAAGGAAAGTCCAATAAGTATTAGCTACTATTAATTTTATCTGTCTTTGTATATTTGTATAACTAATACATGGGCACTAAATAAATAAATGTTTACTCAGTAAACAAATAAATGAAAATGCTTAATGTTTACATGTGTATTGCAGTGACAAAAGAACAAAAGATCTATGATCAGAACATCCGAGCCCTTATGGTCATTCTGTGCCATTTTTTGAGGATATATGAATTTGGACAATTCGTGTAAATTTCCTGAACCTGTTGGTTCACTTGGTAAATTAAGGATAAAAATAAGGATGATGCTGATGGTGGCGGTAATAATCACACTTGATACTAAGCAAAGAATGTACAGAATAAAAAGATTATACCACCTTTAAAATGATGTTTGAGTGTTTCAAATGACACTAAAATTGCATGAGAAATGCAATGAGAAATAAGGAATGAAAATTTGTACATACAATATAAATTACAGAGGAATAAAGGTAAAGGAAATAGACTGAAGTATTACTGAGATTTACTTTTAAGTAATGAAATCATGTCTTTCTACTTTATATATTTTATATTTTCTAAATCATCTACTTATTATTTTATTTATTTTAGAGTTAAATCAATGTAGAAACAAAGAACATGTAAGGAAGTATTTTAAAAATGATATACCGAAGCTGACTATTCAGGGGGAGGAGGACTGGGAAAAACACGTACATGTTTTTAAAAATCTCCTTGGGTGATTCTGGATGCACAAGCTCTTAACAATGGCTATGAAGTATCATACAATTTTAAGTATTACGAAGCATTACAGCTTTCAAAACATGTAACATAGTGCATTATCCACAATTACTCTTAAACATTCGATTAAGGAGGCACAATCTAATTAACATGACAAAATTACAGAATTCTTAAATGAAGTATTAGAAATCAATTATTTCATTGCCTCATTTTTCAGATGAAAAAACTAAAGGCTTTTCGAAAAACCATTAACTTATTTAAAAACAGACTAACTTATTCTCCTCATTCAGTATTTTCCAGTCTCATGTGATCAAAAGGTATGTCAAAACACTTCTGCAAAACTAAATACAAATGAATTAACAATGTATAATTTATATATATATTTTAGTTCAATGTTTTATAAAATTTTACTTATATAATCAATCATCTTTTAACAAAAATGGTGCTTACAGCTCATTAATGACAGTTGAAATTGAGATAATTGAATAACTAAATTCATATGCATTATTAATAAAAATTCTTCAGATATGTCAACATATAACAAGTAAAAATTTCCAAGGCCTATCATTCATTATTCCCCTATAGAAAGAATCCTCCCACCTCCAAACATTATCCAAGTAGACATTATACTTTATGCCCTTATAATTTGCTCATTTTGTTTTACATTAACCTTATTCTTGCAATTATTCAACTAATTTTTCATAAAATCTAATATAGGGTAAACACTAAGTCTATCAATAAGTAAATTTTCCTTCGAAAAAACTTTTTTGTCCTATGGACTACTGATCTCCAAAGTTGGGTGGGCAAGACTCCTGATCTACTGGGGTGTGGGAAAAATAATCTTGTAACTTCTATACTTCTATTTATGCTTTTATTTTTATATCATGTTTTTCAAATTACTTTTCTGTGCTGTATTTTATTTTTTTGGTATATTTTATTGACTATGTTATGACAGTTGTCCCATTTTTCCTCCCTATATCCATCCCCTCTGCCCTGTTTTCTGTTTTATAATGTACATAAAATATTTGGTACAAAGGCATGTAATTTATAAATAAATATGCCTACATTGGGATATGTAGTTACGTATTTTACTGAGAGGCTTATTGAAAAAGCTAAAAGAACATTAATTTAAAAAATGTCAATTAGTGAGGATAATATGCTTATCTTTACATAAAGCTGACCTTCCATTATCAAAGAGGTAGAATCTGCTGAAAGTTTGGAGAACACAGACAACTAGAAAAGGAAAGCAATTGATCACTATTCGAAGACAGTCACTGCTAACATATTCATATATAATTCATTCTTTACATATTTTAACATAACCATAAGTTTATTATGTGTAAAATTTTATAGCTGTATGAAGAGGAGGCCATAAAACTTGTGGAAGTGTTTTAGAAGACAGTATCAATAGAATTTGGTGACCACTGGCTCCTAAATGTCAGAGGGGCAAAAAATAGAGGCATTTCTCTTAGTGATCAGATAAAATATACTGCAAATTTACACGGAGAATATAGCAGTGGAGATAAGAGAAGGATAAACACGTTTTTTGAGAAGAAATTGAGTTTATGAACATATTTAGCTACAAGTACAGGAGAACTTACTAAGCACCAGAAGAGGGGTTTAGACAAGAGATATGTATTGGAGGTTGCTGGGAAACAGGTGTTAACTGAACCCCAAGTAAAATGTGTTCCATAAAACAGGAAGGTGAAGGAAGAAAGTCTGGGGAACACCAACATAGAAACTCAGCTGGAATAAAACAGCAAAGGATATTGAGAATGGTCGTAAGTATGAACTAGGAGAAATCTGGACCTAAAATGGCAGAGGAATAAGTGGAAGCTACATTAATCTCCTCCCAAGACCAAACTGTAATTATAAGTAAATTACAGAAAAATCATCCTGAATAACCAACTGAACATTACCTGGAGAGAAGTCTTAGAACCGAAGACAGAAGAAGACACTTCACCACAACGTGACTCATAGGGAGTCCAGAGGAGGTACGAGAGGGCTGGCTGGGCTCCCATGGATTGCAGACGAGGTGCTGAAATGATATTACAGCAGCCAGGGTGGTTCCCCATGAGAAGTGTGGGGTCTAAACACCACGATGGGCTCCCCAGCCTATGATACCACCACTGACGAAGGAACCCAAATAACATATGGCTGTGAAAAACAGCATGGTTTCTGTCCGCCAGTGACAAATGACTAGAAATACAGAGGGCCTTTTACAGGGCAAATGCACAAAATTCTGTTTGCAGCCACTTATCCTGGGCTCTGGTAGAGGAAGGGCAAAGTTGACTAGAGACGCCTGAGGGGAGTCTGGGGTTGTTGGCTCTGGGGAAGAGAACTGAACAAAAAACCACCATGATCCCTGTGCTGGGTCTTTCCCTATACTGCAGGAGTCATCTTTCTAAGGCAGAGCAATCACCTCTAAGTGCTTAAGTGCTAAGTGCTTAAATCACCCTGTGGTGCTTAAGCCTGGCTGCTAAGGGGTACAGCTGGAAGACATTCACTGATTAACCCTACAGAAAGCCTGCAGGCAGAAGAAGATCCCCCATGGCATGGCGCCATTAAAGCTGGCCTAGTTACGCATCCTGGTACTTTGTGCACAAAACCAGGCCCAGCCGAGGGAGCCACAAGTTGTGGATCACTGACAGCTCCAAACACATTGCTTAGGGCAAGGCACAGGCAGGGTTTGACTTAGAGCTGCACCAGAGTCTTGCAGATCTACCTGTTACATAGAAAAAAACACAAAGAGACAGCCCAAACTGGAAAACAAAGAATGAGGACCCAAATGAAAAGAAAAGAAGTAAGAGAATTCTCCAAAAGAACTAGATAAAATTGAGGCAGTCAATTTATCAGACAGAGAGTTTAGAGTATGATTATAAGGACACTCAATAGCATAAAAGAAAGACATCGAAACCATAAAAAAGGACCAGTCAGAAATAAAGAATAAAATATCTGAAGAAAATAATACATTGGAAGGAATAAACAGTAGGTTAAATGAAGCAAAAGATCAAATCAGTGATTTGGAAGACAAGGTAGAAAAGAACACCCAGGCAAAGCAGCAAGAAGAAATCAAATTTTTTAAATGAGGAGAGCTTAAGAAACCTTTGGGACAACATGAAGCATGACAACATCTGTATCACAGGAATACCAGAAGGAGAAGAGGGTGAGCAAGGGACCAAGAACCTATTAGAATAATGCCCAAACACTTCCCCAATCTGTTGAAGGAAAAAGACACGCAAGTCCTGGAAGCTCAGAGAGTCCCAAACAAGTTAGACCCAAAGAGGCCTATGCCGAGACACATTATAATTAAAATGACAAGGTTTAAAGACAAGCAGAGATTCCTAAAAGCCACAAGAGAAAACCAGGTAGTTGCCTACAAGGAAGCACCAATTACACTGTCAACTGATTTCTTAATAGAAACATTTCAGGCATGAAATATTCAAGGTGATGAAAAAGCAAGGACCAAAAACCAAGGCTACTGTACCCAACATGGCTTTCATTTAAAATCGAAGGAGAAATAAGGAGCTTTCCAGACAAAAACAAGCTAAAAGAGTTTGTTAACACCAAGCCAGTACTGCAACAAATGTTAAGGGGCTTGCTTTATGAAGAAGAGGAAGAAGAAGAAGAAAAAGAGAATAGTCTAACAATAAAATGGCACTAAATATGTTTCTATCAATAATCACCTTAAATGTAAATGCCTTAAATGATCCAACCAAAAGAAGGAGGTGCTGAATGGATAAGAAAACAAGACCCATATATATGCTGGCTCCCAGTGACTGACCTCAGACTGAAAGATACACACAGACTAAAAAGTAAAAGGATGGAAAAAGATATTTTATGTAAATGGACAGAAAAAAAAGCTGAAGTAACAATACCTATATCCAACAAAATAGAGTTTAAAAGCAAGGCTATGGTAAGAGACAAAGAAGGACACTACATAACGATAAAGGGAACAATCCAACAAGAAAAAAACACTAGTACACATTTATGCACCCAACACAGGGGCACCTAAATATGTGAGGCAAATCTTGATGGACATAAAGGGAGAAACTGACCAAAATACAGTCATAATCAGAGATTTTAACACCCCACTGACTTCAATGAATAGATCTTACAGGCAGAAAATGAATAAGGAGACAGCAGCCTTAAACAACACACTAGATCAAATGGATTTCATTGATATCTTCAGAACGTTTCACCCCAAAGCAACAGAATATATACACTTTTCAAATACACATGGAACATTTTCTAGGATAGACCACATGTTAGGACACAAAGACTCTCAAATAAATTCAAGAAGATTGAAATCACATCAAGCATCTTCTCTGACAATGCTATGAAAGTAGAAATCATTCACAAGGATGCTGAAAAATACACAAAGGCATGGAAGCTTAATAATAACATGTTATTAAACAATGAATGAGTCAACGAAGAGACCAAAGAAGGAATCAAAAGATACCTTAAAACAAATGAAAATGAGAACACAACAATCCAAATTCATAGCATTACAGGCTTTTCCCAAAAAGAAAAAACAGAAACAAAAACAGGAAAAAGCTCAAATAAGCAATCTAACTATACACTTAAAGAAACCTGAAAAAGAACAACAAACAAAGCCCAAAGTGAGTATAAGAAAGGAAATAATTAAGATCAGAGTAGAAATAAGATCAGAACATGAAACAGAATCTAAAGAACAATACAAAAGATCAATGAATCCCTGAGCTGGTCCTTTAAAAAGATAAACAAGATTGACAAAACTTTACCCAGATTCAACAAGTAAAAAAGAGAGGATGCAAATAAAATCAGAAATGAAAGAGGAGAAATAACAGCTAACACCAAATAAATACAAAGGACTGTAAGAAAACAGCATGAACAACTATATGCCAGCAAACTGGACAACCTGGATGACACGGATGAATTCCTAGAAACATACTAAACTAAATCAGAAGAATCAGAGACTCTAAAGAAACAGATTATACCTAGTGAAATTGAGGCAGTAATCAAAAAACTCCCAACAAACGCACGCCCTGGACAAGATGGCTTCACAGGTGAATTTTAGCAAACATTCTGAGAAGAACTAATATCTCTCCTTCTCAAACTATTTCAAAAATTTCAAGAGAAGGGAAGGCTTTCAAGTTCATTTTACAAGGCTAGCATTATCCTAATTCCAAAACCAAATAAAGACACTACAAAGAAGAAAATTATAGGCCAATATCCCTGATTAACATAGATGTTAAAATCCTCAAAAAATATAAGCAAACTGAATATAGCAATGCATCAAAAAGATCATATACCAGGATCAAGTGGGATATAGTCCAGGAATGCAAGGGTGATGCACATTCACAAATCAATAAATGAGATTCACCACATAAACAAAATGAAGGATAAAAACCACATGATCGTATCAATAGATGCAGAAAAAGCATTTGATAAAATCCAACACCCAGTTATAATAAAAACTCTTGGCGAAGTGGGTCTAGGGGGAACGTACTTAACCAAAATAAAGGCCATATGTGACAAACCAACCTCCACCATCATACTCAATGGGCAAAATCTATAAGCACTCCCCATAAGATCAGGAACAAGGAAGGGATGCCCACTTTTACCCCTCTTGTTCAAAATAGTTCTGGAAGTGCTAGCCACAGTAATCAGACAAGAAGAAGAAATAAAAGGCATCCAAACTGGAAAGGAAGAAGTAAAACTGTCTTTATTCGCAGATGACATGATAATGTACACAGAGAATACCAAAGATTCCACCAAGAAACTACTATAACTGATAAATTAATTCAGCAAAGTAGCAGGACACAATATATAGAAACACAATATAGATATTGGTTGCATTTTTATATGCTAATAATGAACTCTTGGAAAGGGAAATTAAAAAAACGATACCATTCACAATGGCTTGAAAAAGAATGAAATACCTAGGAATAAACCTAACCAAGGATGTAAATGACCTGTACTCAGAAAATTCTAAGACACTAAAGAAAGATACTGGCAAAGATACAAATAAGTGGAAGTAATATACCATGTTCATGGAGAGGAAGAATTAACATCATTAAAATGTCCATACTACCCAAAGCAATCTACAGATTCAACACAATTGCTATCAAGATTCCAATGACATATTTCACAGAACTAGAACAAATATTTCAAAAATTTAAATGGAAACACCAAACACCCCGCACTGCAACAGCGATCCTGAGAAAGAAGAACAAAGCTGGAGGAATCACGCTACCCAATATCAAATTATAAGGCCATAATAATCAAAACAGAATGGTACTGGCATAAAAACAGACACATAGATCAATGGAAGAGAATAGAGAGCCCAGAGATAAACCCACACCTTTAGTGTCAATTAATATTCGACAGAGGAAGCAAGCACATACAATGGGCTAAAAGGTAGTTTATTCGATAAATGGTGTTGGGAAAATTGGACAGATACATGCAGAAAAATGAAACTAGACCACCTTCTTACACCACACAACAAGAATAAATTCAAAATGGAGTAGGGCCTTAAATGTTAGACTCAAAACCATAAAAATCCTAGAAGAAAACATATGCCGCAAAATCCTGGACACTGTTCATAGCAATATTTTATCAGATATACCTAACCAGGCAAGGGAAACAAAAGAAAAAATAAACAAATGGGATTACATCACACTAAAAAGTTTTTGCACAGCAAAGGAAAAATCAACAAAATTAAAAGACAACCCACAGATGGGAGAACCTATTAGCCAATACATCTGATAAGGGGTTAATATCCAAAATTTTTAAGAACATATAAAACTCAACACCGGAAAAAACCCAACACATCTAAAATATGGGTAAAGACCTGGACAGATGCTCCTACACAGAGAACATACAGGTGTCCAACAGACATATGAAAAGATGCTCAACAACACTAATCATCAGAGAAATGCAAATTAAAACCATGAGATATCATCTTGCATCTGTCAGAATGGCTATCATCAATAAGTCATCAAACAATGTGCTGGTGAGGATATGGAGAAAGGGGGACCCTTGTGCACTGTTGGTCAGAATACAGATTGCTGCAGCCACTGTGGAAAGCAGTATGGAGATAAGCCCCAAAATTAAAAAGGACTTGTGCCTTGTGACTCAGCAATCTGAATTCTGGGAGTATATCCGAAGAAACCCAAAACACTAATTTGAAAGAACATAAGGACCCCTATGTTCATTGAAGTATTATTTACAATTGCCAAGATATGGAAGTAGCCCAAGTGTCAATCAGTAGATGAGTGGATAATATAGCTATGGGATATTTACATAATGGAATAGTACTCAGCTGTAAAAAAGAGAAAATTTTTACCCTTTGCAATAGTATGGATGACCTGGAAAACATTACGGTAAGTGAAATAAGCCAGTCAGAGAAAATAATACCATACGATTTCACTCATATGTGGAATCTAACGAACAAACCGAACTAACAAGCAAAATAGAGATCGAGTCACAGATGGAGAGCAGGATGGTAGCTAAGGCGGAGGCAGAGGGAATGTGGTGGGGAGGCATTGAGCAAAAAAGGAAAAAGGAGCCCTGGCTGGTGTGGTTCTGTGGACTGATTGTCAGCCTGCAAACAAAGGGTCGCCAACTGGATTTCCAGTCAGGGCACATGCCTAGGTCGCAGGCAAGGTCCTCAGTATGGGGCATGTGAGAGGCAACCACACATTGATGTTTCTCTCCCTCCCTTTCTCCCTCTCTTCCCATCTAAAAATAAATAAATAAAAACTTAAAAAAAGAAAAGGGAGTCATGGACATGGACAACAGTGTGGTGACTGTGGTGGTGGGGGGTGGTGTATAAGGGGACTAAATGATAAAGGAAAAAATACAATAAAAATAAATTTAAAAAAAGAACTAGGAGAATGTGGTGGTAGAGAAGGATTATTATTATATCTATGTTTGGGCAATGTATGAACAACTTTATATGCATTATCTCATTTAATTCATAAGAACAATCTTATTTTAAAACATACAATTATTATCTTTATTTAATAGACAAGGAAACTGAGGTTTAGAGCACTTAAGTATCTTGGCCAAGGTTACAACACTGGCATGTGGCAGTGCCAGAATGAAAGTTTCCTAAAAAGCAGAAAAGTTCAGTAGTCTAGAATCTGCTGAGACATCAACTAACATGAGGTGATTAGGAAGACACTGGTGGACTCTGATGGTAGAACAAAGGATAAATGTCAGCAGTAGAAGAGACACGTATACTGTAAGAAACTTGAGCAAGAAGAAACTAAGAGAATGAGTGGGGAGCGACTGAGAGAAATTTTCTTGTTGCAATTATTTTATTTTTATTTAAGGGTGTGTTAAGCATATTTTTAGCCTTATAAAAAGTCACTGGCAGTGTATGGATTTGAGAGTGGGGAAGGACAGACTGAGGAAAAAGTAGGCGTGATCGATGACCTCAAGTGCCCTTTCTTTCCTCCACTGGGAATAGTGGTTACCAAAATATATTTCCAGAACTGATATTCTTATAGTTACAATCAGTAACAAAAAAATGCTAATTCCCTCAACTCCCATCCCAATTTTCAGAGGTGGGAAGGGAAGTTTACGTGAATAGAATTTTCTTTAATTTCAAGCTTCTCATCAAAAGCACTAATTATGTTCGGTGCAGCAACTTCTGTTTTAATTTTGGATTTGGTTGAGGGTGTATATATATAACTCAATACAACGTAGTTATACTGTCTGCTAGTTAAACAGTTTCTTATTTGTATGAAGAGATTAAATACAGCAACAAGAGTATCACGACTTCTGGCCCTGGCTGAGCGGTTCATTTGGTTGGAGTGTTGTCTTGTACACCAAGGCACACACAAGAGGCAACCAATCAATGTTTCCCCATCCTCTCTCAAATCAATGAGTATATTAAAGTGTGTTCTTTGAGTGACTACATATTTAACCACCACCACAAGTGCACACGTGCACATTACCCTATTAAAGCTTTCTTGATCTCAGTGTTTCTGAACTTCTTTAACCATAGAAACCTGCCCTTAATACTATGAAAATCTGAAATATACCTCAGCAAAAGCTGACCAAGAAAAATCTTAAATACCTATGGTAAGAAGCCTTTAGAGGTGGACTGATTATCTTCTCCTTCCTCTGAATTCAAGGTACTACCTCTCAAACAAGTCATTTGGCAATTAAGTATGCAGTTCCTTATAATATTGAATATATTTAGGGTTTAAATTTTTCTTTCTTTCTTGCTTTTATGAGTGTTTGTGCCTTATCTCTGCAACTACATAGTGAGAGTCTTAACCTCAGGAATACTGATTTGTGCAAACCAAGTGCAATAAAGTGCATATTGAGCATAGTAAACATTTATTTACATTCCAAGCAACTTCTTATAAAGCTAAATTTTATAAATACAATGTTTCCACTGGCTAACATAAACACATGAATTTCATGTCTTTTCAAAGTCTACCAGTGTTCACTTTTGGTCACCTCTGAGATACCATTTCACTCATTTCAAGACTGTATTTGAAACTTACCACCTACACAAAATGACTGGGTAAGCTGGGTTTTGAAAAACCACTAACAGGCAGTCTATTAAGACTCCTGAGGCCAGAAAGGGAAGGAAGCTGTCTGGTAACAGGTCCCTGGTACTTAACCAGGTACTCTTTAAAAAATTTACCACCATCCAAGGTAGAGATTCTAAAGGCAAGAATCAATAAAAACATGAGCTACAACAGCATTCACTGGGCTCACACCATCTGTGGAGTCTCATGTACCCCAAACATTTGGACCCCAACACCTAAATAAGCATCCTATAGGCACTGCACCCTGATTTGTCAAGGTTAAATCCTATGTTTCTTCTGGGAACACCAATGAGGCCTACTGGTTCTCTTAACAGTGGAGAATGGTTTTTACTTTACAAAGCAAAAAGTACAGTACCTACAATGAAGCAAGAGCTCACCTCCAAACTGGACTATCACTTAATCATTTCAACCTTTGTTGAGTAAATTTACATTAAAAAAATTTAGAAGATCTGTATTCTGAATTGTTAGACCACTATCAAATTTCAAAATTCTGCTTACCAATAAAGTAATCATATTCTTAAACTAAAGAATCCTCACTCAACTTTTGAGTATATATAAATTACAAAATAAAAGCTTAAATACATACATGAAATCTGAAATCCCCCCTCAGCATGGAACAAAGATCCTCTGCTACATCAGACATGCAGGGATGCAATGTAGCAACCAATCTTGCATAAAATGGTAGCAAATCCAACCTGCAAAAGTTATATGTGATATGTGTAAAAGGAAAGACACCAGACATAATTCAGTTAAAAATTTAAACTTCCCCAGATATATTCACAAATTAAATTATTATAAAAACTAATAATCATACAGACATGCCTATTTATTGCCTTCATAATGAAGTACACAGAAATTCAATTTGCCTTGTAAAATCTTATTAATATTTGGTATTTTCCATTCAGTACCTTATCACACATTTGCAATTGCACTGAGTATGTAATTTTTGATAAAATATAAAATATCAAGCAAAGAAAACACGAAGTTTTAACATAGGCTAAATTTTTAACCACATAATAACTGAGTAAACAAATTAACTTAAAGAGTACAAAACAAGAATTCTTTTAAACCATTTCCTTTACTTATCCATGGATCAGTTATTTGAAATCCCCAACGTCTAAGGTAAAGGAGTAATCAATAATCAAAAAGGTATCTAAGGGTCAAAATATTATCACAAACCCACATACTAACTTAAGAGATTTTACGTACCATAGAACCCATTTACTCTTACTTTAAACAATAAATAGCAAGTATGTGGTTACTCATGCTGCCAACCCCTTTTCATTACCAGAGTACTTTCTCATCAACTTGGATGCAGCACCAGGATCCTGCTTAACGCAGCAGTCCAGGCAGGCACTACCAATCAGAACCAACATGCAAGCTGAAATTTACTTTTCATTGCTGCCATAGACATTATTTTATAAAACTTGATTATCCAATGATTCAACACTCAGCAGATCAGACGCCGAAGATAAGCAGCAGTGATGAACTAATAAAACAGCTGCACTGACAGCAGTAACTAATGGATGCTGACAGTGAGGAAGCTAAAAAAATATAAAAATTCTACAAAGAGTTCTAAAACGACCACCTGAATCAGCCATTTAGTACACTAACAAATAATCCTATAAGCCTTAATCATCCCTGAATCTATCACTATAGAATAATACCTGAAAACAATTTGATCATTAAGAGAAAAGTCTCCATACAATGAAAGGCTTAGAATTAGATCTGGAAAACTCCTAGCATGGACAGATTAAGCCTTAGCTGGAGGAAGGGACATGTGAAGGAAGACTGCAGATAAAATTTGAAAGGTAGGGTCAATCTTGACACACCAAGTTTGAGGGTTTGAACCGTAGTCAGGGCACATACATCAATCAATCAATTGTACGTATAAGTAAGTGGAGCAACAAACTGATGAAAGAAAGAAAAAGGAAGAAAGGAAGGGAGGGAGGGAGGGAAGGAAAAAGAGGAAGGAATGGGGGGGGAAGGGGGAGGAGGGAGGTGGGGAAGGAAGGAAAGGAGAGAGGCAGGAAGGGAGGGGGTCAAGAAGAGGAAAGTACTCAAATTCATGCCTAAGAGCCTCAAAAACTTTGTATTTCTCTTTGACCATTAAAATTTATTTTAAAAATTACCATTTATTTAATTCTTAAATGTGCCAGGCCCTGTCCTAGGCATCTAACATACATTATTTAACTTGTTGATCCTATGAGGTAGGCATTATAATCACTATTTCAGAAATAAGGGAACAGATGTTAAAGAGAAGTAAACAGCATGATGGCTCTATAGTAGGTAACGTACTAAGTTTTTTAAATGCATCATATCCTTTAAAGAAACAGTGAAAAATACAATCTATTATGTAAAGATTTAAATCAAAACATTTTAATGGTAAATTTTATTTTAAATGTTTTTTAAAATTATTTTAAAAGTTTTATCAATTGATGATTACACTCCGGTCACATAGAAAATGCATATATGCGGGTCGCATTATTCCTTGATGGTATTACAAAAATGAGATATTACTGTAAGATACTATCATAAATATGTAATAATTTTCTGAATGTCTGCTATTGCCAAAAAAAGCACAGGTCAAACAAGCATTTAATTTTCTTGCATCATGGAGGGATTCATACTAATACCAAATTTACTTCCTAAATTTTCAAACTTTACTTAGAATATTATATTTTAATATATTTATGTAGTTAGAATGTTAGGTCTAACTTCTTTCTTTTTCAGTTCATAATCAATTGCCAAATAGGACTTTAAACCTATGCTTAGGTTCATAGCTTCCAACTGCCACTACTACAAGTCAGAAAAATTAAGATATGAGAATTAAGGTCACAGGATAACAAAGAACAATATACTAGGTGTTAAGAGACTTAGGGTCTAAATCTTTCAAATAGTTCTGTGACATCATCAACTGATCTGACATCATCTACTATTGTCTCCAGCTCACTGCTGTGTTTCATTGGCCCCTCACTAATTAATTCGCAACACAGCAAGCAAGCCCTCACCTCAGAGCCTCCACCACTGGTTATTCTCACTTAGCTAGAGTACAGCTGTATTTCCACAAATATCCATTTACACTGCTTACTTCCTCAGGAAGCAAGTCTTAGACCCAGTGGCACCCCCTCACTGAGACCCACTATGAATGCTCCATTGAAACTTCAAATCCACCCCACCCCACCTCTCCCAATCCCCGTACCCTGAACTTTCTAAAAAAAATAATTTATCACCTTCTAACATATAATTTATTTTACGTTTATTGTATTGTTTGTCATCCTTCCCCACTAGAATGTAAGCGCCATGGGGGACAGTTTATCAGCTCTCAAAACAGTGCCTATATCATAGATGCTCAATAATGCTTGTTAGATAAATGAATGTCTCTGATGTCTCACAAGTTTACTGTTAGCTTTTAGTATATTCTTCACTATATTAAGAAAATGTCATTCTATTTTTTAAGGATATTAAACTAGATCAAGTTTTATATTTTATCAAACAAAAGCTCATTTATCAAATACTTTTTATGTAATTAATGAAATAAACATATAGTTTTCGCTTATGTTATATATATTAAGAAGTCTCCTATTTAAAGTAATTTTTCATTCCTAAAGCCAATCCTCTTTGATCATGCTAGGTTTTTCTTTCTAATATGCTATTATTAAATATGATTTGTTAGTGGTTTACTTAGAATTTTTATATTGATATTCAAAAGTGATATAGGTCAATATTTTTAACTTCCTTGCTCACTTTTCTTATAGGTTTTGCCTATTTCTTCATAGTATGAACTGGCAACTTTTCTTTTTTATGCTCTGGAATGAACAATACATCAGAAAAATTACTTGTTCCATAAAAGACTGAAAGAACTCAATAAAGCTATCTAGTCTTAATTTATTCTACATTTTTTCCAAGATGACTCATCTATTTTGTTTTGAAACGAATGATAAAATTGCGTATTTTTCCCAAAAATTATCTGTTTTAAGATTTTCAAGTTGTTTTTAAATACTTCTTGCATATCATCTAGCTAATTTCTTAAACTTTTTACTGTTTTCCTTATATTTTCTAAATACTTCTCTTTTTAGATATTTTGAAGAACAGCTAAAGTTTACAAAATTTTAATCCTGGTTGTCTTTCACAAAGGGGGGAACCCCCCCAAAAAAACCATGAGTTATCTTCAGGAGGGCGGTCCCCTTGTAATACAGGCTTCCCCTGCTAGATGCCTAGGAACACATCTGTATCAGTTTACCAGGTAGCATTGTTGTGAGAGGCTGTCTTCAGTTTCAGTGAATTTTTTTTCTGGAAGACTCTTTCAACACGTTTACTCATTACATGATAGGTGACTTACAAGCACACCTGCCCACACTGCATTGAGTGTTCAGCACTTTTTGACCAAAACGGCATGACGCCTGTGCCCCACTCTCCCTTTTTACATCACCCCTAGAGACTTTTTTTGTTTCCCCAATGAAAAAAGTCCTCAAAGGAAAACATTTTGCCAATGTAGAAGAGGTGAAACAAAAAACAGCAGAAGCACTAAAACACATCAAAACTGAGGAGTTCAAGAACTGTTTGAGCAGTGAAAAAAAAGTCTCGATAGTTGTATTGCATCAAATGGAGAGGACTCTGAAGGTGATCTAATTTTAAACATGTAACAATAAATACATAATTTTTAATAAATAATTCCTGGGTTTTTCTAAATCCCCCCTCATACAATGTATTTTCCAACAAAATCTGAAATTATAACTTAGCATCAAAAAATTGTTCACTAGGTCATTTCCTTTATCTTCTTTTCCTTGGCACTTACACTTTGCTTCATTTTTTTCTTTTTCCAATTAGCCAAATCTACTTCAAAGCTTTTTCCCAGCTCCAAAGGAAAAGTAGATATAGTTATTTATTTTATAGTGAAGCAATCTGTGCTATCCATTCAGGCTCCCATTAGTGCGTTACATAGGTAAGAGCTTTAGCTTCAGCAGGGTTTTTAAAAAGTTTAAGGATTCCCTGGAAGATCCAAACTCTTTTAATCCTTCATAGGTTTTTTGTTTCTTTTGGAATTAGTCACATGGAAATTAGATATTCCATTCTTTCAGAATCCTCTACCCCACTGAATTCAAAACATCCTTCTCAAACTAACAAGTTCTTAAAATTCCTCTTTTTCCATTGTACTTTTACAATTAAATAGTTAAATGTCATCCTGCCCTATTTAAATCTTCAAGTTCTATGACTTCATTCATCTCTTCCCAAAATAAAATCCTTTATGTTGTAAATAATGTAATATAGTTTCTCAATGTTAGCCCTGTAAAGGTGTTTTCTCTTTTACCTTCCTACAAATGTAATACTGATAAAAAATGGAGTGCTAAATTCTGATCACATTAAAGTTATTTATCATAAAAGTAAAAAATTTTAATCAACATAAAAAGTAAATTCCCATTAAAATTTAAGCTAAATATGTATTTTATTTAATTTGACTTTTCTGAAAGTCAATTTGAAAATAAACTTACATCCATCCTTCAAAAACTGAATTTTTTAAAAAAACTTTATTTATTTTTAGAGAGAGGGAAACTAAGGGAGAAAGAGAGGGAGAAAAACAATGATGTGAGAGGGAAACATCGAACAGCTGCGTCTCATACACGCCATGATCAGGGACTGAATCCATAACCCAGGCATGTGCCCTGACCAGGAATCAAACCAGCAACATTTTACTTTGCGGGGTGACCCCCAAACAACTGTACCATCCCAGTCAAGGCTGAAAACTGAATTTTATAATCTTCTAAGAGAGTGATAATTATTTTACCAAGAGTTAATTAGCGAACCACTTAAAAGAATGTTTTTCTCGACTTCCACCATGACGGAGGCATAGGTAGATATACTTTGTCTCCTCGCACAACCAAAAGGACAACAAACAAATTTAAAAACAAAAAATAACAAGAACTGCCAGAAAATCAAGCTGTATGGAAGTCCAACCACCAAGGAGTTAAAGAAGAACATTCATCTAGACTGGTAGGAGGGGCTGAGACAGGAAGCTCAGGGGGAGGGACACACAGCAAGGCCAAGGCCGAGGCTGGCGTACCTGGTGGTCCCACATTTGCAAGGGGATAAACCAGGAGGAACAACTGGGGAGTGAGACGGACTGCGCAATCCAGGGTTCTGGCACACGGAAAAGAAAGCCTCAATACCTCTACTGATAAAAACCTGTGGGGGCTGCGGCAGTGGGAGAAATTGCTAGTCTCCCACTGATGACTAGTTCGTTTGAGAGACCCACAGGGTTCTAGAATGTACACAAACCCACGAACCTGGGAATCAGCACCAGAAGGGAACAATTTGCTTGTGGGAAGCAGGGGAAGTGACTGAAAGCCGGCCAAGAGCCAAGCAAGCGACATTGTTCCCTCTGGGACCCCTCCCTGACATACAGTGCCACAAGGCAGTGAGGACGGTTGCCTGGTCCAGGCCAATATCTAAGGCTCCACCCCCCAAACGTAACAGCCGCGCCAATACAAAAAAAAATATGGCCCAAACAAAAGAACAGATCAAAGCTCCAAAAATAGAACTAAGCGATGAAGAGATAGCCAACCTAACAGATGTAGAGTTCAAAACACTGGTAATCTGGATGCTCACAGAACTGGTGGAGTATGGTTGCAAAATGGAGGAAAAAGTGAAGGTTATGCAAAGTGAAATAAAGAAAAATATACAGGGAAGCAACAGTGAAGTGAAGAAAACCGGACTCATATCAACAATTTGGAGCAGAAAGAAAAAAGAAACATTCGACCAGAACAGAATGAAGAAATGAGAATTCAAAAAAATGAGGAGAGGCTTAAGAACCTCTGGGACAACTTAAACGTTCCAACATCCAAATCACAGTGGTGCCAGGTGGAGAAGAGGAAGAGCAAGACACTGAAAATTTATTTGAAAAAATAATGAAGGGGAACTTCCCCAATCTGGCAAAGGAAATAGACTTCCAGGAAGTCCAAGAAGCTCAGAGTGTCCCAAAGAAGTTGGACCCAAGGAAGCACACACCAAGGCACATCATCGTTACATTACCCAAGATTAAAGATAAGGAGAGAATCTTAAAAGCAGCAAGACAAAAGGAGAGAGTTACCCAGAAAGGAGTTCCCATCAGGCTATCAGCTGATTTCTCAAAAGAAAGCTTCTAGGCAAGAAGGGGCTGGAAAGAAGCATCCAAAGTCATGAAAGACAAGGACCTACATCTAAGAATTCTCTATCCAGCAAAGCTATCATTTAGAATGGAAGAGCAGATAAAGTGCTTCCCAGATAAAGTAAAGTTAAAAGAGTTCCTCATCCCCAAGTCCTTATTAAATGAGATGTTAAAGGGACTTATCTAAGAAAAAGAAGATGGTCAAAACTAAAAAGAGTAAAATGACAACATATATACAACTCTCAATAATTGAACCTAAAAAACAAAAACAAAAACAAAAACTAAACAAACAACTACAATAGGAACAGAATCACAGAAATGGAGATCACATGGAGGGTTATCAGCGGGGAGGGGAAGAGGGGAGAAAGGGGAAAAGGTACAGGGTATAAGCATAAAGGGTAGGTACAGAATAGATGGGGGGGAGGGGAGGTTAAGGATAGTATAGGAAAGGGAGAAGCCAAAGGACTTAAATGTATGACCCATGGACATGAACTAAGTGGGGGAATGATGATGAGAGGGGGTGTGCAGGGTTGAGGGGAATAAAGAGGAGGAAAAAATGGGACAACTGTAATAGCATAATCAATAAAATATTTTTTTAAAGAATTTTTTCTTATACAATAATAAAACAATGCTGATACTTTCAAAGTCTCCTGAATCACACATTTAAGTGATCCTCCTAGTTAATGATCAAGTTAGTAAACATCCAGTTACTAAGTACAAGTAATAACAAGAATGAAGAAATAAACACACATTTGTTACTCTGGGTGGGGGGGGGTTCTTAAAAGTTTTTATCTCATAACAGAGCTGTTTTCTAAAAGAAATGTCCATCTTTTTCCTCTTTAAAATCTAAAGAACTTTAACTGTTGAAAGTTACTAATTTTATGTGTTCAAAAGTGCCTAAAAAAAAATAAATGCGAGAAAACACTGTTACCAGTTGATTAAAGAATACAAAGGATTTTCTTTATAGGAAACACTAAAGCAGATGACCACTCAAAGAAAATGAAATATACAAGAGATAGGAGTCATCTACTCTGAAATGAACATCCAAATACTCTGAGGCTTTTTTCACAATGTTGATGTTCCCAATGCAACAGTGCCATCAAGTGGTATGCCATACTAATAGATTATCGACAAACTAAATTTTTCATATTTCCAAATTCAGCAAGAGGGAGGGGAGGAGGTTTATGAAAAAAATGTCTCACAAAAACTCCAGCAAACTTTCTTAAAAGCTAGATCAGGAAACGCTGTTCAAGAATCAAGTGAAGCACCCTACCTCTGGACACTATTCTGTTTATATTAATCTAAAGAAAGTCTGAACATCCGTCTGCTAAAATTTGGTTAAATCTATATGGCTTCAAAGTCACTAAACCAATACTAGGTTTGTCTATATTTAAAGCAAGGAACTAAGAAATTCTTAGGCACTTTCCCTGATTCTGACTGACTTTATACTCAGAAGTTTGCTTAGGTAAGGGAGCCTTCTGAGGTGCTAGGAGTAAAGCAGATTAGTGGTTACTTAGGGCAGGAGGATGGGCAGAGAGGGAATGGGATTGATTGCTAATAGATATGAGGTTTCTTTTAGGGGGACAAAAATATTTCACAATTTGATTGTAGGAATAGTTGCATATATTTAGAACAATGAATTATACTTCAAATGGATAAATTGTATAGTATGTGAATTATATTTCAATAAAGCTTTTTTCCCCCAAAAATAACTATAAAGAACCTTATGTGGTGTCCAGTTTAGTGCTTCCTAAACCAAAATCTACATACCAGGTAAGATAGCTAAATTCTCTACCACAGACTACTTATATACATATATAAAACTTTTCATAGTCCTGGGCACTCAAATAACTATTAAATAATTCATTCTTGTTTTGTCAGCACATTTTCTGGTCAACTCAAGCTGAATGAGCTGGATGCAAGAAGGGGGAAATCCTAGCCACAGAAAAGGATAAAGACACTCGATAGGATTCATGTCCTTTGGGGAGGGTAAGGAAGGGAAAATGCCACACAAAGGGAGGCAAACCTTACTAAAAGGTCCTTCCTACAGGGACCAGGAAGGGACTACAGGGCACAAGGAGGATAATGAAGCTAGGTGAGAGCAGGAGCTAAAAGAAGTTTTTCCTTGCCCATCTCTCCCCAAAATGTCCCAGCCTGCCCCTAAGTCCAGAGGGCTCAAAGAGTAACCTGCTACTGCCCTTAATACCACCTAACTGACTACCCAGAACATTCCAGCCTGTTCACTCTAAACACAACCCTTTTTCTTCCTTTCTTACCTCTACCCTTGAAGGCGATCAGGCTTCTCTTGTATCAAAGAATGGAAAAAGGTCTGTTGAGTATATGGGGTGTAAAGACAGGGAATGAGAAAGAGAGTAAGAGGCTTAGTAGCACTGGACTGCTATCTTTCTTCTCCAGCTTCCCTAGGGAGCAACTTACAATCCTCAGGGTCAAGCCAGATCTTGCAGGCAAGGCAGAAAGACACCTGAGGGTCAATGACAAAGATGATCTTCAAAATTAAAGGCTTTTCTGACCAATAAAAATATATGACCAAGAAACATCAACCTAGTCTAAGACTCTCCCTAATATGCCATTTCACAGATGTATAAAGAGAGGCTTTGTATTATTGAAACACTTAAATCTTTAGAAAAGACAAGAAAGTAGTTTATAAACAGAAAAGTATACAAATTAGAAATCTGCTCTTACAAATAAGTTTTTATATAATTTAGCTCATCTGAAATGTATATAAAATACAGAAATGCCAGTAAACAGTACCAGTCAGTGCTTATAAATTCCATCCTTAAACAGACTGTTCTCTACCAGCCAAACCATAATGAATATTTATTTTACTGTTTTCAGTTAGGTAACCTAATTACTAGAGAAATAAAATTTAATGACTAAAAACAATTCCCTGTATTTCTGAAGCAAAGTCAATAATGCTAACCCAATGCTCCATGCGCTTCTCTACATCTTCCAAATGTTTTTGTCCTGCCCAATGGGCTGAGTAAAAATGAGGTGTCCCTTCTTGTCCAAGGTCTCTAGGAATGAGCTGAGCTCACAGGCTGTCCTCCCATGCCATAGCAACCCTGGAAGCTATGGTGGCAATATAAGATGAAGTCTGTAAACTTCATTTTCAGAGGACTTAAGAGATATATAGTCTGTAAACACAAATGTTGCAGGTTTGACTGATATTGCCAAATCAGTACACTTTAGTGCATTCAGGTTAAGTGATGGCAGAAGCCACAAGTGAAAAGTGAACAAAGAGCTAACCCAAATAGGGTATATCTTCAAAAATGTATTAAAATATCTCTATCATTATTATTAACCACAATTTAAGACTATAAAGAAGAAAAAATTCCTTAAAACCTTACCACAACTGACCAGAAAAATATTGCCATGAATTATGTGAAAATTCTGGCAAAACATTTTGTCATGATTTTTAAAATACTAAATGAATCCTTAAAGAAGTAATGAGGAAGACAGCACAAGGGAGAACAGATTTTGCAGAATGCTGAGTAAGAGGCAGAGGATGGAAAAAGAAGACATTGAAAAGAGTGACTGGTGAGAGTACGACAGCTAGAAAATAAGCGAAGGATAGTCAACATATGCATAACTGGAGTACTTAAAAAGCGAAGAAACAAAAGAAAAGATATTAAAGATGAAAATCAAGGAAACTTCCGTGAAATATTCAATATGAAAATAGAAATGGCATGAAGAATGACCGGATGATCAACACGATGGCATATCTATCCTAGGAAAGTCACTGGATTTATTAGAGAAAGAATTATTTGGACAGTCATATAAATGATCAATTCAATTACAGAGAAGGAAAAAAAAAAACAACACGTTGGCCTCAGATTTCTGCATAGTAATTCCAAATGCCAGATGGCTCTGGGGTAAACCTACAAGGTTTTAAAGGAAAAAGATATGAGCCATGGATCCTATAACCAGCTAAGTTGTCCTTCAGGTAAAAAGTCCACAGGCACTTCATCCTGAACATACAAGAACCAAGGGGTATTTTTTCCTAAGAATTCTTCTTGAGAAAATTATTAGATGAACTTCAGCAAGGCAACAGGTAGCTGGGGAAAACAGAGAAAAAGAACTGACAGAGAGCATATAATACTTTAAATTGTAGAAATAAGAAAAAAACAAATGAGGGGTTTAGAGTGACAAATCAGAATGTAAATGTTATGTTCCCTATCAGGATATGTTATCAACATAAAAATAAAACAGAGGGAGGAAGATTGGAAGACAGAAAGTCGGTAAGTCTGCTGTGACTACTTGTAATGCTGTAAAGTTAAATATCATTCAAAGCTTATATATAGTACAAGTATAGAAGCATATTTAAGAGTAAAAATAGAAAATATTAAGGAAGATAACATTACTGATTAATATTAGATGTGGAGAAAAGGAAGTGAGAAGAGAGGAAGAAGGGGTGGGAACACAGGCTATTTTATCATTACTCATGTTAGGAAACAATGAAAAAGACTGTCTAAGCAATCACTAAGCAAACCTATAATCATGAAAGTAACTACTAAAACAAATATACGAACCATCCTAAAATCAGAAAACACATACACTCACGTGTACACTAAGTAAGACAATACAAACAGATCATATTAAGAGTTAAAAAATTAAAATGAAAAGACAAATAACAGAACTTGAACCAATTCTTATCTGTCTTAGCAAAAGTGTAAATAGCCTAACATATCATGAGATTTTCAGAAAGCATCTCAAAGTAAAACTCAAGTCAACAATGTACAAAAGACTCAACTAAAATGAAGTGATTTTAAAAGACTGACTATAAAAGGGCAAAAGTATGCCAGAATAAATGAAAATAAAAAGAAAGCAGAAGCTAAAACGTAATACCAGATAAATTAGTGTTCAAGACAAAAAAGCATTAAAAAAGACCAAGAACACCTTATAATGAAAAAAGGTGAAATTCACAATGAGATATACCATAAGTTTTATCTTCACATAGCAGTTACCAGAAAAACAACACACATCAATTGTATCAGTCCTCAATTCACCTCTCAACCTATGACCCCAGGCAAGTGGGGAAAAAAAAAAATCAAAAAAACACAAGACCTTAAGGAAATAGTTAATGCAAACTAGCCTAATCAATCCATTTAACTCTACTCCATAACACAAAGAATGTAACTTTTTAACAAAATGCTCGCAGATGTTCATAAATATTGACTCTATAATAGGCCACAAAGAAAATTTCAAAGAATTCCAAAAAGTAAAAATAACAGTCTTCTCTAATCACAGTCCAAAAAATATATTAATCATTAACCAAGTCAGAAAACAAAACACAAAGTTTCCCTATCTGGAAATTTCAAATCTTTCTCAAACATCTTATTAGATTAAATTTAAAAAAAAAAAGAAAAGGAAGGAAGGAAGGAAGCTGAAATTAGAGAATTTCTAGAAAACATAAAAATAGGAATCACCACATGCCAAAACTAAGCGATATTGCTAAAACCATGCTCAAAGAACAACAATATATTAAATGCCAAAAAAGTAACAACAAAATAAATGAAAGAAACTAAAAAAAAGAAATTAACAATGATTAAAGCCAACAATAATGAGTAAGAAAATAGTAAAATAGTAGAATAAATATATAAATGATAAATCCGGAAATGTTTTTTCTTGCTTTAAAAACAAAACAGAACACCAAAATGAATAAACCACTAGCTAACAATCAAGAGGAGAAAAAAGAAAGGGGAAGTACAAATACAGCACTGTTTGTAATGGTAAAGACTGGAAAGTCCAAAATGGTTAAAAATAGTACATTCTTAAAAAAATAATGCATCTTTAAAAGAACAAAGGAAAACTTTATGCATTAATATGAAAAGATCTCCAGCCCTGGCTGGGGTGGCTGGGTGGATTGAGTGCCAGCCTACAAACAGAAGGATCATTGGTTCGATTCCCAGTTAGGACACATGTCTGGGTTGCGAGCCAGGTCCCCATTTGGAAGCATGAGACAGGTTGACGTATCTCTCACACATTGATGTTTCTCTCCCTCTCTTTGTCCCTTCCCCACTCTCTAAAAATAAATAAATAAAATCTTAAAAAAAAAAACTCCTAAGACAATGTTAAGTGAAAACAGTAAAGTTCAGAATAATAGGTACAAAAAGTCGCCCTTGTGTAAAAACCAGGAAATATAAGAATCTATAATTGCATTTTCTTGTACTAGATGCAAAAGAAACTTTGGAAGGATACACAAGAATCAAGATAGTGGTTTCCCACTGGCAGGAGTGGGAATTGGGTAGATGGGTAGACAAGGACAAAAGGATACTTTTCAGCATGTAATGTTTTATACCTCTGGGTTTTGAGCTCTGTGGATATATTACTTATTTTCAAAATAAAATTTTCAATTTGCATATGACTAACATTAACTCATCAAATATTTTCAAACACTTAACTGTGTACTAACACTACACTTGGTGTTGGAGATGTACAAAATAAAAAGATCTTGTCCTCTCTTATAAAGAGCTTTTAGTTTTTACAGCTTGGAAGGGATACAGGAGGCAAAACAACATTGACATGATGTGCCTAATTCTTTATATGAAGACATGTTGAAAGTGCTATAAAGGAGCACCTCTGTCTACATAAGGAAAACAAGGACAATTAGTCAGTGAAGACAGCTCTGATTCTAAGACTTAAAGGTTGAGCCAGAGATTTTCAGAAGAATAATAAAGAATATCCCACAGATAGACTAGAGAACACAGGTTTGGAAGTAGAGAGAGCAAAGGGTAGTCAAGAAATCATTACAGATGAGGATTTTGCAAGAGGAAGAGTGGTTAGCATTAAGACGGAGTAAGTTGAAAGGAAGCATTGAATATCATGTTATGTAATTTTACTATCTTTTAGCTGTCAGACATTGTGCTAAGTGCTAGAGATAAAAAAGCAAAAGGGCCTGCTTCCTGAAGCTTATTCTAGAGGTAAATGTCCAGGGAAAATCAAGAAAGAGGTTTTTGCAGTAGTTTAATGCTGTCTCTGGCACTCTGAACATACTATTGCCTCTACAAGAAATGCTTTCTCAAGCCCTGGCTGGTGTGGCTGAATGGGTCGGATGTCATCCTGCAAACCAAAAAGTTGCTGGTTCCATTTCCAGTCAGGGCACATGTCTGGGTTGTGGGCCAGGACCCCAGTTCCATGTTTCTCTCACATATCAATATATCTCTCCCTTTCTTCCTCCTTGCCCCCTCTTCTAAAATAAAATCTTAAGAGAGAGAAACAGACAAAGAAGAAATGAATGCTCACTCAACATTCCCTTTCTTCAACCATCCCTAGTCTAGCTAATTCCTTTTTCAGAACTCAGATTAAATGCCCCTAGTTACAGGCAGCCTTCTCTCTCCCAAGAATAAATCAATCAGTTCCACCTGGTATATACTTCTTGGTAGTTGCACCTAGACTTCTTTGTCTTCCTATCTAAACTAAAATTTGCGTGAATACAAGAGTCAAACCTATCTTGTTCACTACTGTATCTCCAGCACTAATCATGGTACACAGCAAACCCTTAATGCTGCAATTTTCAACCTTTTTCATCTCATGACGCACAGAAACTAATTACTAAAAGTCTGTGGTACTCTAAAAAAATACTTTTTGCCAATCTGACAAAAAAATAGGTAAGATTTTGATTCACTCACACCAGATGGCTATTGTTACGCTGGCTGCTGTCATTTCTTTATTTGACAATCTAAGGGAAAGGAGGTCAGTGCCCCTGGCTAAGCAGTCAGGTACTGCATGTTTTAAAAATTCTTGCAGCACACCAGTTGAAAATTGCTGCCTTAATGAATCAGTCAACGAATGACAAAATTTTAAAACATAATCTAATCTTTCCTGATCACTCAGACTGATTATAAGAAACCTAAATTATTATATTTATACATTTCAGATATATAAGACCATGTGGTCTCTCAAGTATTCATGGAGCCTCATGGCTCCAGAATACTATGCATTCATTTTAAGTATTTGAATCTTTATCCTTTTTCTCACCTCTCAAACTGTAACTTGTCACTTCCTAGTACTTTCAAGTCTATAGTTTTTAGCAGATTCCAAGTATTACTAATTTGCAGATATCTGCAGAGCTAAAAGCAGATAAATTCGGTTATGAAGGATGTAACGGGCATAAGACCAAATAACAGTACATAGTTTTTAAGAACTTTCATTTTTGGAGGGTAGCAGGCAGTGGTGGAGTGGGATACAGAGAGACAAGATGCTCTTTTATAAGTAAACTACTTAAATATCATTGCACGATTTGTTAACAAAGCATTTTATTTTTGCTAACTTTGTTTTATTCTGTTATATAATTCCAGATGATTGTTATACATGTTTCTTCATTCAAATAAACAGATAAAAAGAAAAATAGGAAATAAACATTCCACTGTGCATGGTAAAGAAGAGCACCACTTGAAAAATATTGGTCCAAGATAATGAGGAAAAAAATATTTGCATTCTCATGAATTCAAGGTGCACACTTTTTTCCATTTACAAATACAGAGGGGGGAAAAGCAGGTTTACAGTTGTTTATGTGGAAAATCATACAGTAATAAGTAATAATACAAAACTATAATAATATAAAAATAAACTCTGTGTTTTGCATACTCACAACTGTAAACCTACTTTTGGTCAACCCTGCATATGAAAGTGGAATATGTCTCACAATCAAAGCTTTAAAACTGGCAATATATTTCTTTCATAGTTGCACATAAAATAATGTTACGCTTTATAAATAATGGTACCTTACCTTTGATAAAATGCAATATATAATTTCATGTAATAAAAATATTCATCTTTTTTACTTTCTCAAGACTCTTCTTAGTTATCTACTCATATTAGCAAATTCCATCTCCCTTACCCCACGAAAATGAAAAACTAAACGATCTTATTAATGATGCTGAGAGTAGATAAAAACCAGTATGAAAGAAAAAAGAAAAGTAGTGATTTGGTTTTACTGAGAAATCTTACCATTAAGAGGTCATGGGCCCCTATCAATGAATGGACCAAGTTAAAATCTTACTTAAGAAACCTTTAGCCCTGGTTGATGTGGCTCAATGGGTTGAGCACTTGCCTGCAAATCAAAAGGTCACCCATTCGATTCTCAGTCAGGGCACATGCCTGGATTTTGGGCCAGGTGTCCAGTTGGAGCGAGAGGCAACTGATCGTTGTTTCTATCAAACATTGATGGTTTCCTCCCTCTCTTTCTCCCTCCCTTTCCCTCTCTCTATAAATGAATAAATAAAATCTTGAAAAGAAAAGAAAGGGGAAAAAAGAAAAAGGGAAGGGAAAGGGAAAGGAAAAAGAAAACTTTAGCCATGGCCAGGTGGCTCAGTTGGTTGGAGCATTGTCCCCATACACCACAAAGGTTGTGGGCTGATCCCTGGTTGAGGTGTGTACAGGAGGCAACCAATCGATGTTTCTCTCTCACATCCACGTTTCTCTCTTTCTCTCTCTCTCCTTTCCCCTCCCTCTAAAATCAGTAAGTATATCTTCGGATGAGGATTAAAAAAAAAGAAGAAACCTTAATAAAAATCCCGTAGAATCATTATATTTTGGGGAAAAGTGCCTATCTTAGCTACAATTTATGTAATCATTGTAATAGTTAACAAAATTCTTTAATTACTTATTGTTGAATAGACAGAAGTGAATCTTCTCTAAGTTCCTAAAGTGAACAATCTATAAGTGGTCCTGAAATATGCAGGTGAAGTAGGGCATTTAATTTAGTGTAATTTAAAGCATTAGAATTCTCTAAAAGCAGCACACGGCTGAATATGCTTCTTGAATTGCTAACAACATAATCACTAATATGACTTCCAATTGTAAACTATCATAATTACAAAATAACCTGAATTTTTTCATTTAAACACAACTGCAAGAATCAGATACACTCAATTAATTTAATCTTTACACAAAATTAAAACTCTCCAAAAAACCATTCTTAAGTTACATTTTCTCTTAAAAATAACAAGACGGCATCAGAAGAAATATTTGCACTTATAGCTAATGAAAAAGAGAACATAAATCAATGAGAAACAAGTTCCAGAAAATATGCTAATAATAACAATGTCCACTGACAATGAATATTTTTAAAGACATAATTAAATAAAAACTTTTCACTTACAATTATCACTGCAAAGTAAAAACATTAACAAATTAATCTTTAAAAAAAAATACCCACCTTTGTCTGGGAACTATAAAAAGTGCCCGTACCAACTTCTTCCTATTTGCTTTGGTGTTCATGTTCATGCAAAAATCCATTGCTGCCTATAAAAGAAAAAGCAAACGTTTTTCTTATTAAAAAAATTTTTTTTATTTAGCTACTGAGAGCAGAAACCCTGGATGCTATAATGGATTTCCACTTGTTCCTAAACATTTCAAATGGTTTTAAAACACTAGTATTATAAGCATATCTCAAACTAAAAGATCAATGAGCTTGAACTTCTGTATCCATATTATACATCTCAAAATATATATTTCATAAATTTTTAAATTGCAACAAGGTATTAGAAACAGAACTTCAAGTGGGTAGATTAAAGGTCATTCAATGTCTGGCAAATAATTATATTAAATGTACAATCAATGCTTTAACCTCATCAAAGTTAAGTAAATCAATGTTAATATAAAGAAAGTTTTATAGAATTATACTGGCAGGAGCAAGAACAGTTACCAGGAGCCAAGAAAATTACTAATGCTAATAAGGATAATCAAAAAGGAATTAAGACGCAGTAGGTGAGAGAGGTAGGCACAGATTATTCTCAAGAACATGTAAGAGTAAGTGCCTCAACAATGACAGAAAGGTTCGTGCCAGCAATCAGGTTTGGTAACTTAATTAAAGAAATCACATCACAGGACCATAATAAATACCCACAATTTTTATTTAGTATAGCAATCCACCAGTCTATATTTTAATAACAAAAATGTGTTGAGTATTTCAACATATCTAACATCTAATATAAGTGTAAAAAAAAAGGCTAGGAGAGGTATATATTCTGGGAAATCATTGGGAAACAATATAAGTAACTGGCATTTCTTAAACACAAGCTTTTTTTTTTAATTAAAAAAAATTTCAGTATAGTTGGTTTAAGAAAAATAACAAGTTTAAGTTACACTTTAAAAATGAATAAATTACCCTGGCTGTTGTGGCTCAGTGGTTTAAGCGCCAGGCTGTGAACCAAACGGTGGGTCAGTCTGATTCCCAGTCAGGGAACACGCCTGGGTAGTGGGCCAGGTCCCCAGTAGGGGGTGCGAGAGGCAACCACATACTACTTTTCCTTCCCTCTCTTTCTCCCTCCTTTCCCCTCTGTCTAAAAATAAAATAAATAAAATCTTTTAAAAAATGAATAAACTATGGTTACCAAATATCTTTTTGAGCTTCTCAAATATTTTCCTTCTACTGGTTCACATGATTATTTTATTAACCATCCCAATCTTTAGGTAGATTTGAAGATCAGATACAAATAAAAGATTCTCAGATTTCTCTGAACTATAAAGGGTTTCTACTCTTTGTTATAGATGGTGATGCACTACACCACCTCTCATTTGGTTAAAACTTTTGATGAAATAAATGGCACAACTGAAAACAATTAGATTCAAACCTAGGAAACTAGCTCACACTGAAAGTATTCAACAAGACTGAAACTTCAGATTAGTCAAGAGAGTAAAATCAATTTAAATGTTTTCTTCTGCTTGTAAAGGAACTATAGTGAGTTGGGAGTACACATTTTATAACATTAAAGCTTATTACAATTAATTAGAACAACAAAGAGAAAAAAACTGAAAATACACTAAAAATTCCTTCAAGCAACTCACCCGTAAGAGACATTAAAAAATTCTGGACCTGCTACTAAAAATCCCAAAGGTCATGTACTCAGAAAAGAAAACTGGTAAAAAAAAATTGGAAAACTTCACACACACATAACACATACACTCACACATATCCCAAAAACAAATAAATAAAAACAACTCTCATAACATTTTTAAAAATTTATAAATGACTTAATAATGGCCTATGTTTCAAAATAATTAGGAAACACAAAAAATAAAAAGTACCTCAATAACTATTTTAGAACATTATCCTTTTAAATACATATGTACTTTGTATAATCTAAGCAAATTTTATAAAATTAAAGAAGTCAATAAACACTTTCTACCATAATAATCAAAGGGCAGTTAGATAGGAAAAAAAACCTATAATGTTCAAAACTCTCCACTGACTAGTTGTTCGTAAAGCATGCCAATGACTGATACACACAGTAGGGTTTCAATAAATATGTGGAGTTAAACAGTAAGGAGAAAAGTGCCAGAATTAATAAATCTGAGGAAATTTTAAAAGACACAAAAAGTTTCACATTGGGAGACCCCCAAAAAACCAGAATTATCTTCTGGAGGGCCGGCCCCTTGTAGAGGAACACGCTTTCCCCCATTAGGTGAGTGCTCTAGGAACCCATCTGTATCAGTGTACCTGCTGGCGTTGTTGTTCGGCTTCAGTGAATTTTTTTTGAAGACCCTTTCAGTGCATTTGCCCATTTTATGATGGGTGATTTACAAGCACACCTGCCCACAGTGGCTGCGTGTTGAGCAGTTTTTGACTAAAAACTGGCATGACCCCCATGCCCTACCCTCCCTATTCACCCAGATCTCCCCTCCACCAAGCAACTTTTTTTGGTTCCCCAGATGAAAAAAGTCCTCAAAGGGAAACGTTTAGCTGATGTGGAAGAGGCGAAACAAAAAAAACAACAGACACACTAGAAGGCATCAAAATTGAGAAGTTCAAAAACTGTTCTGAGCAGTGGAAAAAGGTCTCAACAGGTATATTGCATCAAATGGAAGGTCCCCCCTTGTATATTAACTATTAGAATTAACCAGTCCTGCCCTATGGGGAGAAATGATAGCAATGGAGACACCTACACTAGTTTTGCCTATCTGCCTTAGTTACAACTGCTGCTTGACAATTCAATGAGTAGTTTTTTAAAAATTTGTTTCAAAACCTTTTAGGTAGATGAAAGACAGTTCAACAACCGTGTTTTATTTTACTAAGTAAAAATAAATTCTTATCATCAAACACATGTGGAAATAAGCATTACCATGAATGACATTACCCACGAAAGTCACCTAAAACATCTTCACTTTGGGTTATGCACTGTTATATTAATTATTGAATTCAAATAATTCTTACATTTTTCTACCTATTCCCGAATACTTTTTCCTCTTAAGCCATTTGGACCTCTGACAACCTATATGGAAGAAATTCCTGTCGTGAGAAAGCTGGGGTCCAAAAGTGAAGGGTGGTCCCACATTTTCCACCTGAACCTCAAAAAGATAACTCAGAACTTAATATATGGTCATTACTGGCAACGGCGCTGAATACTGAACTGGGCACTAGAGGATGCTTTCCAATAAAGATTCATAACAATATCACGCCTAATATACAAAACTGATGAGGGTGATGAGGTCCTTCCTACCTTCGGTTTTAATTATAGTATGCAAAATGGGGTGGAGGGGTGAAGCAGAAGTGTTAAGGTATCTCGTTTTCATCCTCTGTTTTTATCTAAAATATATGAAAATTTGGCAGGGGAAAAATTCAATCATATCCCAAACTTAGAAAAATAAAAGCAGTTGTTTAAGAGGTGGTTTCTGCTATACGCTATACACCAAAGAAAAAATAAGACTACTCCTTAAAACTGAAATAAATCTGTAATTACAAAGTTTCTGAAAACTATACATTGATCTATGAAAAAATAAGGCAACTTTGAGTTTTAAGCCTGTCTGATTCTAAATAGTTACTGAAATACATCTAAATTATCTGAAGAACAGTTACACAAGCCAAAAATCAAAATATAGCCGAAGTTCTATAGTTCTCTATAGAGGACCTTCAAAGCATTATGGGCGGAAAAAGATAAAAGATTATATGACACTTGACAAAAATGTAGCCTTAAAGCAACAGTTTTTAAGCCTTGAGTTTCAAGAGCCTTTTCTACTCTTAAAAACTGTTAAAGACCTGAAAGAACTTCATTTATATGGCCTACATTTATTGGCATTTACTGTATTTGAAATTAAAACTGAGAAACTTTAAACATACTAATTCACTTAAAAATACCAATAAACCTATTCATTGTTAGCAGTTTTTGGAAATAACTTTATTTCTCAAAGTAAAAAAATTTAGTGGCAGAAGTGTCACTCTTTTAGAAGACAGCTGGATTCTCAAAACCACTATGCATGCAATCCACTGTGATATGTCATTTTAGATGAAGTATAAGAAGAAAATCCAACTTTACAAATGTAAATAGCTCGGAAAAGAAGGTGCATTTTAATATCCTTTTCAGGATTTATAATATTTTTTTATACTATACCAAAACTCGATAAATGGTATTTTCTTAAGTGTTAGAAGAAATGTGAAATCTGAAACCTTATTAATCAACTTTTCATACTGTTAGTGCATCAACTTGCACTTTGAATGGATCTTTAACACCCGAACAAGATTCTGTTAACATTGTGTACTGGTCACTTAGGACAATGGTTTGCTGAGCTATTCAGATCTTCCAAACACAGATAGGATATTTTAAAATTACATTATTTAATATCACCACCAACCCCATCATTAAAGTCTCATGAACAGTCTCAGAAAAGAAGTGGGAAGCTATCAAATTTATGGTAGTGGACATGAGTTTTCTAAAATACTAATTTTTGTTGAAAATACAAATTTATTCATTGGCAATAAATACTTTGAGTTGTTTTCCTTGAAGTGTGAGGTTCACCTTGTTCATGTTAGAAAAATGTTGGCTAAACACCCAAGTTTGAAACACACATTTGTTCATCAGTTCTTTCAAGTAAAAATGATGAAAAAATAAACTAGTTCAGCACACAACTCAAACACAAGTGGTTTTCTCCAGACAGCTTTGAGACAGCAGAAGTGCTTTATGTGCTTTCCATTTTGTATATAAAAGGGCATATACTCAAAGGCTGAAACGAAATAAAAGCACTAATTTGTATGCATTCATCAAGGAGATTCTTAAGTGACATTTTTTTAAAAATTTCAAACATATGGCAGCAAATACAAGGGCTACTAGCAGAGTTTGCTACCGATGTATCTTGATTTATGCAAAAATGTCAGCTTTACCCATCATGACTTTTGCAAATGGCAGAAAAACCTTAATATTTAATATTAGCATGAAAAGAATTTTGATTTAACAGACCCCCTAAAAGTGCCCTGGAAGACAGCAGGAATCTACAGAGTATATTTTTTAAAATTTCCGGTCTACCAAATTGTACGGACCCTATGTAAAGAGCAGTCAAGCAAACAGGATTATAAAGACAGTTTCACTCTCAAACTGAACATCTATAGGTGGAATCCAATTTTATGTGTTTATTTTGATCCCATTTGAAGAAATGGTTCATTCTATGGCTAAAATAGCCTCAAGTCCACAGACATTACTAATTAGAGCTATCCTACAAAGTCTATATGCTTGAGTAAAGTTATATTGAGACAATCATACCTTGTCAATCAGATCTCGATTGACACAGTTGGGCAACTGCTGGAGGAAAGCATCTACTATGAGCTTGAGATGAGATCCAGTGCTGGCTTCTTCATCCTCTTGTTCTAGGTTATAAGAATAAAAACATGCAATTATTAGTTATTTGAGAAATATATAATCTAGAGAACTTTTCTTACCCATGAAAAACTGAGCATTTTTTGAGATACTGCCCTAGAAAGTTTGGGTATCTCTTGAACCAAAACTTCAGGTCACTACGGCCTTTCAGATTATCAACAATAAAGCAGCAAACTTTTGCATTAGGTGCAAAATCTTAGTCATAACTTGCATGTAGTTTTATAGTAAATCTGTTACTTTTATATGCCAAACATCTGTTCCCACATGTCTTCAATTAACAGCACTCTCACTGCTGCCTTTCGAAGGAAATCCAAGAGATTCTGATGGGGAAGGGTACTGCCAGGTCACAGCACACCACCATTCCTCTGAGTCACAGGTAAGTATGAAGGAGGATCAGCTAAGTCCTTTCAAGACACTTATATACAGACAGTGAAGAGAATCTCTTTTCCCTCTGACATCACTAGCTGTTATGATCTGAGAGTGGGGAAGCCACCAGCTATGCCCACCCTCCTTCATGATATAAAGAGAATCTGTATAGGAAACAATGAAGCCAATAAAGAGAAAAGTAATAATGACAGAAGATATCCTTCAAAATAAAGAGTCCTAACTAATAAAATTAACAGTATTTTCCAATGTTAAATACAAAACATTATTCAATTATAAATACAGATTAAATTATTACAGATGAACTGATAAACTAGTTGTCTTTTATTTCAGCCATTTATAATAACTCAAATACATTAAATATTAGTATTGTAAAGATTATATCATAGAAGTAAATTTAGAAAATGTTGGGAAGTAGAAAAGCATAAGAAATATCTATTAAGATATTTAGAATTTACATGATCACTAAAGCTTATAGTCACATAACATAAGACAGGCAATGTTTCTGTTCTAAATCAAATTCCAAAAAAGTGACGGCTTGGAAACAAAAGGAAAACAGGAATTAATGAGTCGAGATTAACATTCTTAGGCTAGAGTTTTGAGTAGAAAGACTAATCAAAAATTTAAATTTTGGAGAAAACAATGTTTACCTTGCTCATCAAGAAGTTTCTTTGTAAGATCTTCAGCTTCATCTGCACCCTCTAACTCCAAGCTGTCATCGTTAATTTCTAGGTTCTCCAATTCAAGTTCCAAATCGTCAGTATTTGATACCTCCTTATTATCCTTAGGTTCTTTGGCCTCTGCTTGAAGACAGACAATCAGTGTCTCTGAATTAAAAGTCATATTAAAATCCTGCTTCAAAAAATAGATAAGGATTCACAAAATTTGCATCATTTTAACTAAAATTTATATATATACCTGACAACATCTGAGTATAAATATATTCAGATTTTATACATTATGTCCACTGAGAAGCAAGACCACAGCTTCTTTGATCCTGTATGCCATCTGTTCACTGAAACAATGAATAGATGGATGGGCCCTAGCTGGTGTGGCTCAGTGAATTGAGTGCCTGCCTGCGAACCAAAGGGTTACTGGTTCGATTCCCAGGCTAGGGCACATGCCTGGGTTGCAGGCCAGGTTCCCAATAGGGGGCGTGTGAGAGGCAACCACACATTGATGTTTCTCTTCCTCTTTCTCCCTCCCTTCCCCTCTAAAAATAAATAAATAAAATATTTTTTAAAAATGGATGGATGGATGGAGACAAATATGGTATGTGGATCTGTGGTGAAGATGAGGGGGAATTAAAGTTGATTAGATAAAGTCAGATTAAGGAGGATCTCAAGCTACAAGAGGAGTTCACAGTTTTTGTTTATTTTTTAAAGTTTATATTTTATTGACTATGCTATTACAGTTGTCCCAATTTTTCCCACTCTGCCCCCATCCACCTAGCACCCCTACTCCTTCAGGCAAACCCCACACCATTGATGTCTATGCAACATGTGAATAGGTTTTGGCTACTCCATTTCCTATACTGTACCTTACATCTCCCCATGGTTATTCTATAACTACCTATTTGTACTTCTTATTCCCCTCACCTCTTCACCCTTTGCCTCACACCCTCCTCCCAACTGGTAACCATCAAAACACACTCCGTTATCCATGATTCTGTCTCTGTTCTTCTTGTTTGTTTTTTAGATTCAGTTTTTGATAGATATGTACTTTTTGCTATTTTATTGTTCATAGTTTTGATCATCTTTTTATTAGATAAGTCCCTCTAACATTTCATATAATAATGGTTTGATGATAATGAACTAAATCCTATAGTTATTTCTTGCCTGGGAAGCCCTTTATCTGCCCTTTAATTCTAAATGACATCTTTCCTGAGTAGAGCAATCTTGGCTATATGCCCCTGCTTTTCATAACTTTGAATATTTCTTGCCAATCCCTTCTAGGCTGCAGAGTTTCTTTTGAGAAACTAGTTGATAGTCTTCTGGGAACTCCCAACTAACTAACTGCTTTTCTCTTTCTGCTTTTAAGAGGCTCTTTATCTTTAAACTTTGCCATTTTAATTATGATGTGACTTGGAGTGGGCCCCTTGGTTGGGGGCTTCCTGGATTTGCATGTCTATTTCCTTCAAATGATAAAAGTTTTCTTTCATTATTTTTCAAATAGATTTCCAATTTCTGGCTCTTTCTCTTCTCCTTTTGGCACTGTTATGATGCAAACGTAGGAATGTTTCAAGTTGTCCCACAGGCTGTTTACACTATCCTCATGTTTTTGGATTCTTTTTACTTCTTGTTGTTCTGATTGGTTGTTTTTTTGCTTCCTTATGTTCCAAATCATTGATTTAATTCTCAGCTTCATTTACCCTATTATTGTTTCCTGTAAATTTTATTTCAATTAGTGTAGTCTTCATTTTTGACTGGATATTTTTACATTGCTGAGGTCCTCACTAGCTTCCTTGAGCATCCTTATAATCAGCGTTTTGAACTCTGCATCTGACAGATTGCTTATCTCCATTTTATTTAGTTCCTTTTCTGAAGTTTTGATCTGTTCTTTCATTTGGGCCATGTTTCTTTGTCTCCTCATTTTGGCAGCCTCCCTGTGTTTGTTTCTATATATTAGGTAGAGCTGCTATGACTCCTTGTCTTGGTAGCATGGCCTAATGCAATAGGTGTCCTTTAGGGTTCAGTGGCAGAACCCCCCTTATCACCCAATCTGGGTATTCCAGATGCGCATGTCATGTGGTTTGAGTACACCCTCCTCTTATAGTTGAACTTTGACTGCTATTGACAGGTCAATAGGAAGGATTCACCCAGGTCAGTCAGCTGCAAGGACATGCTGTGACCACTGACCACCAGCCTCTACTCTCCATGGAGCATCACCAGTGTGGGGGCAGGGTAGCAGTACTCTGACATAAGTCTGTAATTACCCACTGGGTACATAGCCTCTGGGGTTTCCCAGGTGGTGCAGGCCAAAGTCAGCCCCAACCTGTGTTTTGCCCTGGGCCACTCTGCCTGAGCTATAAAGCAATTCTGAGATGGCTATTACTTGTGCTGGGCTTGGAGATTCCCAAGCTGTGAATCTAGGCTGGCTGCTGCTAATGCCTGACCTGGGGCCACTTAGCAAGAGATATGGGGGTGGGGGGCTCATCGAAGCCATGTTGCTTGTTTGAGAGAATTTAGTAAGTTGTGAAGCATGAGTAAAGACCAGCGATTCACATGGAAAAGCAGCTTCGGTGGGCCCAAAAACTGGGTGGGACAGAGTCTCTAGGTATTGCCAAGGTGGAGCAAACAGTGTTAGCCAGGTTGATGGAGTCTCCGATATGGCACCAACCTGCTGGCTTTCTGGTCTATAGAGGGAGGGTTTAGAAAAGGGACAATGGCCTCTACTTGTCTTCTGTCTGAGAGAAAGCAGTCCTCCAGTTTTTACATCGATGCCAGAAACTTCAGTTTCTTCCTGTATGCCACTGGTGCCTTTTGAGATGCTACCCTGGTGCTGGAGCTCAGAGGGAGTGAGTCTGAGTAAGTCCATGTGTGGGCTCTTTAAGAGGAACCGCTTGGGACTCCAGGAGTTTCTTCCATCAACTCGATCCCCACTGGTTTTTGCAGCCAGAACTTACCTTCCTGGCACTGGAACCCTGGGCACAGAGGTCAGGTATGGGACTGGGACTCGTCACTCCCAAGAGATCCCTCCTGAATTTTTATCTACCACAGGTGGATGTGGGACCAGCCAGTTCCACGTCTTCGCCCTTCCTACCAGTCTCATAGATGTGGTTTCTTTAATTCCGTAGTTGTCAGACTTCCATTCAACTTGATTTCTGACGGTTCCAAATGATGGTGGTTGTGAATTTTAGCTGTAACTTTGATGTGGTTGTGTGAGAATGCAAGCCATGTTTACCTATGCCGCCATCTTGACAAGAAGTCCCCCCATTTCCTCTTGACAAGAGGAACCCTAAAAGAGTTCCTCTTCTACACAGCATGACCTTTGCTGGATCATGAGAATAACACTTAAATGTGATTACTAACCATATACTTGCCAAAAATAAATAAGATAAATTCAAAAGATAGGAAAGAATAGAATACAGAGAGACCAACTAGGAAAATATTCTTCTAATTTAGATGTCAGGGGTTAGAAGAAATTTTTAAAATGTAACAAAACAAAGACAATGGCCAAGAACTGTTAAAGGACTAAATAAATAAAAAAGAAAAAGGAAATGAACCTAATTCAAAGATTGGTATAACTTTGATTAATTATTGCTGGGAAACAGGGAATTGAGAGTTGACTACACTAGCCTAACTTTTATATTTGAAAGTTTTCTTAAGTAAAAAACAAAAACATTCGTGAGTTCAAGAATTTACACTTAAAATGTGATGGAGTTACAGTATAAATGACTCGAATTGTAACATTCCTCAGCCTCATCTCTTACAGTCTTCCCATCACATAATTTCTGCATTGAAAGTAGAAATGTTTTACTGATAGTTAATACCATACCATATTTGGGAGAATCAAAACTCTAGTAGAGATTGGCTTTGCTGCTTCTAAATAAAGACAGACTGATATTTTCTCTCTCATTCTTCCTTTCATTCAAATAAAATTTTAATTCCTACTACATGCTAAGTAGTGTTCTAAGCCCCAAGGATACAACTTTAACTGTCCCAGACAAAAGCCCTGCCCATATGGTGCATGTATTCATTCTTTAGTGTTCCCTGATGTCTGGTTATCAAAAACGAACATTTACTAAGATTAGCTACTATGTATTCAGAACTATGCTAAGCTGCTAAACATTCATAAAAATCTTAAAATGTGATCCTTGTTCTCAAGAACTGTATAATCTATCTGAAGAAATTAAACTAATATGCACTTGGATGTCAAGTGGGGAACAGTGAGGAGAGGACTACAAGCAGAAAACAGAACAATGTATGAAGGCCATGAGGCAAGAAGACTGGCTGTTGCACAGGCTGAAAAGGAAAAAAGAGTAAGAGTAATGTGGTAACAGGCATAGTTGGAGCCAAAGACTTTAACCAAACTCAGCAGGGTCCATGAGACAACATTAACAAGTTTACATTATATTCCAAATAAATGTAAAGCCATTAAAAGATATTAGGTAGAAGAGTAAAATTAATCTTTTAGAATGCATAGGAGAAGCAAGAGCAAACACAGGGCAGCCAGGCTGGAGGTATCATGTAATAGCCCAGGTTAAGAGATGATGGTAGCTTAGGTTAGAATAGTAGCAGTAAAGATAAAGCACATCTGAGATACATTTAACAGGTTAGATTAACTAGACTTGATTACTAACGTGACTATTCCCTCCTCTTCCACTGGACACTGAGGAACACTGACATTTGGGAGACTGAATGAAAGCGAAAGCTGAAAATAAGTAGAAAGAAAAATCAGGAGGGTTTAATACCACAAACTAAATACTTCAAGAACAAAGTAGTAAACTGCTAAATGGTCTGAGAGATCAAATGGGACAAAACCTGGAAAGTGCCCTAGAGATATAGCAACATAAAAGTAATTGGTAACTTTGGTAAAAACAGTTTCAGGGTAGAGGTGGCACTGAAGCCAGACCGGAATGGATTGAAGAACAAGAAAGAAAGTGAAGACTCCATGTATAGCCAATTCTTTCAAGAGGACTCAAAAAACAAGGATAATAACTAGAAAGGGGCTAGAGGCCCAAGGGGTTCCAAAGTATTCACAATTTCTGTTTTGATCTGTTTTGTTTTGTTTCAAAAGATGAGAAACTGAATACTGAGGTCAGGATCCAGGAGAAATAGAGAGAGAAAAAGATCACTGATACTAAAGATATAGAAAAGGCATAATGGATTGCACAGGGTTCAGGAGAAACAGGGAGACAAGATTCACGGTAAGAAGATGGACTGGGCTTTGATAAAAGTATAAAAATTCACCATATCGCCCAGGGAAGAAACATTCTCTAAGGTAGATACATAAATAAAAAGGTGCATAATGTCAAGGGAGATCTGTCTGATGGCTTCTATCTTCTTGAAGTACTACATCAAGCATCATCTTCTGCTAAGGAGGAAAGTAGAATAAAAATGAGAAAAAAATTAAAATGTGTTATAGAGTGTGAATGAGTGAGTTGAGGACAGAAATGCTGTCAAGTTTTCACACAGTGTTGAGGATCTGGCTAAAGTGGACAATCATGAATTTATAAAGTTATCAAACTATCTAATGGATCATCTCTAGGAGAGTTCAACAGTTTGGATACAGTAACCAGTATGGTAGATTACTAAATTCATTCACTGTTCAACTTGACAGGCAGATATGAATGAAGGACAGAGAGAGAAAGAATGTGCGAGAGAGAGAGAGAGAGAGACTAAAGATGTACTACACTATTCCAGAAAAGGAGGGCCCACCCCCACATTTCTTGTCAAAATCCAAGCCAGGCTTCAAAGTCTGTCACAAAGGTCTATTTCTTCTAGAGGGTTTTATCTGATCTCCAAACATGTGAACTGTCTTAATTGTCAGTGCTTTGTACTTTGTTTATAGCCCCACTCCTATTCTGCCTCAAATTTTAATTCTTTGAGTCCCTGGCAGCTGTCCGCTAATGTGATAAGCAGAGATACCATGTTCATATTTGTCTCTTCTATGGCATTCAGTACATTGTCTCATGAAAGAGACTGAGACCCTAAATTTACTTCCTGAAAGAGAAACAAGTATCAGAACCCTTGAAGTCAAACTTGCATGATGATAGGGGAAAACCCTGACATAGCAGAAATCATACAATACTGAGGTGACTAGTATTTTAAGAGGCAGTCCTCACAAGAGGGAGATGGGCTTCCCCAGTATGAGGAAATACCTTTTTAAAAACTTTAACTGACAAAATTGGGTAATAGGTATTTAAAATGAATTTTTATATATAATTCCCTTTACTTTTTGAAATACTTGAAATATTTTAACACTACTCTTCATAAAGTATAAATTAAAATTTACCTTAAGGTAAAATATCTTTAGATCAACCAAGACGTTTTACTATTTCAAACTATCACAAGGGCCTCTTGTAAGATTCTCAGACCATATAATGACACCAGTTGACCCCACTACCTTTTTCACAGAAACAGCCTAATTTTAAGGGTCAGCGTATTTTAATATTGTAAACGAGAATGTTATAAAGAGTAAGAAATAGTTTTACTGTTCTTTTAATTAGCAATCGTAACAAGCACTACCCTGCCCCAGTCAATATATTATGTATATGAAATAAAGGAAGAAACTAATTCTTTTTTTTTAAATTTAAGTTAAAAACTTTTGTGTTTGGGTAATAATAATGTCGATATAGGTGCATCAATTGTAACACATGGACTACTGTGGTCAGGGATGTTGATAATGGGGGATGTTGTGCCTGTGTGGGGCAGGAGGTACATGAGAACTCTGTACTTTCCACTTAATTTTGCTGTGAACATAAAACTGCTCTAAAAATTTAAGTCTACATTAAAATAAAAACCACTTTGGTGCATCAAAGGACATTATCAAGAAAGTAAAAGAGACAATCTTTACCATGGGAAAAGTATTTGCAAAACGTATCTGATTAGGGATTGGTATTCAGACTACATAAAAAATTCTTAACACTCCAATTAAAAAGTGGGCAAAAGACTTAAATAGGTAGTTCTACAAAAAAGACAGGAAAATGGCCAACACATACATGAAAAGATGTTCAACATCACTAGTCATCAGAATAATGTGAGCAAAACCACAATGAGGTACCACTGCACACTCAAAAGAATGGCTAAAATCAAAAAGAAAACTGGATAACAAGTGTTGGCAAACATACGGAGAAACTGATCTCTTGTACGTTGCTGGTAAGAGTGTAAAATGGTTTAGCCACTGTGGAAAACAATTTGTTAAACACAGAATTACCACATCATCCCACAATTCTTCTCCTAGGTATATACTCAACAACTTAAACAAGGATGTATCCATAGCAGCACTATCCACAACCGCCAAACTATGGAAACAGCACAAAAGTCCAAAAGGATGAATGAATGAATTGTGGTACAAACACACAATGAAATAAAATTCAGCCATGAGAAAGAAATGGAGTACTTCTAAGTGCACAATGTGGATATACCTCCAAAACAGGACATTAAGTGAAAAGAAACATAAAGGATCACACACTGTATGATTCCAGTTATATGAAATAGTCAAAATAAAAAAATCCATAGACACAGAATGCAAGCTGGTAGATGCCAAGGAGTGGTGGAAGGGACAAATGAGAAGAAACTGTTTAATGGATACTGGAGTGACAGAATGTTTTGGAAGTATGTATTTTGATATTTACACCTCAAAAGTAAAGTATACTATTTCCTAATTTTAATATAAAACACAAAAATTGCTAATCTTAATGAAACTTGGAAAGCAATAAAACACAGTAATTAAGAGCAGAAGTCATTGACCGGGCTTAAATTTTAGATCTACCACTTACTAGCTATGAAAGTTATTTGACCCTGAGTAACTATTTAACCACTTTGTGACACAGTTTCCTCATCTAAAAAACAGGGATAACGACGGTAGCTGCCTCAGTGTTATTACAAGGACTAAATAAATTATTATGTATATTATAAAGTGCTAAAATGATGTTTGGCACAAATGATTATTAAATAAAATTATTAGCTATTATTTTTAATGGGTTCCCTAGTAAATACATTAGAATACACAAGTAATTTCTAAAAAATTCTCTCTCCAAATCCCTGTCACCATGCCCTTCCATCTTCTCTTCTTCATCTCTATGATTTGGCAGAATTCCCTTTGGAAAACACTGTGTGACTGGCATTCAGGATCTTCCTCACAAAGAGTTAGGGATATCTAGCCTAAAGACAGAATTACAGGTAAACAGCACTAAAGAGCTAACACTGTCCATAACACAATCAAACTAAGGGAAATTTAGATCTTATCAAGAGCTCACACAAATACACTGTATTACAAATAAACATACTCAAATTATTTCACATTAACTTAAATGCTTTGACACTGTTGAAATTATGTCAATAATCAACCTGTCATGAGGCATATTATTCTGTCATGTATTTCATCTAATGACTCAATGTTCTTATTATAAAACTAGTAACTAAAAAACTGTTTTTTACAAACACTATTTTAAAAATAATTTTTATAGCACTTAATGTAAAAATCTGTCCTCTAGAATTTACCTTTAGAATCATCTTTGTTGCACTCTTTATTCTGACAACTTTTTTCATTATCTTTAAACAAGATGGCTGGAACAAAAGCTTTCAAATCAATGAGGTTCTCATAAAAATTCCGAGCATCTTCATCTTCCCATATACCACCTTCCAAGTCATATTCTCCAGGTTTACCAGGTGTAAATATATCAATTCCAGGCCCATGCTCTACAACAAAATAAATCACAGGGAATTAAAACTATTTGAGGTTTAAGCATGCTAAACATGACATTTTATATTTTGAATTTTATAACTAATGAATCTTGAGTGTTCAATTAACAGAAGCTTCTTCAATGAACATGCCCTCTGGACTATTCACATAAGCATCCTTAACATCAAATCACAAACTGTTTTAGGTAATGCAAAATTAAACCAGGACGGACTAGAGGACCACATAGGATAAAGAGGCTTTTCTGTTCAACGTTTAACAGCAATTAATATGAAGCAAAGTAGCCATTTGATATATTAGACCTACCTTCATGAAACTTAAAACCAAAATGAAACATATATAAGGCTGGCCATTCCTAAAACATAGAGCTCCAAGTCTCACCTTCCCCCTTTAAGCTTTGTGTTTGTTTGTTTTTGATGACTCCCAACCCTCTTTTATCACAATCATCTTCCCAAGTAGAACATAAACCCTTAATTAAGAAGCACCCCAGCCTGGCTGGTGAAGTTCAGTGGACTGAGCACCAGCCTGCGAACTAAGAGATTACAGGTTCAATTCCCGGTCAGAACACAGGTCTGGGTTGCAGGCCATGCCCCGAGTTGGGGGTGTGTGAGAGGCAACCGGTTGATGTTTCTCTCACACACGTCTCTCCCTTTATTCCTCCCTTTCCATCTCTCTAAAACATAAATAAAATTAAAAAAAAAAAAAAGGAAAGACATTCTTTCATATGCACCCCTTGGCTCACTGCAGTGTTATTTACAACAGCCAGTAAATGGAAGCAACCCAAATGCCCATTAATAGATACGTGCTTTAGCCCTGGCCAGGTAGCTCAGTTGGTTAGACCATCATCCTGATACGCCAAGGATGTGGGTTCCATCTCCAGTCAGGACACATACAAGGAGCAATCAATGAATGCATGTGTTAGTGGAACAACAAATCAGTATCTCTCTCTCTCCCCCTCCCTGTCTCTCTCTAAAAATCAATAAATAAAAAAACAATTTCACGGTTTAAAATAAGTAAGTGTATAAAAAGGTTGTAGTACATGTATATAACACAAGAGAACATTACTCGGCCATATAGAAGAATGAAATCTTAGCATCTGTTACAGTATGGATAGACTTAGAAGGTATTATGCTAAGTAAAATAAGTCAGGCAGAGAAAGATAAATACAATATGATTACACTTATATGTGAAAAACAAACAAAACTGAAACAGACTCACAGACACAGAGAACGGACTGGTGGTTGCTAAAGAGGAAGTGAGTTTAGAGGACTAGGTAAAAGAGGTAAAGAGATTTAAGAAGTATTGTACAGCCCCGGCTGGTGTGGCTCAGTGGACTGAGTGCTGGCCTGCAAGCTGAAAGGTTGCCAGTTCAATTCCCAGTCAGGGCACATGCCTGGGTTGTGGGGCAGGTCCCTGGTTGGGGGCATGCAAAGGGCAACTGACTAATACATCTCTCTCACATCGATGTTTCTCCTGTCTTTCTTCCTCCCTTCCCCTCTTTCTAAAAATAAATAAAAACTTTTTTTAAAAGAGATATTGTATAAGTTGGTAGTTACAAAACAGTTATGGGAATATAAAGTACAACATAGGGAATATAGTCAATATTGTAATAACTATGTATGGTACCAGGTGGGTGCTGGAAATATCTGGGGGAACACTGTGTAAAGTATATGATTGTCTAACCACCATTCTGTACACCTGAAACTAACACAAAATAATACTGAATGTAAACTGCAATTGAAAAATAAAAATAAAAATAAAAATAAAAGAAGCATCCCTCCTTTTGGCATAATCCTCAGTATAAGGCAGGCTGCCATAACTGATCAATTGATAAGTGGAAAAGGACAGAAGAGATAAAGAAATATTGTACACGAATATGGAAAATCATATATAAATTTACACACACACACACATGTCTGTCTACCTTTACATACAACTATATATTTTTAAACTCAGAACATTAAAAGTAATTAATTTCCTACTTCATGATCATGAGCCCATTCAGGAACTTATCTGTTCTCACTGGGCTTCTCTCCAAACAAGACTTTTAAGTAGGAGAATGATCATGCAGATTAAAAATAACCTTAAGAAAAATTAAATTATTCACTAAAAGTTATTAAGAATAACAGCAAAAACAAAAAGTCACTGGCTCCCTAACTGATTACTTATATGCCTTAAAACAAATATATTTAAACATAAAACACTAAACCCATATACTCTAAAGGAAATGACTGATGAATCTATAATGTCTCTTTAATGAAAAAAATAAAAGCAAAGGACAAACTAGAAGACAATACTAGCAATAATTATAGAGGAATAATATCCATAATATAAAGAGCTCCTACAAAAAAAGACCAAAATCCCAATAGAAAAATGAATAAAGGTTCTAAACAGATGAGTTAGAGGCCATGTTGAAAGATCCTTAACCTCAGTATCAATCAGGACAATGTTAAAACAAACTTTTTATCACTTTGACCCATAAAATTGTTTAAAAGATATCAACAAGTGTTGACAAAACAGTAGGGAAGTAAGCATTCTCATATCTTAACTAGAGGACAAACTGATACCAAGTACTAGGGGAGAGCAACTGGTCACTACTTATCAACATTTAAAATAAGCAAAATATTTGATTGTGCAAGATTCCATTCAGGAATCTGCACTTCAGAAATAACAGAAAATGTAAACTAAGATTTACAAGAATGTTCATTATAACGCTGTTACAGAGCAACACTGGAAACAATCTAAATATCAATGATAAGTGTTAACAATCTGCATATATACACTGATATTAATCAGATGTTAAGAAAAATGATGTGTATCTACCTGGACTCAGAAGACTCTCAAAAATGCATTATTAAAAGAAAAAAGGATGTCATGCAAAATAATATCCTACATAAATTAATAAACCTACATATAGATATATGATTATACATTTTTGCACATATATTTTGTATATTAAAAAGTCTGGACAGATTCATATCAAACTGTTAACCATGGTTATCTTGGAGAATGGAATGGATAGGACAGGAGACTTTCACTTTCTACTCTATAATATGCAAGAATATTTTGCAAATCTGAAAAATAATTTATTTCCATAGTATTTTAAATTGTTAAAAAAAAATTCAACTTCCGAGAGACAAAGAAATGCTACAGTCAAAAAAACCCAAAGAAAATTGGGGGGAAATATTGCAATGTATATAAAAAAGAGATATTTCCTTATTATGTCAGCACTTTTACAATCAATTTTTTAAATAGATAAATATTTGATTTTTTTTAAAGGAAAGGGTAAAGGGTTCAAGCCAGTATGTCACAGGGAAAACCATACATATATAAAACAGCCAATAAACTTACAGAAAAGATGCTTCACCACACTCAGAATGTAAAAATCAAGAACTGCCATATGGTAAGTCATTCTCATATACTTAGTGGCACGTAAATTTCTTTGGAAGAAAATTTGGCATTATATATTGAACCTTAAAATGCATATAACCTTTTAACTCAGAAACTCTACTTCTGGGAATTTATTCCTGAACCACTTGTACACATACAGAAAGTCATAGGTACAGAAATTTTCTTACAACATTCAATAGGTAAAAACCAGATATAACTTAAATGTCAATCAACAGAGGATAAGGTAAATACAGCACAATTATACAATAAAATATTACTATGTAGCAATTTAAAACAATTAGATAACCAGTTATGAAATGGCCCAAAAAGACATCTAAGAGGCATGTGGTTGGCAGGGCTTCTACCGGCAGCGGCACCCAGGTGGAAGCCAGGTGGGGCTGGAGGTGCTGACTCGTCCCCCTGGCTGCCGCACCGGAGCCCAGCAAGCCCGGGAAGGGGAAGCCCTTCAGGTTCCTGTGAATTTTAGATGTTGAGAACATTTCCTGTGCATGAGACTCAGTATTATACGGTTTGTTAGGATCTGTTGTGGCTGGCCTTGGACATTTCTTGTTGACTAGCAGAATCAGAAGATCATGTGCTGTTGGAGTAGGAGGGTTTATCGTGGTGACTTTAGGATATTGGTTCCATGGTAGGTATAATTATGCAAAGCAAAAAATCCAGGAAAGAATCGCCACAGAAGGAATAAAAAATAAGATTTTATATGAAAGTACCCACCTTGATCCTGAAAGAAAACAAAGCAACAGCAATGGAACAGGGTCTCGAGCACAGAAACCCAAATACAACTCAATGATGTCAGTGTGAACAAAGCTGAGATCAACTACGGAAAACATCGTATGTACCACACAGAAGCTTTCAATCAAGTAAATAAAGCATGTGCTTAAGTTGTAGTCTTGTTTACACTTGTATGAATATTTTATAAACTTATTTTGGCCCTGTTAATCTACACCAGTATAGCATACAGTGGACTTGTCATACTTATTAAGTATAAATGATGGCATTTTAAGAAATTAAAAAAAAATTTTTTTTAAACATCTAAGATATATGGTTAACTTTAAACAGTAGTTGCTGAATAGTATATATGATACAATCTCATCTCTGTGAGGTAAAAAAGGATATTCTGATGACTGGAAACTTCCTAGGCCTCTTCAGGCCAAGATGAAGTACTAAAAAACCAGGCAAACAATATAATACAATTGTTATCAAACACTAGACAGGTAGCACAGGAAAGTGATTCCTGAGAGAACAAACTGAGCCCTACGATTAACTGCCAGAGCTTAATGACTGGTAAGATTTTCTAGGCCATGGCCAAGAACGGGTGAAGCCAGGTAGACACCAGCAGTCTCCACGAGTTGAGAATGATGGAGCTGAGAGTCTGGCAAGACTCTGGCCCAGGTGGTAAAATTTTGCAAGACAGACCAGCACAGAGAAAAGAGCACAGGATCTGCAAAAGGGTCCCCTTGAATGTTCAGATGAATATTGATCAGACCCTACGTGTGAGCAAACTGGATAAAAGTGGGAAAATAATAACTCATGAGCATCCTAATTCATGAGAATCAGTACAGAATGATACTGACTTAGTAATAGGAAAAATCAGTATTAGAATAAAGGCTGCTCTGATCCCACCTAACTAAGCAGGACTGGAAACAATGAAATTGTTTCCAAGTAACTTAACTATGCCCTGAACAGAGCTCAGTATTTCTAAGAATAAAAAAATATCCAGCATGCATCCAATAATACACCAGGTGTGCAAAGAAGTTGAAAAATTACCAGAAATGTATAGGAAATCAATCTACAAATCAATTAAAAGCAATGCAGAAATTATATAAATTATAAAATTAGTAAACAAGGACATTAAAAGTTATTCTAACTATATTTCATTTTCTTAACAAGCTAGAAGATAGACTGTGCATGTGTATAAGACATGAAAAACATAACCAGCTTCAGGAGATAAAAACTACATCTCTACAAGAAATTGACAGTATATTAGACACTGTAAAAGGAAAAATTTGAGACACAGTAATACAAAAAGAAATACTGAAAAATAAAAAGAATACCTTCAAACCACCTAAGATAACTGTAATTGAATCTCCAGAGGAAACGGGAGAGGAACACAATACGTATTTCAAGAAATGATAACATTCAGATTCAAGAAGTCCAATGAACGCCAAGCACAAAAAACATAAAGACAACTACCCTAAGCCACATACAATTAAATTGCCTAAAATCAGTGATAATGAAGAAAATTTAAAGCATACCAGAGAAAAAATATACATTATGTAAAAAACGAATGATGGCAGTTATCTCATTCAAAGCAATGAAAGCTAGAAGACAGTACAGCAAAATCTTTAAAATACTAAAAGCAAAAAAAAGCTCACCCTAAAACTCTACACCAGCATAAGTATCTTTTAAAAATGTTGACAGAATTTTGTCAAGATCTATTTTCTGTGGAAAATGCCTAAAAATACTTGTAAAGTCATTTAGCATTTAAAAAAAAAACTAGCTGAAATTCTGGTAGAAATAAATCAAGCAAAATACCAAAGGATGCCAAACACCATGAAAAGATTTAGGTTCTAAAATACAATAAATATACTGAGAAAATTCTAAGGAACCTGCCAGATTCAACCAAAACACAAATTCTATGGTGGAACTTTTCACTGATCAGGGGATACAAAAACTGGTAGAAATTATGTGCATGATTATATACAAATGTAACAAAATAAATGTATTCACAGTGTACAATAGGCATTTCTTATTGAGGATGTAAAATACAAAACATCTTCTTATATTATAAAAGGATACTTTACAAATAACCACAGGACCTTACATCCCATTCATGTTTGGTGACTGTGACACAACAGACCCAAGCACCCACGCATATCTGGTTTGGACGCACACAGTGTGCAGTAGAAGGCAGTGGTAAACCATTACAGTATTTTCTGCTTCTCTATTTTTAATCTTTCATTTTACCTTGAATATTAAATTAAACAGTCCATATGAAATATGAGATAGTGTCGAAAGATAAGACTCCCAAATCAGAAACCGGTCAAATAGTTACCAGGGAAGAGCATTTGTTACTAATGACACAACTAGATCAAAGCTAAAATGACATCTACCGGTTGATGTGCACAAAGGCAAAAAATAAAACAAAACAAAAGATGCTGAACGACATATACAAGCAGAACTAGGAACGTTAAGAAGCATGAATCAAAGTACACTGGAAACTGTAAACCAAGAAGTGTAACATCTACGCCGCAGTGTTTGGGGTTAGCGAACTAAAATGGACTGGAACACAACATTGCCAGTTGGGCAACTACAAAGTGTTCAACTCGGGAAATGAAAAACTCAGAAGAAATGGGGTGGCTTCAATACTGAGGCAAAGTGTAGCACAGGAAGTTAGGGGCTACAAAGCAAGGTCTGACCCAATAATATCAATTGGACTTTCAGAAAACCTGATTAACATAAACATCATTCAAGTCTATGTTGTGACTACGGAGGCCAAAGATGAAATTGAGAGCTTTTACGCAAGTATCCAAAAAGAATTTGATCATACACCAAAACAAGACATCCCGACAATTACAGGTGACTGGAACACAGAAGTAGGAAATAAAGCAGAATCAAATGTCATCAGAAAATGTGGGAGAGGGGTAAGAAATAAAGCAGGAAATTGGCCCGTAGATTTCAGTGAATCCAACAACTTTTCCATCACAAACACATGCTTCTAATAACCAATAAGAGAATGTACACAGACATCACAGGATGGCTAATACAGAAATCAAGTGGACTATGTCATTGAAAGCAAGAGAATGAGAAGGTGCAATTTCTCTGCCAAAAAAAGACAGGGAGCAGATTGTAGTACTGACCACAAAATGTTACAATCGAACAGAGTAAAGTGAAGAAGAGTGCTAAAAAAAAATAATGTAAATAACATTCCCAATGGATTTAAAGTCCACATTAAAAAGAAAAAAAAAAACAACCAGATTTGCATTGTTTAATTTAACGGACCAAGAACCAGGAGAACTGTGGACTGAAACTGAAAATATAGGGTCCAGCACAAATAATGCCCCCTTTTTTTATTACAAAATCTTTTATTACAAAATCATAAGCATGTAATTCTCTAATATAACAATACCATACTCAAGTACACCATATCACATTTTAAGTGAATTTTCAAATTAAAACTATAAATTATTACACCCATATTATTACCCTACCAACCATACTCAAGCAGGTGTTACTTCTGCCAGACCCTGTATTATCAGGGAAGAATGTGAAGACAATAAAGGAAGTGAAAAGGGAGGAAAAATCAAAATGGGTGACAAAAGAAACACTAAAAATCATTAAGTGACAAGCAAGAGGAAAAAGCAAAAGGAGACAAGACAAAAGCAGGGTTAGAATCTTCAATTTAGTTTTTCAACAATTATCAAATACAGATAAAGAGAAGGATATTGAAGAGGGTATTTCTACCAGAAGATTAAAAAATGAAAGGAAAATTCAAACCTAGATTAGGATTGATCAACAACCAACAAGGAAGCACATTATCTGACCAGGAGAAAATGAAGAGAGGGTGGAAATACTATACTGACAATCAATACAGAAGAGACAAAAGGATGACAGGTACCTTTGAAGATGGTTATGATGAGGAAGAACCTGTAATTCTAGAAGGCTGCCCTCAAAGTACTGAGAAAAAAATACATCATCAGGACTAGATGACATACCAACAGAATTATTTCAAGCCACAGGGACTGAGAATCTGTTAAAATCCTAACAAGAATATGTCAACAAATATGGGAAACAAAAGAACGGCCTATGGACCAGAAATGTTCAATATATAATAGCCCAATTGTTGAGAAAGGAGAAGCCAAGCAGTAAAGTAACAATAGAGCCACTGCTTTAACTTCCCACATAAGTAAAATGATGCGCAAGGTGATACAGTAAAGGCTTCTACCTTGCATGGAGCAAGAAATGCCAGATGTTCATGCTGGATGCAAAAGAGGCACTGAGATCTAAGTGCAAGCACTTAGTCTATGTTGTATAAAATAGAAGAAAGCCTTTTATTGTGTTGATTTTGAAAAGCTATGGGTTGCTCTGAAAGAAATGGGTGTGCCTCAGTATTCAACTGTCCTGATGTATAACCTGTATCTTGAACAGGAAGCCACTATTACGACAGAATATGGAGACAGAATGATTTTCTATAGTGTAATGTGCCAGACAAGGGTGCATCTGATTTCCCTATTTGTTTAATCTGTACGTAGAACATATATGAAACACTAGGCTAGACAGATGAAGGAGTAAAGCTGGTAGAATAAATAACAATAACTTAAGATATGCTGATAACATCATCTTACTGGCAGAAAGTACCAATGATTTGAAACGACTTCTGATAAAAATGAAAGTAAGTGCCACATAGGACTGCATTTAAACATTACAGACAAAAACTATGACCACAGAAGAAATACACAACTTGAACATAGACAATGAAGACACTGAAATTGTTAAAGAGTTTGCTTACCTTGGTTCACTTAACAATTCAAATGGAGACTGCAGGCAAGAAATCAAACTAAGGATGGGATTCAAAGGACACCAATGGAAAAATCAGGAAAACTCCCCAAGGGCAAAGATGTTGAGTCATTAAAGACCAGGGCTAAGTAAGGGTCATCCATATCCTTGTCTTCCCCATTACTATGTATAGATGAGAAAGTTGGAGTGAAGAAGGCTGACAGGAAAAAACTGATTAATTTGAAATACAGTGTTGGATGAAAGCTCTACTCATACCCTGGACTGCCAGAAAGATGAACAAGTGGGTCCTAGAGCAACTTAAGCCTGAAAATCACTGTCAGAAAAAATGACAAATTGAAGCTGTCCTACTTTTGGGTATATCATGAGAAGACACGATTCTCTGGAAAAGGCAAAAGTGCTGGGAAAAATAAAAGGCAGAAGGAAAAGAGGAAGACCAAATAGGGGATGGATTAACTTCATGAAAGCAGCCATAGGCATGAGTCTATAGGCGCTGAGCAAGGCTGCTGAAAACAGGACACTGCACATCACTCGGACTCTCCAGGTGTCAGAGCCCGCTCAACCACACATAACAGGACAAAACACACTGTACAGATACTTCGCTGTTAAGATTTTTAAGTAAATGGGGGTGCCAAATAGTTTTAAGATAATTAAAAAAATAAAAATAAAAGATTATTAATTTATTAACACTTATCTACCTAATATAGAATTATCAAGTAGTTGTTGTGACAGGTTAAAAGCCCTACTAAGAATAATAAAAAAGGAAGTTTAAAACACCTCTGAAATAATATGAAACACAACTCACCTAACAAAATTATTAACAACTTATATCACAAAACTGCAAGGTAAGCTTTAGTTCGAAATAATAATTTAAGACAATATATAAAACATTAAAAATAAGGATAAATATAAAAATATTAGAATTCCAAAGGTCCAATCCATTTTATCACCTATTTGATAAATAAAGTGAAATCTTTCTATAACTCCAAGTATGGCTTAGGACAGGCCCCTGTTGGATATAATCCAAGGATATCTGTTACAAAAGAATCCAATGGAACTCATGAGTACCATGAGTTAATTATTATTCTCTAAATTTAAAGCTTTTTCCATTCACAAGAGCATTTCAACTCATTTTACAAGTTTCTTATTAGGTTTTACTACTACTTCATTTAAAAGCCTTAAATTTTCAATAATACACATCTGACAATAATACAACACTTTAGTACATGAGAGTACTTACTAAATCACAATATTTGTTTTTAAGGATATCTTACCTTCAGGCGTTGGTTTGTCCTGAGGAAGATCTGGCATATTTTCATCCAAAAGGTCTGCTAAGGATTGAGAATTTGCCAGCAGCTTCTGATAAGACATAGCAAATTCCTCATACTGTTTATGTCTATCTTCACTTAGCTCCCCTTTAGAATGTAGAATACGCCTATAAACAAATGAAATAATCCGATAATCTTATCAAAATAGATGTGATCATGTATTACTACACTGGTAATATTTCATATATTACACAAACGTATTACCATAATATTCTGACAATTTATTTTTATTAACATTTTCAAGATATTATCTAAAAACAAAAATCATATTTGACTTTTGTAAAATCAAAGTCACCTAAGCAATTACATTTTAACATTGGTTCTTCAAAGAGTAAGCATGATTAACAATTATGCCTGCAAACATAAAATTTAACAATATGCCACTAAATAAAAAGTATTTAGTCTTTTGTTACAGCCACGCTCCTAAGATAGTTAACCAAAAATACTTAACATAACATAAACAAGTTAGTTTTCAAAAACAACAGGTTATAGAAGTATCTTTAAACTTTCACAATGACTTGAATTAAGATTATCTTTTGAAAAAGCTCTTATCGTCCACATAGCCAACTCTCAACTTACTGTGCAAGTAATGATTATTTATTCATGTAACAAATATTAACTTAACAACCCACTTAACCAAGGCCACGCCATCTCCAGGAGCAGAGGACATAACTTTTCTTCCACTCTGCAAACAGTTCACTAAAAAGCCACCCATAATTAGAAATGTAAAACTACTGAAAATTTTCAAAATGTATAAAGTCAAGTAAAAATTTTACTATACTAGTACAGATGGTTGAGATGTCTATAGCTGGACCCAATTTACTGTATAATATTTATGTAGTACTGTAACATCTGAAATTTATAAATCTTAATGCAAAACTATATACTGGTAGGTTTCAAAAAGTCAATTATAAATTGTAAATTAAAAGTCATTTTCAAAAGTAATATTTGTAAGTTTTTTTTAATTCCTTATCATTTGAGTTTTCTGATGAACAGGTAAGAAAATGACTTAGGGGCTTTTGTGATGTTATCTAAAAGTTACAGAAAATAAGGTAGAAAAAATATGCCTACATTTATTCATTCCTGCTTATCTGAAACAATTTCCAGACTTTTGGCCTATTAGGATCTAAAATAAGAAACTGTCATTCATTTTCTTATGATTTAAATATACATTAGATCATATAATTCTATGAACAGATTAGTAAAATGTCTAAAGTTTATCCATAATAATCCAGACTAAAAAGCATTTCTCCAGAAACTAAAAACACTGTCACAGAGAAGTTTCTCTCTCCAAACATTTATTGGAGACCAATCTTATAGGCAAAAACAAAGCTTCTTTTGGTTTTATGAATAAATTTAAAAATTAAAGCAAAATCCCAAAACATTTAAAAATATTCAACCCATGAAAGAAATGGCTAATGCTACTTTGAATGAGTTTGTTAAATTTCCGATTAGAATGTCATTTTGGAAGTTTTAAAAAGCCATTAAAATTATATAAATAAAATAGGTGATTTGAATAAACACTCAAAAGTAGGCTACTCTAAATGTTCTATAACGTATTAGGAAAAATGTTAATAAAAACTTAAGCATTTATTCTGAAGTTATGTTAAAAGGGGTGGCACTTTTAAGGAAGTTAAAAACCTCTAGCCCTGGCTGGTGTGGCTCAGTGGATTGAGTGCCAGCCTATGAAGCAAAGGGTCGCCAGTTCAATTCCCGGTCAGGGCACATGCCTGCATTGCAGGCCAGGTCCCCAGCTGGGAGTGTACAAGAGGTAACCACACATTGATGTTTCTCTCCCTTTCTTTCTCCCTCCTTTCCCCCTCTCTAAAAATAAATAAATAAAAAAAAATAAAAACCTCTAATAATGATTAAGATGCAAAATTATTTCAGTACTTAAAAAGAAACTGGAAAATATCTCAGAACAACATAATCTGGAACTTTATTTCTCTAACAAGTTCTAACATTCTGGTCATCTGAATATAGATCCAGTTTTAAGCTGTGCAATCATTAAGGGCTTATAGTAGATAAACAGTAGCAAGATAGCTATTTTCTTAGAAAAGAAAATCAAAACTCCTTTTCCAGTACCAACTTCACTTTCAAACATTTGCCTGGGTCTTTGCACTGGGTCAATGAAGTGACTTCAATCTATGATAGTTTCCTTTGTATGCATTCCAGCTCTCTTCTAGTCCTCCTAGAACAAATGTAAAACTTTGAAGGTACAGAAATACTCACCCTCCCCAAAATCTCAATTCCATGGTCAATTTTTTTTTAAACAGTGCTAATTTGATTAACTACTAATTTATACATGCTTAGGTTACTATCTAGTGTGAATAATCACCTGGAAAAAAAGCTTAGATTTTTGGTTAGTTTGTTTTCTAAGTATATGTTATAGCAAGCATTTGGTAAGAGGTATGGGATACCAATGAAACAGCGTTAAGTTCTGTTATCCACAAAACTTACGTAGTCATATCTATTTTCCTTGACCATTAATTTATTATACATTCACTAATAAATGCCTACAAGTAAATGTATATATTAATAAGAGTAAATTGGACATAGCCTTATAGTAAGACTATCTTTAAGCACAGAAATAAACCCATTATAGGTGCATGAACATTCAAAATCCCTAAAATCAGTTTGAGGTTCTAATGATATTAAAGTGAAACATTTTTTAATGAATGTGCTATATATGTCAGTTCTTTATAAGTTTATGAAGCCCACAGCAAAAGATTGTTTAATTTTTTTTTAGAAGATCTGCATGAGGAAACTAAACATTATACAGCACATTTGAAGAATACCTCTTCTGTACATCAGTATAAATGCCACTAAAATTTCTTAGTAAACTCCATGGGAATATATCACTAAGCAAAATCAAGATAAAGATATGATTCATCACATATTTTCATTACAATCTGTTCAGAAGCACATCTATTACAGAAAGTTGAATTAAAGCCATACTTTTGAGACTGTCATAAATTAGAAGTCAGTGAACTTTTTCTACAAAGGGCCAGATAAATATTTTAGGCTTTGCAGACCACATCATCTATTGCAACTACTTAACTCTGCTGTTATAGCACAAAAGCAGACAATTCATAAACAAATATATATGACCATATTCCAATAAAACTTTATTTATGGACACAAATTTGAACTTCATATAATTTTAATATTTCACAAAATACTCTTGATTTTTTTCAATGATTTAAAAAGGTAAAGACCTTTCTTAGCTCACTGGCTGTTCCAAAACTAGTGGTGGGTCTAATCTGGCCTATGGGCCATAGTTTGCCAATCCTTGTCATAACTGGAACTAATTTAGTATCACTTTTTAAAAAAATATTTTTATTTATTTTTAGAGAGAGGGAGGGAGAGAAACATCAACATGTGGTTGCTTCTCGAGTGCCCCCGACTGGGGACTTGGCCCGCAACCCAGGCATGTACCCTGACTGGGGAATCGAACCAGCAATGCTGTGGTTTGCAGGCTGGTGTTTAATCCACTCAGCTACACAAGCCGGGACAAATTTAGTATCATTTTTAAATGTATTTTAAATGAGTTCATTCCCTCTCATGGTATCACTACACAATAGGAACGTACTGGCTCCATATTAAAAATATGAAAAGTAGGCAATGAAACAATGTTAATTCTAAGTTATATTCATTATAATAAAAATACAGAAATTAGAAATCCTTTGCCCAATATATGAGAGACATCATTGTCTGGAAGCACACCTAAGGTATATCAATCCTTGATTTCAGGAGTGTTTTTATATTATTAACCTAATATTGTAAAACTGGCAGAAAATATAAAATAGTTCATTCTTGAATCAAACATTATTATCTCATAAATAAGAAAAGTCAGCAAAGCCTCGAAAAATTCTAGTATTAAAACATTTTTATTTTGTTTTCAATTTTTTCATTTTTATTATTGCTTGACTTTCTTTTTTATTTTGCATATAAAATATTATGTTTACTGTTTTGTATACTTTTAGAAATGAATTTTAAAAATAAGCTATGAAAGTTTAAGAAGGTTAGCATACAAATTTTCAAAATCATAAAAAGTCACAAAAAGAAATTGTCATTTAAAAGTCTTTCTAAAGGATTAGGCAGGCAATATATCAAGAGTAACTAACATTCATTGTATACTTACAAGAGCCCGATACTATTAAGTGCTTTCACACACAAATTCATTGCATCGTTCACCTTTACCTCAGAGGTACAGTGCTATTATCTTCCCATTTTACAGAAAATGGAAGCAGAAAAGTATGTGGTAACTTGCCCAAAGTTACAGAATGAGTAAATGACAGATCTAGGACTTGAGCCTAAGGAACTGTGGCTTCAGAGTTCATGCTTATAACTCTTGGACTGTACTGTCTTTCAAATTAGACTAAAATTATCCACTTGATACTTAATATTGAAATTAGAATGTCTCACATATGTGCATATGTCAAAGGCAATATTTCGATATACTGAAGGTAGTAGTTTTATATGCTCTTCTGGGTCGTTCTTTTGTTTAGATATGACTTGGTAAGTATTGAGTGGCTATATATTTACTAAACACTTTAAAAACAAGTACAGGTACTAAATGCAGAGGAAAATGAGTACTATGAAAGTTGTGAAAAATACAGTATGAAGAGGTAGGAAAGAATCTGATTCTGTCACTTGCTACCTGAGTCACACTGGGCAAGCTCTTTAATCCTAAATCTCATCTATCACACTCAAAACAGGTATTTCTTCCAAGAGGACTGTGATCAATTAAGATCGTGCAATGTACTATTATCAATGTAAAACAGTATTTTCATGAAGAAAACAAAGCCAAAGCCCACTGTTGAAAGGTTCTTGGCAAGAACCTCCATGACAAGTATTATTGATATTTTCATCTTCTATTAGTCAAATTAAGAAAGAAAAAAAATCTTGACAAGAAAACAAAAATCTATTTTAGCTTTGACTTTATGGAGTCATGCAAAATAATACGAAACACATGGCTAAAATCTTGAAGAAGTAATCATGAAGCAAACCATGAAAAACTACTAGGTTTTACTTTTCATCTATTTAGTATGACTATCTCCTGGGTTGCAGGCAGGGTCCCCAGCTAGGGGCATATGAGAGGCAACCAATCGATGTTTCTCCTTTTCTCCCTCCCTTCTCCCTCTCTAAAAAATAACTAAAGACACACTTCCAGTCAAGATGATGGCACAGACAGACATGACTTGCCTCTTCGCAAAACATCAAAATTACAACTAAAATATAGAACAACCATCACTCAGAACCATCAGAAATTGAGTTAAATGAAACTCTGACAACTACAGAATTAAAGAAACCTCATCCATCCAGACTGGTAGGAGAGGCAGAGATGCAGAACAGGCTGGTCTCTGACCCACGTGTGGTGGATAAAAATTTGGGAGGGGTATCCTGGGAGCCAGGAGTCCCAGCCCCACACCAGGCCCCTCAGACTAGGGTTCCAGTGACAGGAAGACAAGTCCCCACAACTTCTGGCTGCAAAAACAATGGGGATTGAGTCGGTGGAAGAAACTGCTAGAACCCCAAGCAGTTCCTCTTAAAGAACCCACACACGGACTCACCTACTCAGACTCCATCTGAGTTCCAGTACTGGGGTGGCAGCTTGAAGGGTACCAGTGGCATACTGGAAGAGGCTCAAGTGTCTAACATGAGGGCAAGCAGAGGCCACTGACACTTTTTTGAGCCCTCTGCCCACAGAGCCATGCAGCCAGCAGGCTGGTGCCATATCTGAGATTCCATCAACCTGGCTAATACTGTTTGACCCGCCTTGGAGATCCCCAGAGGCTCTGCCCCACCCAACTTATGGGCCCACCCAAGCTGTTTTTCTATATTAGTTGCTGGTCTTGGCTCAAACTGCACAAATTTCTAAATCCTCTCAAACAAGCAACAGCTGGCTTCAGTGAATCCCATGCCCAGCAACAGCAGCAGCCAGACTAGATTCACAGCTTGGCTTTGCCTGGGAACCTCCAAGCCCAGCACAAGCAGCAGCCATCTCAGGCTGCTTTATAGCTCAGTCAGGGTGGTCTGGGGCAAAACACAGGTGGGGGCTGACCCTGGCCTGCACCACCGGGGAAACTTCAGGGCCAACATATCCAGCGGACAGCTACAGACCATGTAGGAGCACTGCCGTCCCTGCCCCTGCACAGCTGATCCTCCATGGAGGGTGGACGCTGGCAGTAAGTGGTCACACTGCCAATCCTTGCAGCTCACTGGCCTGGATAAGTCCCTCCCATTGATCTGCCAACAGCACCCAAGGCTCAACTATAGCATGGTGTACTCAGCCCACACGAAGGGCACCCCTCAGGTACCCAACTTGGGTCATTAGGGAGTCTGTGCCACTGGACCCTACAGGACACCTACTACGTTAGGATACACTACCAAGACACAGAGTCAATGCAGCTCTACCTAATACACAGAAATAAACACAGGGAGGCTGCCAAAATGAGGAGACAAACACGCCCAAATGAAAGAATAGATCAAAACTCTAGAAAAAGAGCTAATCGAAATGAAGATAAGCAATCTATCAGATAAGAGCTCAAAACACTGGTTAGAAGGATGATCAAGGAACTTAGTGAGGACCTCTGCAGCATAAAAAAGATCCAGTAAGAAACAAAGGAGACACTAATTAAAATGAAAAACAATTTATAGGGAAAGAACGGTACAGTGGATGAAACTGAGAATCAAATCAATGAACATAAGGAAGAAAAAAAACAAGCAATCAGGACAACAAGAAAAAACAATTTAAAAAAATGAGGATAGTATAAGCAGCCTCTGTGACAACTTCAGAGGCTCAACATTTGCATCATAGGGGTACCAGAAGGAGAAGAGGAAGAGCAAGAAGTTGGAAATCTGTTTGAAAAATAATGAAAGAGTATTCCCTAATTTGGTGAAGGACATAGACATGCAAGTCCAAGAAGCACAGTCCTTAAAAAGAGGGATACAAAGAGGCCCACTCCAAGACACATCACAAATGAAATACCAAGGATTAAAGATAAAGAATCTTAAAAACAAGAAGGGAAAAGAAGTTAGTTACCTAGAGGGGTGTCCCCCATAAAACTGTCAGCTGATTTCTGAAAAGAAACTTTGCAGGCTAGATGGGATTGGCAAGACATACTCAACGTCATGAAAAGCAGGGACTTACTGCAAAATTGCTATGCCCAGCAAAGATGTCATTTAGAATGGAAGAACAGATAAAGAGCTTCCCACACAAGAAAAAACTAAAGGAGTTAGTTCATCATCACCAAACCATTATTATATAAAATGTTAAAGGGATTTATTTAAGAAGATCAAAACTATGAACAATAAAATGTCAACAAATACGTACCTATCAACAACGGAATCTAAAAAGCAAACTAAGCAAACAAGAACAGAGAATCATGGATATGGAGAGTGTTTTGATAGTTGCCAGATGGGAAGGGGGTGGGGGAGACCGGGTGAAGAGGTGAGGGGATTAAGAAGTACACACAGGTAGTTACAGAACAGCCATGGGGATGTAAAGTACAGTGTAGGAAGTGGAGTAGCCAAAGAACTTATACACATGACCCGTGGACATGAACAATGGTGGGGAGATTGCCTGAGGGAGTGGGTGGTGCTGGGTGGAGGGGGGCAAATGGGGAAAATTCAGGACAGCTGTTATAGCATAATCAATAAAACATAATTTAAAAATAAATAAATAATAAAAACATTTTTCAAAAAAAGAATTCACCCAACTCTAGGGTCGGTTGTTTTGCTTGCTAATATCTAAATCCCTCAGGGACTTAGAAATGGAACTCGCTATCAGTACCTGTAGTATCAGGCCAGATAACATGAGAGAAGGGTTGCTGAGACCCAGTAAGTCTCATTCAGTCACTGTACTGCCTTTCATTCATCCATACCTTATCTTTAAGAAAACATCAGAGATATTATCACTCTATTTTTTAAATTGGTTGAATGACTTTTTAAGTATAGACTCTACTGAATATAGACTTAGACTTCATAAACTCTAAGAATGGTGCCATCTCCCAAGCTAATTAAAATGACCAAAAGCATTTGGGATTTACAGACTGAAAATAGTGTATTTGATGTTTTTTAAACCACAATTATCAAGACACTGAATAAAGGCTTAAAGTAATTTAACTACATGAGTCTTAAATATCCACTTAAGATTTCTAGCATTTCCGTGTTTAAGAGAAATGGCCCTGGAAAAAAACTATTGCCTGTAATTTATTCCCATGATGTAGAAAAACCTCAAAACTTCTACTGGATGATTGGGAGAGAGAAAATGTTGGAAAGTGGTCATTTTAACAGTACGCTGTAACATGCCCTCTTAGAAGTAAGGAGACTAACATCAGGCCAAGTGAGGACTCTGCACTAAGCCATTCCTCATGCCTTCTTTGCTCAGTTAGGTATTTAAAGCACATCCCCCAAATTATTACGTCTAAGTGGAGAGTCTCCCACAACAAAATGACTGCAACAATGCTAAGATCATTTTACGCTAGGTAAATAACCTCCTCTAATAATCATAGGTTAACAGTTCTGTATTTAAATGAGTAAAAATTTCTAGAGAAGCCACAAAGCTGTGCTTTTAATACTATATCATCTTGTTCAATATTTTCATGGTGATCTGAATAAAGAAAAAGCAGGTCTGCTTACCAAGCTCAAAGTAATCAGTGGATAAGTACAATTAATATACATATAATCAATATTCAAAATTATCATTAGGTTAAAATGACATGCCAAAAGCATCTAAAGTTTACAAGAGGTTAAGTCTGTAATTAGGTTTAAAAAAATTCTTTCACTAGTTCAAGGTGGAGAACTGGCTTGGCAACAGTTCATTTGAGAAACAAGGCTTTAGGTGTATATAAGCCTAACAAGTCAGAAGAATACGGCAGCTATAAAAACTAATAGAATTTCAGGTCCTAGGCAGAAAAGAACGCATCCAAAACAAATGTCCTAAGAACAGTGAAGTGTCTAGAGCTCATGGAGCAAACTGAAAGAACTGAAGGTATTTAGTCTGAAGAAGGCAAAAGGGAAACATATGATCAGTCTGCAAATACAGGGTGGCGCAAAAGTAGGCTTACAGTTTTTCATATGGAAAATAATACAATAATTAATAAATGGTAATAAAAGAATAAACTGTATTTACAACTGTAAACCTACTTTTGCCACACCTGTATTTGAGATATCATGAGCAACATATGAATGAAAAGCCAGTGCTTCTCAAACTTATCTGTGATAAAGGAATAATTTCTTCCCAGTCGTTACAGACATTTTTATAAAATGCAGTAACAATATCATGACAATGAAAAATTGTTATAAAAGTAAATGCTTAGTCTCAGTTTCTATACTTCATTCATTATGAACAAGTAAACAGGTCACTGCCCCTGACATTGAGCAGCTTTATTCCATCTGTACTAGAAAAAAGAAGTAACTTAAAGGGAACCATTTTACAGGGAGTTAAATTTCAACTTGAATTCCTAGCAAATACATGTGTCCAACATCGGAATGGCTCAAAGCACTAATTTCCTTTGAGAGGTTTTCAGAGAAAGAATTTATCTGTCAAATAACCTGTAAAATAGATTCCTGCACTGAAAGAATGATTAGATTAAATTATTGTATCAGAAGCTCTCTAGCCTCTATGCTTCTGTGAGGCCAATCAAAAGCAAATACATACACAAAACCCTTAAAGTAGCCAATAAAAAGTAATCAAAGCATACTTACAAAATCAATTGTACTGTATTAAGTAGAATATATTTGAAAAAGAAAAAGAGAAAAGAGAAAACACTATATAAATTAATGACTAAGAAACCTTAAATACGTGAGAATTATTAATAGACCACTGTTTTCCTTTTTAACTCATTACTGACTATATAAATATTTTGATTGCCTCTTCAAAGTTCAAAACAGCTCTCACTACTCAAAGCACAAAACAAAGATTTTTCTTTTTTTAAGATACATTGAGGAACACCACTGCCATCTTAAATTCCCACTTTTGAGTGACCCTCCACCACCAAGGTTTGGTTAAATAGCCTCTGCATCTATCTTGACCCTGACCTAACTGTACTAATGGCATAAACTATTACAGTCTTCTCTTCTGGTTAAATCAATCACCTTCTAGTGATAACTACTTAAACCAGTCAGTCTTTTCCAACTGCAGTCTTACGGAAATACAAAAGTGTACTTTCCCATATTAATTCCTGATCAACAGCAATTTCAGACTTTCAAACATAAACTTTAAAACAGCTGTAAAGTACTCAGGCAAAGGTTATTGCTATTCCCTCCTTTCTGTAACCCCTCAGCCCTCCTCCAAATCCACCCTCCATAAAAGCCGACCTAATGGCACTAATTACTATTATCAATATCTAGTTTGTTTAGGCTTCTTATGTATAAATGCTACACAGCAGTCTATAGTATCTTGTTAACAACAAAGGTGGTACCTAAATAAGGTGTCTTCGCTAAATACCACATGCACATATATTTCTCTAGAATTTTAAATGGATGTCCCCAAGAGAAATATTCCTATAAATGCACTTTACATAGTTGCATTTAAATTTTCTTTTCACAGCTAATTTGGTGCACAAGTTTCCAAGTTTCTGATCTAAAATACCACTGATAACAACACATTTTTTTAAAAGAGCAAATATTAATAGTGACATCAATAAATTAAAATACAAAACAATGAAAAGCAAACTGGTTATAGAGAAGAAACAGTGAAACACACAGAAAAGAATAGCAGATAAGTTAAAGTGACAGAAAAAGAAAATTTATCCCTCAACATTGAGGATAATTCACAGGAAGAAAACAAATCCAAAGTAAAAATTACCACATACTTGCCAGATTTCTTTTAAAAATCATACTCAAAATCTATGATAGACTCACATTTAAACATGAGTACTTAGACTGTTACACTGTGAAATTTTCCTGGAATGTTAAGAAATCACCTGTAATGAGCCCTTTTCCATAAGTTCGTTCAGTGGCATGAAGACTTTAAACATTTTTAAGTATGAGCTCCAAAATAAATTCTCAATTCTGAGAAACATTTGAAAATCACCTGTTTTGTCTCTCAGTATTCTGTAGCTCCCTGTGGTCCCTTTTCAGGTGTTTGGTCAAAGATGTAAAGTATTCTTTTAAAAGATTCTGGAAAGGTTGTTGTTTCTCTGGACTAATTATCTCGCTAGGAGGAAAAGTCAAATTAAACTTCTCTGCAGCACTCTTTACTTTCCTTGGTACAAGTCCAGCAATATCATCTCCACAATGTCGACAAAAACTAATCACCACAGAAACATGAGTATGTGATTCCCGATCAGCATTAATAATATTTTTTAGCTGTTCATAGATTAAAGAAAGACCTTCCTTGTCAGTGAAAATCCCAACTATTGTCAATTCTGCAATGAAACGCAAATCAGTTCTTAATTTGGTAATGTTAGGTGTTTTCTCTTCTTTCCTTGCTTCAAAATGTTTTTTCCAAACCTGCAGAAGTGACGGGGCAAAGTCGACATAGCGCTGGTGAAACAGAGAACATAAGTGCACAGCACAATTCACATCAGATATTTTTAGCTTTGCTTCCACAATAGAAGCTACAGCTTCTGCAATGTATTTGCTTAAATTTAGGCCATTAAAATCATGGGACAAGGAGTCTCTCTGTTGTTCTGTAATAGTTTTTAGTTTCTTGACAAAAGCGGTATTTTTCTTCAAACTTGAGTCTAGTCGACTAAAGAAATTTTCCTCTGGTCGGTTGTCTGGAGCATTCTGGTTTTTGCTACGAAGTTCCTTCCTTAACTGATGTCGTTCCCACGCTTCCTGATGAAGCTGAAGAGATTCTTCTTTTTCTCTATTTAAAAAAAAAAACTTGTTAAATTTGAGGCATCATTGCCAAATCCCATAAAAGTGAAAGCCAGTGAAAAAGTAATCACATAAGCATTAGAATCCAAGAAGAACAAAAGATGCAAAAGGTTGTTTCACTATTTTTAAAGACATTTTATTAATGACTTGAGATATTAAGAACCCACTATACTGATAATATCACATACGGTAAAGCAGAGGTGTTTAAATAACTAGATTAAAAATCATTCTGCCAAATGGTAAACTAACAAAGAAAGCACTTCTGTCATTTATACCTCAATAAAAGTTAAAAAATAAACAGATGAAACACATAATGTTTAATAGAAAAATATAAATATGCTTGAGAAGGATACAAAACCTAAAACAGATAAAAGAATCAGGAAGACAAAAAAAAATAACTGTCCTCAAAGAATACTGTGGCTAAAGCATACACATTATAAAAGAATATATTAAAAATGGTTTGAGAAGTTAAATACCATTTTTCCATACTTAAGTATTAACCAAACTTTTTATAAAGTGCCTTGCTACAGCCCTGGCCAAGTTACTCAGCTGCAGTATCCAACAACAGGTTGTGGGTTCTATTCCCAGTCAGGGCACATACCTAGGCCGTGGGTTTGATCCCCGTCCGGGTACCTTCTGGAGGCAACTGATTGCCGATTGATGATTCTCTCACATTGATGTTTTTCTCGCTCTCTTTTTCTCTTTCTCCCTCCTCCCCCCTCACTTCCTCCCTCTCTAAAATAAATAAATAAATATATATATATATCCTCAAGTGAGGATTGACAAAAAAAAAAAAAGTACCTTATTACATTTGGGTCTTAAAATTCAAGTATAATTTTAAAAGTTTGGAAAGGAACCACAAGGGAATTGACTGCAGAATAAAAGCCATTTAATAAAAGGGTAACAAACACAGTTAATCCTGAAAAGAGTTAAAAACAAATTTACCTATATTTCTACTACTACAAACATGAAACATGTTTAAATTGCGGAAGTAGTCAAATAACTTGGGCAGGGGTGTGAGAGAGGGGACAATCTGACTTTGAGGTTTCTAAGATACCAAAATATATAACTTCAAAATACGTTTTCCTTAAAAAGCAGATTTTCATACCCTCACTGGTGTGGCTCAGTTGCTTGGGCATTGTGCCACAAAGCAAAAAGGTCACTGGTTCAATTCCCAGTCAGGGCACATGTGGGAGGCAACCGATCCATGTTTCTGTCACCCTTTCCCCTGTCTCTAGGAATAAATAAATAAAATCTTTTTTTTTTTTTACAGTAGACTCTCATCTTTCTGTGATAACCCTCCTTGAGCTACTATAATTCAGATATTTTTTCCCACTACAAGCCACAATATGTTAACTTGGAGTCACATCCATTACTGGGAAGAGGAACATGCGAGTATCTCTTGGAAGTCTCCCAGCCACACACACAAACAGGATTAGCAGTGAGTATACTTTAAGAAACTGTAACTTTAACAGGAGTGCATTATATATATGCATTAAGTAACTCAATTTTCACCTGTATTTAAAATACTTTAAGATACATAATGAAATATGTACAGGTGAAATAATGTGATGCTTTAAAATACTCCAAGGGGAAAAAAGTGCGTAATTGTTGATGCTACATAGATCCGGGGGGGAGGCGGGTATCGTTATTCCACTATTTTTCGCATATATATTTGAAGTTTTCCCCTCAACAGTTGAGTGTTTGGTTGCTGTTTTAAGCTCTTCGTATTGGAGGAGGGAGCAAAAGTTACACTGAAAATGAATAGCCTTGTGATTTACCAAAAAAATAAAAAAGTAAAATATAAAGTAAATAAGAAACTCTCAAGAATCATGGTTCTAAATATTTCAAAACTATAATACGTAAGTACTGCCTTCCAGACTTAAGGCTCCAGTTCCTCATTAAAAATAGAAGTACTGGCCCTGGCTGGTGTGGCTCAGTGGATTGAGTGCAGGCCTGCAAACCAAAGGGTTGCCAGTTTGATTCCTGGTCAGGGTACGTGCCTGGGTTGCAAGCCAGGTCCCCAGCAGGGAGCGCATGAGAGGTAACCACACATTGATGTTTCTCTCCCTCTCTCCTTCCCTTCTCCTCTCTCTTAAAAATAAATAAATTAAATATTAAAAAAAAAAATAGAAGCACCAGATTAAAGAACTTTCATAAGAAAGTAGAGGCTAAGCTATTCTACAAATCCATATTCACAAAAAGTTTTTTAAATTTCATTTGTAAAGAGAAGAGCTCCTGCTATTCAATAGCTGTCATTTACACTACATCCTTGTAGTCTTCCTATGAGGACTATGCCTTGTTTTTTTACCATGCACTATGTTACTTGCATAGATTTACAAGGTTAAAAATAAAGTTAGATAAAGAATGGGAGGCGTTATAATTGTACTTAAGGACAGAGGTTTTAAAGTTAGCCCGACTTGGGTTCAAATCCCTGCACTCCACTGCTTACTCTGACCTCAAGCAAGTTATTTAACTTCTTCAAGTTTTACTAATCTGTAAAATGAAGATCATAAAACTTCTTTAGGGTTGCCTTAAGGATGCATATGCATACTGATACACTTCCTAGTCAGTGCCTGGCACATAGTAAGAACACAACAAACAGTAACCATGAAAAAGTAAAAATTTTCAACTTAAAAAGGTGGAGTATTATACCATTAAAAAAAAGTTTTTTTTAAAAAAATAAAGTAATCCAGATTATCCTATACCTCAAGAAGTATTTATCAAAAATTACTATTTAATTTGAAGGACTGAAAGCACTGCCATAAAGTATGCCTCCAGTCAGTGAAACTAATGAAACATACAAGATATTCCCAACTCTTAAGGAACTATACCCCCAAAGTTTTACTTCAAATAATCATTTATTGAAAACATTTCCCATTTCTCTCAGCAATCATTAAAGTAAATGTTCTTACTTCAACTGGGCAGCTTCTTCCTCTTGTTGTCGCTTTGCTTGTTCTTCTTGCTTTTTTCTCTCTTCCTCTTCATGTTTCTTTTTCTCTTCTTCCTCTTTTTTCTTTAATTCCTCTTCTGCCTTCACCTTTTCTTCTTCTTTTTTCTTGCGGTCCTTGTCTTCTTTTTTTCTCTTATCTTCTTCCAGTTTCTTCTTTTTATCTTCAGGGACCTTAATAACTTCCTTCTTGGCAGGGAGCTTGATCTCCTCTTTTGGTTTCTCCCTGTTGCTCACTGGCCGCCTTTCACCACAGTCTTTTTCCTTGTTGTTTAGCAAAGATTCTTTTTCTTCCATACTTGCTGGCTTTTTACGCTCAGCTGGCATTATGTTACCCAGGACAATCTGTAAGAGTAAAAGAATGTCAGTATTGTAGATGCAGTGACTTTTTAAAATAACATGACATTATATATTTAAATAGAATATATTAATATAACTTGGCAATTGTGAGAGATTAAATAAATACATGCAAAATAAATGCTATTTCTGTGATAAAATAATTTACTGGTCACTTTCCACATTCTATAGTAATCAGTTATGCCTAAGTACTTTTTCATTAACAAGTCCACACTCCATATGCTCATCACCGAAATTCAACCATTATCCACTGCAAAACAATGTATCGTTTAATCATTAATACTTCAGTATGTATCAGACAACATTTTGAATCAGTACTAACCCCAACATTTCACATCCACTGAGACATTAGTGACGCTATTTCATACAATATTCTATAGTATTTAAGTTGGAGCATAAATGAGTTTTTCGTCCTATAAATCGACTAACAAAATAGTCAACAAGAAACAAGTGTTACCTCATTTTTCTAACCTTATCAAACTTTCAAATACAAACACTGTCACTACCTCAAATTAGACTAGACCTTTAATCTCTTCTTTTCTATTAGTCAAAATAAATGTAAAATTAAACACTATTATAAAAATCTGCATATTCTGTTCTTTAACTGCCAATTCAGTAGCCACCAGCCAAGTTTCTCAGTCTTAGTGCTCCTGACATTTTGGGCAAGATAATTCTTTGTTTTAGGGTTTTTTGGGTTTTTTTTTGGTTGGAGAGGAGGGGTAGAGTGGTTAATGCTATCCTGTGCTCTATACCAAGTTTAGCAGCATTCCCGCATTCTATGCAGTAGATGCCAGTAGTATCTTCCTAGTTTTGACAAGCAAAAATTACTCCAAGTATTTCCAAATGTCTTCTGAGGGCAAAATTGCCACCAATCAAAAACCACTGCACTAACCACGTGTGGCTACTGACATGTAAATTAATTAAAAATAAATAGAATTTGAAATTCAGTTCTTCACAGTTACCATCTATACTTCAAGTTATTAACTCCACATGTGGCTAGTGGGTACCAATTCAGACATTTACAGATACAGAACATTTTCATCACCACACAAAGTTCTAATGGATAGCACTAGTCTATAGTACAGGCTTCATATAATTAGCTGGAAATAAACTCTGGATAAAAAATGTATTTCCCTGCAAAATTCAGGATTTTTCATTTCTAAAAGTAAATATCTCTACTTAGAACTAGTGTCTTAATATTGCCCAGACTGGTGTGGTTCAGTTGGTTGGGCGTTGTCCTGCATCGTCCCTGCAAAGCGAAAGGCTGGCAATCCACGTTTCTCCCTCAAACAGGTGTTTTTCTTCCTCTCTTTCTCCCTCCCTTCCCCGTTCTCTGAAAAAAAAAAAATTTAAAAAAACAAAAACAATAAAAACGGGCCCTGGCTGGGTAGCTCAGTTGGTTAGAGCATCATCCTGATATGCCAAGGTTGCAGGCTCAATCCCTGGTCAGGGCACATACAAGAATCAACCAATGAATGCATCAGTAAGTGGAACAACAAATCAATGTTTCTCTCTCTCTCTATCCCTTCTTCTCTCCCTAAAATCACTCAATAAATTTAAAAACAAAAAAAACTAGTGTCTTAATATAATTTTTTATGGACAGTGCTCCATGTTTTAACTCCTAAGTCATGTGCAAATTGTATGAGAAAATCCAAACGTTTTCTATTTAACTTCCTAGTTTTTTATTAAAAATTAAAGACATAGTATTTTTAAATATTTTCAAATATAGGTTTTAAATTACAGCAATAAAAACCAGATTAGCAAACAAAACATCTGCAATAATTAATACTATATTACTTATTAACACACAAACCACTTATTTCAACACTCTAATAAAATGTTATCACAGAAAGACAACCTAGAACAGTGGAAGCACTTTAATTTTTTTTTTAAGATTTTACTTATTTCTAGAGAGGTGAAGGGAGGGAGAAAGAGGAAAGAAACACTGATGTTGAGAGATGATACATGGATAAGTTGCCTCTCACACACCCCCTACTGGGGACCTGGTCTTCAACCCAGGCATGTGCCCTGACTGGGAATTGAACTGGCAGCCCTTCAGTTCACAGGCCGACACTCAATCCACTGAGCCACACCACAACAGCCAGGGAAAAGCATTTTAATTTTTGAAGGCACATGTCAGTCTATACCTTTTCTGTCACCTCTTCCTTCCCCTTAGAATTTCTTTTACTCTCTTACTTTCTTCCAAACACACAATCTATGCATGTATTTTGGCAATGATACCCAAAACACAAGACCAAACAAAAAAAGGCTGTTAATCCTAGTTAAGCAATCATTGAATATAAAAGAGCATAACTACTTATTTATGAAGCAAGACAGCGTTAACATTCATATTATTTGAGAAGTCTAGTTATCAATTCTTATACTGGTTCAATTAACTACCTGTCTCCGAGGTGAAAATATTATGCCCTAAAGCAAGCAAACTTTCAAGAAAGGATAATACTAATAGCTACCACTCACTGGTCCATATTAAACATATACTTTATCTCATTTAATACTAAAATCTTTATGAGGTGGGTATTATTTTCCCTATTTTATAAATGCGTAAACTGAAACTTGACCAAGTAACCTGACCAAGGCCTCCGCTGCTGGTGACAGAGATGGAATCTGATAAACCCATATTCTTAAGCAAGCTATTATAAACCTTGAGAGTACCAAATGATAAGTTGGAAGACTTTATCATAGATACTAAGACAAATCACAAAATTATGTCTCTCAGAATACAAAGAGCCCCTGATAATGGTCAAGGAGTTTTTACATTGTTTTTAAATTTTGGAAAATTCTAGCTAGAACATTCAGGGACAAGATAAGTCTTATAGTGCCAATACAATCTTATTTAGGGATATTTGTCATTATGTGCAAAAAATATTTGTTTATATAGAATTTGAATTTTGCTATTAAGCATTAACAAGGAATATAGTTCTCAATTAAATGGCATCTAAATTTACAATTAATGTCTCATTTTTTAAGACAGATATTAATTTCTGTTAAAATATTAAGAAATTCACTTGAAATCTGACAAATTCATAAAGAATCATCATTTATTAGCTCAACAGGGTCTCCCAAACATTTGTGACTCTCTACAGTCTTCACATATGTAATAAGTTTTTAAGTGCCTGCTTGTAGGAAACTGTAGCAGGCACTCATGAGTTAGATTGTGTTCTAAAGCATAATAAAAGGTTCTAAATAATACCCTTGAGTCTTGATAGTCGAATCTTCTTTGCATCATTTCATCCTTACACTACAGACACATACCAAGTATACTTGGAACTAAATTTCAGTGAACAAAAAAAAGATGACAAAAATCTAAAAGTTCATGTGAAGGTAGCAGTGCAAAATGTAAAAAAAATAATACAGGCTTTGAGGTCAGAAAATCTTCAAGTTTGCATCCCAGCTCTGCAACCTGGAAACTGGGCAACAGCTCTGAGTCTATTGATAAAATGGAGATACTGTTACCTTTCTCACAGAGTTCTTAAACTACTAGCAGCACAGTAGGTAGCAGAAGGGATTCATTCAATAAATGTTTATTTTTTTCACACAGAACACTGAAAATCTCATCACAGGACTTCTAGATTTTCATCTATTTCAACTTTCAATTTTTACACTGAGGTGTCAGCAGAAGACTGACATGTACAAGATTACACAACTTAGTTTAATGGTTGGGTCAAGACTCACTGTCCAATGTTCTTTTCCACGATATACCCTGATTCTAAGATTTAAAAAGCCAAATAAAATATATTAAAGACATAGTTCAGATCGCTATGCATTTGTATTATGTCGATTTAAAAATTTTAGCTGAGCATTAAATTACATTTAATGAAACGCTAAACTTCTTTTAAATTATTTTAATAAACCCGTGCTTTAATAAAGAGCTAAATATTTTATCTGATGTTTCAAAAAGCTGTTCAAATAAAAACTAGACCTTTAAACGGATTCTATCTCAAAATAATACGGAAAACATTATTGATCTTTAATTAGAGTATAATTAGCTCTTACAAATTAATTTACTGAATATAAGTACATTCGGATGGTCCTTAAAAGGCATCCATGCTTTAAAATCACCTTCTTTGCTCCCAAAATAGTGTTTTACTAGTAAAACAGGTACCAACGGAATGTACTGGGGGGGAGAATGCAGAGACAGGGGTGTTTCCCTTTTAAAGATACTCCTTTGCAGAGTACCATATGGACTCTGTATGAAATCACAATCAGACTGCTCTGAAAATACTCCAGAGTAATAGAACGCTGTTTACTTTTTTATTCTGTAATAGTCAAATGTTCTAAGGGCAGACAGCACAGAAGCATTATTTACCAATCTATGAATGTAAAGAACGTCCTTAATATGAAGGACTCATTCAAAGTTTTTAAAAGTTTCACCAGTGTTCAAAAATGGTTCTCTTCATCAGATGTATAATTTTTATAAACACCTAAAAACTATGATAAATGAGAAGGGTGAGTAATAGTTTCACTTTGGTCTGCTGCATAACTACGTACAAGTCCTAAAACAAAAAAGAGCCGAAGGTCCGGTCCAGTGTGTAGCCCCCAAGCCTGCGAGTTGGCTCTGCTTGGCCAACCTGGAGACCAAATACCCTGTGATCACCTCCTTAGTTCAACAGTACTAACAGTACTAGGAGCCTTGGGATAAAGACAAAGTGAAAAATCACCAGCCTATAAAACTAAAATGAAGGAAACCAAATAATCTATGCCCACTATCCCCAAATGTACCAAAACCCCTTCCCTTAAACACGCATCTCCCAGAAACCCCTGCTCTCGCTCCACATTCCTATACCTAACACGCTTCCCCGCCACAACTTCCCTTCCTACGGATATCCACGGTCACCTACGACGACCATCCTTGCCCCAGCCCTAACTTCGCACCCCACACTGCCTCACTACCGAAGACCGAGACTCTCTGACTGGTCTCCCTACTCCACATCCTCCCACACAAGCACCCTCCCCACTTCCTCGCCCTCGCTTCCCTCCGGCTCCCAAAGAGCTTTCCCCAACCTCCTCTCGCTCTACTCCACACCCCCAAACACCTTCACCCCGACACAGCAGGCTCCCCGCCTCCAGCCGCGAGGCCCAGCCCCGGCATGTGGGGCAGTCGCCCCTCATGCCTGCCCCGGACCAGGGACTCCCGCGTTGGTGAGAGCCTCCGAGAAAGGAGTCTGAGGAGGACGACGCTGGACCCGCGGTCCGTCTCCTGCTTTCCGCCCCCGGAGCGCTGGGGTGAGGAGTCTCCTTTTGGGTCCCCCAGGGAGTAGGAGTCCAGGCCGGTGCCCCTGAGCCCAGCTTCTTCCCGGTCGTTGGAGCCGAGGAGAAGGAGGTTCTTCAGGACTCACCTCGAGCCTGTTGTCAACATTAGCTCCGGGTTTCCCAGCACCAACTCCAGCTCTCGGGCTCTCCCCTCCCCTCCCCCCACCTATCTCCCAGCCGTGGGCCCGCCTTCCCTCAGCTCCCCCTCCTCCCTCCGCCCGCCGGCCCTCCCGCCCGCCACTCACCAGCGCGGAGAGGCTGCGAGTGGGGGCGGGGCGGAGGGAAGTGGAAAGGAAAATGCTGTCCGCTAAATTGCCAGATCGAAAACAGTCCGGGTCGCCCATCCCCTTGCATACGAATGCCCTTAGCCTAGCTACGGGATGGCAGATCACGAGCAAAGGCTCATAAAGGTGCTACACACTTAGCGGTTCGTTCGCATTAGCCACTTGGTAAGAGAAGAGAATTTTTTTGGACAGGCAGTCAATAGAACAGCCACAAGCAGCACCTCAAGCCAGGGCCCCAGGTGAGGGGAGGAGTGTTCAGAGGGCCGGAGGCAGGAAGTGGATTGGTCGCCAGGAAAGGGAAAGCACCTGAATTGGAGATGCGCAAGCGCAGGCCTACGGCGGGGAGGTGGGGGGGGAAGGAAAGTGAGAATGGGCGGGGCGGAGCTAACAGGAGGTAAAGAAGGGCGGTGGAACAGTAGGAAAATTACGGAGCCCGAAAAAGGACAAGTTTGGCCACGTGATTGTCGTGGGAGTTTCCTACAGCGAACCTAAGGAATAGGTTTAAGAAGCGAAAGTTTGATTGGACTAATTCGAGGGTTGAGGTTGAAGATTTAGGAAATTGGAAACTAAAGAAGCTAAAGAATATGGCTGGTGAGGAAGGTAGGAACTGGTTAGGAATGAGTCTAGATTTGAGGATGCTCTACTAGAGAGACTATGTAAGTCCCGTGGGGGAATTTACAGGAGCAGTTTTAGATGTTTAACGTAAAAACATGTCAGCGAGAAGAATCAAGGCTTTTCCCATACAGGTCTTAGAAAGTACCAGGGTCTAGCACTCAAATTTTTAAAATTACGATGGAATGATTTCCCTTCGGTAATTGAATGAAATCACTCACTCAATCCTCCCCTCTCTCCCTTCCTTTATTTTTTTGGTTTTTTGTTTTTAATGTCTAGTCTTGCCTTTACTTCCGAACGCGAACCCAGGTCGACTTTTTAAAATAGGTATCAATTTATCCACACAACTTACTCCCTTAAATTACTGAATTTATGCATCTGGCCTCTGATTTTTAAGGAAAGAGTGCTAGGGTCTACCAACATGATCTGACTAGGTGTTCGTACAATCAGTCGGCTTTGGCTGGTCAGGAGCCAAAGGAACAAAGGTACAAAACTGGTCTTGATTCTTGTTTGACATGCGGCGCCCCACCCGATTTGCAAGCCCACAGAATGAGCTGCTACCAACCTCAGATACTTGACGCAGGTGTGGTTTCCCTTTTATTCAGCTTCTGCTCATTTGCCTTCAGTGTTTTACTTACCATTTATTCTTAGCATGCAAATTACCCATCCAAACTGAGTGTTGATGCTTCCTGTATTTAAGTTTTTTTAAATATTACTAATAAGTTAATCGTTTAAAAGGCAGTAAAAGAAAAAGACAAATATTGCTATCAGTACCATTGATCATTATGAGAGAACTGTCCTCAAACACTGGTATTAGCCACCCACATTTACCCATGCTATTGATAAATAAACCCTTCTCATCCTAAATTAAGTCAGTCTTTGCCTTTCATCAGGTGTGGAAAGAAGAGAACGGCATTTTTATTGAGCATTTTCTATTTTCTATTTGTTATTTTAATTAATTACACAATAATCCTGTATTATGATCCCCATTTTATAGGAACCGAGTCACAGTAAGACTAAGTAGTTTACTCACAACCTCAAAACTGGTAAGTATATTTTCTGAAACTACATTATATTTAGCATTGAAGTGTTTATCTAGATAGTTTATTATTTGAGAAAATTTTCAAAATGTCCATTCTTTTTGCCTGCTCCAATTGACAGAACTGTACCATGTTAAAAAAAAAACAATCCTGGTATGTATATGTGTGTATATATATTTACATAATACTATTTTCTACTTAAAACCTGGTTATAATGGTGCTTCACAGAAAAAAAGCAAAAGGCAAGGAAAGAGATTATAATTACAGGGCAGGACAAATCCTAAATTTAAAAAAAAAACACAAAAAACAGGCTGTATGTGAGATTGACTATATGGTGCTCTGCTGGGCGTATGTTGTACCATAAACAACCCCAGCTGTTTTAGAAGCCAGTGTCCAGTTTAACTGATTTAAGCTAGGTTAAACTACCATTTATTCTTTTTTTTTTTAACTCCTTACCCAAGGATATGCCTACTGATTTGAGAGAGAGACAGAAAGGGAGAAAGAAACATTGATCAGTTGCCTTCTGTACACGCCTTCCATACCCCTGCAGCCTAGATATGTGCCATGACTGGGGGCGAAACCCACAACCTTTTGGTGCACGGGCAGATGTTCCAACCAGCTGACCCACCTGGCTGGGGCACTACCTGTTTTTTCAAGCAGCTGCCTCTTTGTGGTGTGTCTCTGGTGGAAAATTTTCAACTTTACCTCTGTCTCTTACTTAACAGTTTCTAAAGTGAATGTGCTGAGATACATCCACTCAGTAAGAAATCTAAGTGTTGAGAGTACATTTAAACAAATGTAAATATTAAGTATATGAAGCATAATAGCTACCAAATGATATTGAAATTTCTCATGGAAATGTAAGATTGAAAATCAGTTTACAAACACTGACTTCTATTCATTTCACAAAAAAGAAGTGAAGCATTGTAGGGTTACTTTTTTTTTAAGCTTTTAATATGTTTAGTGAAAAATAGACAAATTAGATCCTAATACTTACAGAATGCTTAGAACAATGTATATTACAGCAGATACTTGAAGTCCAGTTATCAAGATTATGATCTAATGCAGCAGGTAGATAGTAAATAAGCAAATTAAAAAGTTAAACACTTAGAATAACTGCCACAAAGGAAATAAGCAGGGAAATATGGAGAGGAAGCGGAGAGAGAAGAGGGTGGCTATTTCAGAGTGATCAGGAAGGCCTTTTCTTTTTTTTAAGATTTTATTTATTTGTAGGCAGAGGAGAAGGGAGGGAGAAAGAGAGGGAAACATCAATGTGTGGTTGCCTCTCACACACCCCCTACTGGGGACCTGACCCACAACCCAGGCATGTGCCCTGACTGGGAATTGACCCATTGACCCTTTGGTTCACAGGCAGGTGCTTGATCCACCGAGCTGCACCAACCAGGGCAGGAAAGCATTTAAAAAAAAAAAAATAGAATGTATTGATCTTAGAGAGAGAAGGAGGGAGAGAGGGAGAAAAACATCAATTTGTTGTTCCACTTATTTATGCATTCATTTGGTTGATTCTTGTATGTGCCCTGACCAGGGATTGAACCCACAACCTTCAGGTATCAGGAAGACACTCTAACCAATTGAGTTATGCAGTCAGGACCAGGAAAACCTTCTTTAGTCATGCAAAATTGAACGAAAACCTGAAGAATTAGAAGGTCTCAGTTATCCAACTACAGGCATAACATGGGTGGTGTGAAGTCGGACGAGAATTCTGGCCTAGGAAAGACACTTGGAGTGTCATTAACATAGCTAGTATTTAAAGCCATAAGAAAGAATGAGATCACCAAAGGAAATGTAAATAGAGGAGAGGGTCCAGGACTAAGCCCTGAGGAACTTACAAACATAGAGGTTAGGTATCTAAAAAGGATAGTGAGTGAGAAAAGGAAAAACCTGGCAAGTGTAGTGTCATGAAAACTAAGAAAAGAGGTGCTTCAGGAAAAAAAGTAGATAACTGTCACAAATGTGCTAAATGGATTGACAGCATAAAGATCAGTATTGACTTTGTAGGAGGCAGGTCAGTGAAATAGTTGGGGACAGGTTGGTATCTGAGAAATTTTATGGTGAAGAACAACAGAAAAATATAACTCTACGAGAATGTGAGCTTAGGGAGGATTTTGTTTGTATCTTTTATATCTTTTTATTTTAGAGAGAGGGGAAGAGAGGGAGAGAAACACCCATCAGCTGCCTCTCACACACCGCCAACTGGGGACCTGGCCTGCAGCCCAGGCACGTGCCCTGACTAGGAGTCGAACCAGATACTGACCTTTCTGTTCGCAGGCCAGGGCTCACCCCACTGAACCACATCAGCCAGGGCTCTTTATAGCTTTTTTTTTTTTTTTAAGATTTTATTTATTTATTTATTTTTAGAGAGGGGAAGGGAGGGAGAGAGGGAGAGAAACATTAGTGTGTGGTTGCCCCTAGTGCACCCATTACTGGGGACCTGGCCTGCAACCCAGGCGCGTGCCCTACACTGGGAATCGAACTGAGACCGACATTCAGTCCACTGAGCTACACCAGCCAGGGCAGCATTTTTTTTTTTCTTTTTAACGATGGATATAGAGAATGTATACTAATGGGAATGATACGGTGGGGAGGGACATATTAATGATGCAGGAGAGAGGAAAAATGGTAACATAGAAGCAAAATCCTTGTGGCTGTGAGAAGGAATGGAATCTAAAGTACAAGCGGAGCCCTAGTGGGGTGGCTCACTTGGTTAGAGCATCGCCCTCCCCCCCCCCCACCAACACCCCTCAACACACACCAAAAGGTTGATTCCAGGTCAGGGCACATACCTAGGTTACTGTTCTATCCTTGACCTGGGCATGTATGAGAGGCAACCAATCAGTGTTTCTCTCCTCCCCCACCCCACCTTCCTTTCTCTGTCTAAAATCAAGAAACACATCCTCAAGTGAGAATTAGACATAAAAATAAATCATAAAGTACAAGTGGAAAGAGTGCCTTTGAGAGAAGCAGAGGCAGTCCTACATGATATCAAGAGAGAAGAGGAAGATGGAAGCATGTACAGATGGGCTTGCAAATTTGTAGGCGGTACTATGTTCTTGATTTCTATTATTTTCTAAATGAAATTGGAGGCAAGGTCAGCAACCAAGAGCTGAGGGAAAGATTGTGGGAGGTTTGAAAAAACAAGAGAAAATATGAAAGAAACACCTTATGGAGGTTGCTTTCCTTTGACAGGTCATGCTGGAAGCTACCTGAAGTTTGTAAGGATTGACAGATCATGCTGGAGCTACTTGAGGTTTGTGGTCATGAACTTAAAATAAAACCATCCAGGCTATATATGCCAATTTCTCCAGAAGAAATGGACAGTTAGGTTTAATCGGGGTTGTTGTAGCTTTTTTTTCCCCCATGGACATATTGACAGAGAAAGGGAAGAAAAAGGAATTGAGGGTGATTGCAAGAGAATGATTATAGCGAAGGATCATGAAATCCAAACGGTTATGGAGGGAAGTTGAGGGACCTGAGGGGGTGTGTGTGTGTGCGCGCGCATGTGTGTGTATGGTGTTAATGTATTGACAGCAGAGAACAAAGAGAATGGTGACCGAAGAGCCTAAATTTATGTAAATTAAAGGAGACAGACAGGTGGTGCTGAAGAGCCGCTGTAGCTGGAGGTACAGCCAAAGGAAGGAGTCCAAAGGAGCCGAGGCTATTGAAAGGGGATGGAAGTGAACTGGCTTAGAAGCCTCCATGGAAAGCACAGAGCATGCCTCTCTGAAGTCAGACTACCCGAGTTCAAATTCTAATTCTAACATTTACCAGCTGTTTGAACTTGGGCTACTTCTTTAATCAGTTTAGATCACAGCCTTTTGTTGTTTAAAATGGTGACAATAATACTGTAGTAGCTTTTCATAGGGTTTTGTGAATAGTAAATGAGGTAATTCACATAAAAGCACTTAGAACTTTGTGCTATTTCTAAATCACTTTGGAAACAACACAATCTAAATGGCTTCGCAATTTGAATAAATGGTGCTTTAAAACCTCCCTTTCTTTGCCCTAATACTGTGAGAAATCAGTGCACCTGAAACCTTTTACCTCGGCATTATAAATTTTGCTAAGACAATGAACTTTAAAATGAATATTAAAAAGAAGGGAAAGTCAAGTCACTGTTTATAATCTTATTTGTCAATTAAAAATCTTACAATATTATTTATCAATTATATCTCAATAAAGCTGAAAAGGAAGGAAAAAGGAAGTGTTCTCAGCTGTTGTAACCAATAATAACAGAGATTTGTAAATGTCATCTCTAATTTTGGTTTAACTTCAATTTGTCCAGCAGAATAACCATTCTCAATAATTTTGGGGGGTACTAAGGAGTAAGTGGTGAGAAAGCTAATCCTATGTCATTGGTCTTAATTCTTTAATTCCTGTCCTATATTGTAATGTCTGTGATGAAGTATGCCACGTATTTCAAACCTAAAGAGTCCAAAACTGAACTTAATATTGGTTTTTAAGCCCATCTTCTTTTTCTATTTTTATTATTTTAGTTAATGGTGCTCAAGAGGATCCAGATATGTCACCGCAAAATGTGCCACTTCATGGTTAGGATTATTTTGAGGTGAAGGCAATTAAGAACATATGTGGGAAGAGTTCTGTAGAACTCCCCTTTATATGCCTAAAAGCAGGGCTTGAACTTCCCTTTGCGTGGGTGTCTACCCCACTCACCAACACCCTATGAGGAAGAGGAGAGTAACTCTTATCAGGGGAGACATAGTGTCAACAACTAGGTGGGTTTGTTTATGCAAATAAGATAACTATCTTTCATTAGTTACCCCGTGAGAGGGTAGGCTCCTATCTTACAGGCTTCTCCTGCTAGGTGAGTGTTCTAGGAACCCATCTGTATCACTGTACCAGCTGGCATTGTTGTAAGAGGTTGCATTTGGCTTCAGTGATTTTTTTTTTTTTAAGATTCCATCTGTTTGCCCATTTCATGATGGGTGATTTACAAGTACACCTTCCCACACCATGCTGTGTTCAGCAGTTTTTGACCAAAAACAGCATGATGCCCATGACCCACCCTTCCTGTTCACCTGATCTCACACCTAGTGACTTTTTTTTTGTTTCTCCTGGATGAAAAAAATCCTAAAAGGGAAACATTTTGCTAATGTGGAAGAGGTGAAACCAAAAAATGACAGAAGCACTAAAAGTCCTCAAAATCGACGAGGTCAAAGCTGTTTTGGGCAGTGGAAAAAGTCTCAATGGATGCATTGCATCAAATGGAGAGTACTTTGAAGGTGACTGAAGTTTAAACATGTAAGAATAAATACACAATTTTTTAAAATAAATTCTGGGGTTTTTTGGGTCTGCCCTTATATATTTCCTAGTCACTTCCCTATGATTTGTCATCCCTTGAAACCTAAGCCCCCGTCCTTTGTTAAAATGTATGTATGCCCCAAGTCTAACTGCCTCTTTATGTTTTACTTTTTTTCTGTGAACTCCTGTGTACATACATACATATTAATAAAAATTGTATGCCTTTTCTCCTGTTAATCTGACTTGTTAATTTAATTCGCACCCTCAATTTAATTTGCACCCTCCCACTGAAAGAATCTAAGACGGTAAAGGAAAAGTTCTTTCTCCCTACGAATGCTTTTTTGGAAGAGGGAGGAAAACCTGAGTACTGATGCAGGCTTGTGTAGAAATTAAACCAGAGTGAAAACAACAGAATGTTTTAGAGGAAATAATCAGACTACGAAAGGATAAAGTCAGCTTCATTTACTGTGTGGCACCAGTTGCCGCGCAGGCCTATGACCTCGTTGAACATGACTGCCATTTTACTCTCCTGAGCTTATGTCCCCAGGACTGGAAATTACTGGGAAGCAAGAACAGAACTAACTGCTCCCTAGGGCCACAGGAAGAAGATAATTTTGGAGCAAACTGTAGCCTTGTGTTACGAGACCTCAGCAGCTCAGGGGCCATATAGCAGCAGTGCTCTCCAGCCTTTTTTAACCCAATAAAAACTCAAAGCCCCTAACCCTCAATGTTGCTGTATGTCTCGACACCACACTCCTCTCCTTTCTCCAAGAGTGAATAAAAACTTTACTCTTTATACTTCTTCTCTTTGTGAATTTTTTCGCAGCCTCATTACTGACCACCCTAACAGACTAGAGTTTTGTTTTTACCGTGCAATATACCAGCTCTTAACAGTCCAACTACTGGATTTCAGACCCCTTTTTTGTGATTCAAGTTTTTAACACTGAGGGGTTGAATGGATGAATGGAGAGAAATAAGATACTCAGCTCTTTCTTAGCGTGTGTGGGCATTAATTAGTGAATCTAGTACCGTGATTTTCAACCAGTGTGCTGCAAGAAGTTTTAGAATATACAGTGCCTGACTGTTCAGTCAGGGGCGCTGACCTCTTTCCCCTTAGACTGTTAGATGAAAAGATGATGACAGTCAACAAACAATAGATGTCTGATGTGAATGAAATCAAAATTATGCCTACTTTTTGTCAGATTGACAAAAAATATATATATTTTTTGGTGTCCTGCAGAATTTTAGTAATAAATTTGTGTGTGCCATGAGGTGGAAAGGTTGAAAATCACTGTTTTAGTAGATAGTGTTTTCCTTGTTCTTATAGATGGGGAATGAGGACTTAGCGTATGGTTAAACAACGTGCCCAGGATGACACAGCTACTAAATAAAACTCCACTCAGGACTACCTGGCTCCAAAGTTCATGCTCTTGTGTAATATTTCCTCCCATTCTAAAATGTTTTCTCTACCTTATATAACCAAATACCATGCACGCGATAATACAGAAAACCCTCTTTTACACAATCAGAATGTAGACTAAGAAAATACGTGATTTTACAATCTAGTTCTAACAAGATGGACCAATATGTATGAACAAAAATGTCCGCCTAAGTCAGATCAGTGTGTTGCTAAACCTGTGCCCGTGAAAGCACAGAGGGAAGGGGACTAGGCTGGGAATTAAAGGCTGGTGTCCTGTCTTAGAGTCTGGCTTCTGCACATGTAACATAGTGAAAGTAAGGCAAATCATTTGTAACCTGCTGTGACTCACGCATCATTTTAAAAATTAGTAGGTTATACTTTATGATCCCCAACTTCATTATTTTAATCTAATTTTGGCAATACGCCTTATTGCCTCCAAGTGTTTAAGAATCCAAGTGAAAAATTGTTGCTTTCATAACCCAGCATAATGTCATGTTGAGAAATATAACTGGAAAAAAAGTGTTATTACCCAGAGAGTCTTCTGGCATTATTTCACTTCTTGTATCAGGTGCTAAGAGTAAGGTAAAGTAATGGGTGTCATTTCTAGCTTATTTTTCTTCTGGAAGGTTCTGCACTGCTGATATATATATTATACTTCCGTAAGTTTTCTTCATGGAAGCTGTAGAAAGAGCCATTCCATTGTGTTTACCCCATTTCTTCCCATTTATTTATTTATTTACCTCACCAGGGGGCATTTTTTCATTACTTTTAGAGAACAAGGAAGAGAGAGAGAGAGAAACATTGATGTGAGAGAGAAACACCATTTTGGTTGTCTTCTTGAATGTGCTCCAAGTGGGGATCAAACCCATAACATAGTTGTGTGCTCTGATCAGGAATCAAACCCGTGACATTTTGGTCTATGTGATGACACTCTCACCAACTGAGTCACTCCAGCCAGGGCCCATTTCTTCCAATTTAATGCAAAACTCATCTAAACAGGGATACCCCTGAGTGTGTCTTCATACCCAACATTTAATATCAATTTAATAATAATAAGCTAATGACAGTGGCTATCACTTTGGGGGCAGAATGTCATAGCAGCCAGTGGAAGAGTTACATGAGAGAGTACATGATTGATAGGCAATAAAAAAGAATGCTGTGCATCCTTCGTGTATATGTTTCTAAAAATGGTCACATGGGTATGGTAGGTGGCCTCAAAGATGGCCCCCAAGGATCCATACCTCCTGGTATTCACACCTTTGTGTAATCCTCTCTCCTCTTTTGTGAACTGGATTGAGTGACTTCTAGTGAATATATGCAGCGGAGGTAATGGGGCATTAGTGCCAATATTAGTTTACAAAATATTGTAGATTAATTTTGGGCTCTCTGCAGCTGCCATGTTGCGAGCTCCTCTCTGGAGAGGACCACACAGCATAGAGCTGAGGGAGGCTTCTGACCAACAGCCAATGAGGAACTCAGCCTTGCCAACCGAATGAGTACAGGGACCATTGAGTCTCCCCTAGTTAAGTCATCAGATGATCACAATCTCAACCAACAGCCTGACTGCAACCTCCTCAGAAGCCTTGAGCTAAAAAGCACTGAGCTAAGCTATGTCTGGATTACTGACCTACGAATTCCATGAGATAATATATGCTTCTTGTTTCAAACTACTACATTGTGGGGTGATTTGTTACAACAGATAGCCAAAATGATTATTTTAATTTTAACTTATATACACATATAAATGTATTTTTTTAAGTATGATACATTTCACAATGTGGGGAGGAGGAATCATAAGGACAAAGAGAAAACCCTGACTATTAGCCAGAGGAAAGCAATTGCGAGGCCGTTTTAAGGAATTTCTATTATTCCGGGAAGAAATGAGATTAAATCACAGTGATAGAGAAAGAATGTTATTTTTCAGCTGGTCATGTATGCCCTATTCTCATATTGTGTCTCACCATTTTGAGGTAATAAACCCTTAGTAACTTATTATCAACACACACACACACAACTGGTGAGTAAAAGTTGAAGATTATAATAAAAAATATTTTAATATAGGCCTTATTAAGAATAACTATTTTAGAAGGATAGAGATCTAAAATAAGTAATGTTCTTTATACTATTACAAGCAGCATAGCAATGAGGAAGAGAATGGAAGTATTAGACCTCAGGCCTACAAACTGATTTAGATCCTACCTCTGATGCTTATTAATTTTACATGCCTGGGGTCTATAGGACATCAAATTGGCAATATAAAGGTGATACTCCCCACCTTAAACGGTTTTCTGAACTCTATAAGTCCATCTACCAGATATCTGCACTCCGAAACCTCATAAACATTTCAACATCGGTGTGTCTAAAATGGAATTAATCGTGCCTCACAGACTTTTGTTCCTCCCATGTACTTTATCTCAGTTAATGGCGCCACCAACCATACAGTGCTCGAGTCAGAAGCTAGGAATTTTTGTCACTACTTCCTCACTTACTTTTTATATCCAATCACTGCATCCTATTGTTGCCATCAGTATTTAGCTAGAAAAGGGAAACGAAGGGACCTAGACATTGAACTTAATAAAATGGGGAACATAAGCCTGCTTGCTCAGCCAGGGAGCTGCAGCTTCACACTCCAGGGGATCATAGCATTGCCCTGACAAGGAAATTAACACTTCCCTTCCCCACTCCAGTACCAGGTTGTAGGGGGACATAGGGGAGGTGCCAGACCATAGAGCCTAACTAGGGGGTATAAACCGATCCAAAGCCCATGAAAGCCCAGGAAGTTGATGGGTTCTTTTGAAAGGTACCTGGTCTGTCCTAAGCCCAAGCTAATATAACCCCAGGGGAACAAAGAAGCTCTCTCTTTTGCTTGTGACCTGCACTTGCACTGTACCTGACCTATTCTTTCCATGGCCTCCAGGAGGGGGCTTGGGATACTGAGCATAGCAACGGACTACAGCTGGAAACACATGCTAAGCTAGCTGGATGCTGGACTAGACCGGACTTTAATATAGAGCATAAACTCTAGGCAGTGGCCTTCATCCTGGCCCTGTTGAAGATAAGACTGGACTTTCTCCATGGTGAGATGAATGGAAATGGGACATTAGGAAGGCAGGGCGGGTAACCCCCTTAATTATAAATTATCAATAAACCATACCACAAGCCACATCCTCCTGTGCAGGTCTCAGGAAGTTCTTTTCCTTTAGACACCACAAGAACTCCATAACACTATGATCTACTCTCACCAATGAGTTTGGGTTTTTGTCTCCTGATATGAAAGAATTTAGACCAGGGATACTGATAAAAGCAAAGGCAGGTTTATTGATGTTCTGCAGAGGGCGAGAACACTGAGATAGAGTCCCAGGTTTTGTGCCTGGAATGTGGAGCTTAGGGGGTTTTATTCCTAGGGAACACAGAAGCTGCTGGGGTTTACCAATCAGGGTGTAGGTCAGCAAGCTTTTCCTTTTCTGGAGCGCTGATATCCTGATATTGTACATGACAGCCAAGCAAGGGTTTCTGGGATTGTGTAGCACTTATTATGGGATGCAGGAGAGGGCATGGCTTGGTTTTAGATCTGAAAAACAAAAGGAATCAGGTTAACTCTGGCTGGTGTGGCTCAGTTGGTTGGAGTGTCGTCCCATAACCAAAAGGTTGTGGGTTTGATTCTTGGTCAGGTTAGTTCCTGGACCATTGTTTTATTGCTACCTATTGATAACTCCCATAGTTCTGGCAGGGCTTAGCTCAAAGGAGCAATTTGTTCCAGCAGGGATTGACTCAATGGAGCAATTCTGGGGAACATTTTATTCTACCTGTTTCACTACTTTTGACAGAGGGCCTGTCCCTGAGAGGGTCTTCCTAGGACCAGCCAGTAGTGTGTAGGTTCATTGCTTTGTGTAGGAAAGATTTCATAACAGTAGTATGTTTATTAAATCTGGGGACAATAAAGCAAGGAAGGGCTTAGCATAAAAGAAGCAACAAGAGAGCCGTGGCTGGGCTACCTTAGCTCACTGGAAAGTCAGAGAAAAGGGGCTTTGGGGACATGTTCAGGGGATTGACCTGGGTAGAACTCCATTGCTCTTCTAAGTGCAAGTCTTGGAGTCCCTTAGAGCTTAGGAGAAAAGAAGTGCGGGTAGAAGAGGGGAAAGGGAGAAGGGTAAAGGGAATGGTGTGTGCTGTTCCCCAGAGGGAGAGCATTGCTGGGTCCTTTGTCTTGAGGCTTTTATCTCTCCGTTGCTGGTGAGAGAATTTTAGGAGAGATCTCAGGGGAGGGTTTCACCAGACTATTCATTAGTTTTCCAGGTGTGCTCTTTCAGGGTCACAGTCTCTACTGATTGGTCACTGCCAGGGCAGGGGGTCAGTCGCTGTACGAATAGCTGGTCCTGGTATCACCCCTTCTGCTGCCTTTATGGGCCTGGAGCTGAAATGCAACTGAGGCTTAGATATTATCTCTAGGGAGGTGAGGTTCTGTAGCTGGCTGTGAATTGTTAGGCCATTGTGTTCAGCTGTCTCTTTCAGTTTCCCTATTCCACTTGCCAAGGAATTTTCCTAGCTTCTTACCAGCCTACCTCACTGTCATTAATTCATGTACTCAGAATTTTTTTACTGAACATTTATTTACTGGTAATTAGTATGTTAGGCACTATGAACAGAGCAATGAAAAAAACACACATAATCCCCACACTCTTGTACTTACGGTTTAGTTGGAGGGCCACCCACAAGGGAGTCACATCATATTCACATTAAGCTACATGAATTTAATCAATTATGTAATTATGCTTGGGAGGAAGAGTAGAGAGAGAACAATTAAAATACTATAGCTGGAAAGAATTTAGATAACTACAATTATGACATATCTGGTACTCAAAAAGCACTTTTCAAATTATACTAATGTAATAAGGAAATGTGTGGAGTGCTCTGAGAGTGTACAGTAGAGAGAACTAAACTTACCAAGGGGGTCAGGAATACTTTTTTCAGAAAGTAACTCTAAGCCCAGTGGAGAAAGAGGGTAGAAATTAACCAGGCGTCTGTGTTGGTAGAGGTGGGGTGAGGAGGAGAAAGAGCTTTTCTGGCAGCAGGAGTGATATGTGTGAAGATCCTTAAATAGGAAAAAAATGTTCAAGGGATGGAAAATAGTGTCACTGGAGCATAGTGGGGCCTCTGGAAGTGTGATTCCATAAAGGTGAAAAAAGGGGCAGGCAATATCACAGCAGACTAGAGGTTGCAAACACAAGCGGCTGAAGGATTCAGGCAGGCAGGCCACATAAAGGTAAGAGTGGTATAAACAAAACTGGCACACACATGCCATCCAAAGAGGACAGCCACTATTCAACTCTAGCTGATTACTGCCTTAAAGGAAAGTGGGTTCAGAGTGGCCAGATCTTCTAGTTTTTAAAGAAAAGCTGGAAATCTAGACTTTAATATGTAATCTTCCACATTTTTTCAAATTATAAGATAAGTTTATTTAGAAAATTACAGAGGTAGTAAGAGTGAGTCAGTTGGGCTGCGTAGGCTACAGAAGCAAGTTACAGAGGCAGGAGAAGGGCCCTTGGAGTTTAAGAGAGGGAAAGGCAAAGGCAATGCACCTGGGGGGAAAAAGAGAGGGAAGAGAAATGTATGGGTGTGCTACTGAGAGGGAGAGCATGCTACTCTTCCACATTTTTAATATTAGCAACCAATTTAAAAAAATTAAAACATTATGATGGCAAACAAAGCATACATCAGCAATTTAGTGGGGACCTTTTGGCCATGAAGTTCCAAAAGGATGATATTTTAACATATCATGGAGTTTGGTATATCATGAGTTCCTAGCGCTATACTAAAAGTGAAGATGTCAGTAGATCATATTCCGCATAGTGGACCCTGAGCCCAGAATGCTGGTGATTGGTATTTGGTGCCCTTCTTATATTATTGTTCACTAAAGCCATGAGTGTGAATGAAATTGCAAAGGAAAAGGGTTTGGAAGTATGGAAAAGTATAGCACATTGAAGTTTCTGGCTGGAAGATGGTGAGATGGGAATTTTAAGAAGTAAGTCAAGGTTGGTGATCTTTAAAGAACTTACAACTATGTTAAAACATTTAGATTTTATCCAAAGAACAGGAAACCATGAAAAAATTTCAGGCAATAGAATTATGAGATACTAATTTTAAGAAATAATTCTGACTTCAATGTGGAAGAAGTATGGCTAAGCAAGGACAGACCCAAGGCAAAAGGACCATTTAGGAAGCTCCTGTACTACTACTTGAGAGGTGCTGAAAGCCCCGAGTAGGGAGAGTGGACAGATTTGAGAACTATTTTGGATATACAGGGTCTGGCAGAAGTGATGCCTGCTTGAGTATGGTTGGTAGGATAATAATATGGGTGTAATAATTTATAGTTTTAATTTGAACATTTCACCGAAAATGTCTTATGGTGTGCTTCAGTGTAATATTGTTATGTTACAGAACTACATGCTTATGATTTTGTAATAAAAGATTTTATAATAAAAAGGGATGTTATTTGTGCCAGACCCTGTATTTAGGGTCCAAAGATGGGAAATGTCCATTCTTATATTTGCTAACCTTTTTTCCCCCCCAGCATGTTTTATTATTTCAGTCGTTCTCTAACTAATAAATGCTTTTGCCTCTTGGCCTTTTTCTATCACATGTTGGCCTTTCTATCACATAGCCCCAAGTGAAAAGAGCCATCATCCTTCTGACCATCTTAGTACCAAGGCAACTAAGCACAAATGGAGAAAGTCACAAAAGAGTAGAAAGTAGTATCTCTTTCTATTCATGGTCATCAACCACAACGGGGTGACCCCTAAAAGCTTAAGACAATCTTCTACATTTTACTACTCTCCTCAATAAAAATTTCATACTGTCTCTACTTTCTCAACTCTGATTCACCTCCCCACTCCCCAGCACCTTCTCGGATAAGTCTTCAGGGGAAATTACCTAGCTTATATTTCTCATGGAAGAAACTCCCTCAGAATCTTACCACTGAATCTATAACTGTGTCTGTTTTTGCCTCTGTCTTTTCTTTAAATCTGAATCAATGGAGAATATGACTCTTCTCCTTTCTAGGGTCATCTATGCTTGGATCCCATCCCCTCCCACCCCTGCACAGACCTCAGTCCGCCAGATTACCCTTCTCTCCTATATTTTTTACTTAATATAACGTCTTTCAAATATGTCTGGAACTCTCTCCTGTTAAAATTGTAAAGAAAAAAATCTTAACCACCATAACAAACCACATCCCTGAGATTTTGTTTTAGTGTTGCTTTCACTTGGAGGTCCCCCTGAAACACCTGTTTGTACTGGATGCTGTTCCTCTGTGCTCGTGGAGCACCTGCACCTGCCTGCATCATAGCATCTCCCATATTGTGTGTTGAGTTCAGTCTACTACTAGACTGGGAACTGATTAAGGGCAGACACTGTGTCTTAATCTTTGTAACCTAGCAGAGTGTTCAGTGGGCATAGTGGTTGAATGAGTGAGGTAGACAGGTATCTTGGACTCATATGTATAATGTTCTTAGGAGTATGGGGTAAGCTGTACAGGAATGGAATGATGGATGACTGACTAGGGAGGAATTCAAATTCTCTTCCTCCCCCATCATAATGGCAAGGTTGAAGGTGAGTCAGAATAAAATAGTTTGGGAAACTCTATCAGAGATAAACCAATGAAGAATCTCAAATATCTTTATACTGCTGACATGTTCCATACCCAATTTCTTTTCACTCCTATTTTATCATTATCATACAGGTTCCTTCTCCCCTATTTTGTACTTTCTCACTCCATGTTTCTTAAGAAGAGAAGATATTAATTTTCTCTCTCTTTCATATGATCTTTCCTTTTTGTGTCCCCTGGTCTCAGTTCCAGCCACTTTCTCCGAACGCAGTCGCTAATTTTGCCCTTCTGTATGACAACCTGCATCGTGTCTGTGTGGTTGTGTTCTGCCGCTTCCAGCAGAGGGGTGGTGGGTAAATTTTTCTGGCGGGACCAGAAAGCCGGTAACGCTCTGCTCAACACTCCACACTTTCCCCAAATCCAGGGCTCCACTCAGCCTTTAGGATCGCGAGTCCTGTCGGGTCACGAGGCGTGGCTTCGTCTGGTGAAGCGCTGCCCTCGACTGGCTCCGAGGGACCTGCCCCCGGCCAATCAGATACGGGGGCGTTGTCCAAGGGCGGGGCTCCTGACTCCTGCCTCACTCGAGGCACGTTCCCGGGTTCCAAGCGTCTCGGGAGTGACATTTTCTGCGCCTGGTGGCTGCTTCCCCTCCTTCTCCGGACCAAGGGATCAGGTGGAGCATGGCCTCGGTCACTGTGGCAGCAGCAAGACGGAGCCTCGGTCGGGCCCCTCCGCTCCTCCTTCGGCGCGACTACCAGACGGAAAGGGGTGTCTACGGCTACCGACCCAGGAAGCCCGAGAGCCGGGAGCCCCGAGGCGTCCCGGCGCGCCCACCAGGTCCGAAATGGGGCCGGGCCGTGGGCGTGGGGGTTGGGGGGGCAGGGGTCCTTCCCGTCGGGCCTGCGGTGGGATGCTGTTGCGGGGGAGGTCGAGCTTCAGCGGGTCTGCCGTCTGCGCGTAGGCCGGTGAGGAGGAAGGGTAGGTGAGAGAGCAGAGAAAGGCAGGAGCGGGTGTTATCAGTGTCGGGGTCACCCTCTGTCCAGCCTCTGTAGATGAGGAACTTCGAGGCCAGGGTCTCGTTGTCGCTTCCACGCTTGAGAGATCTTCCCGCCTTCCGAAGGTTTTGTGAACTCTATACTATTCTGTCCCTTGGTTGTACAGTCGTGGGAATTTAGCTCTTTGCGGAGGCGGGACTGCGGGAAAAGAAAAGTTCTAAGATCTCCCAGCTCCTGGAGTTTACTCAGGGATACATTTCAGGGCCACCTCCAAGGTTTGTGTCAGCGGGAATGCCGGGATCACGACTGTACCACTAGGGTGAGGAGGGCAGTTGGTGGTGTTGGATCGCGGCATGGTATTGATTATGTATCTATGTCTCTAGATAGCCTCTTACTTTAATTTCAGAGTTTATAACTCTCCTGAATTTAGAACCATGTTACTAGAGTTTTAATGGATTAAAGAACTTGAGTATCAGTGTTTGGAACCTCTCCCTTCTGTTGCATGCTCATGTGCAAGAGATTAATTTTAATTATTTGATTTCTGCCGCAAAGTTATTGTATCTTTATTCATCCTCACAAAGGAGGTGAATACAGATCAATTATCAGAATAAAGTCATTTGGTATCTTTGATCCAGTTATTAGATTAGCATTGAAGATCCTGTCCATCATCTGAGCACCTGACCTTTGAATCTTACATGACACACTGGAATCTCAGTATTTTGCTCTTGGCCTAAAGGGACATTTTGAATAAACCTGATTTCTCTCTCTTGAATGCAGTTGGGTTTCTTTAAGGAAGGTATTTGGCCAACTACATTTTTAATCCCTTGGGGGTGAGACTATAGGTATCTTATTTCACTTTGTAAAATGAGTGTCAAAAATTTTATATGTCAGTTTTCGGACACAAGTGTGCGTTCAAATCACTTCGAATGATATTTAAAGTGCCAGTTTCCAGGTCTCCTTCCTACCCTCTTCGTCTGGGTTCTAATTCAGTGTTCTGAGATGACATTCAGGAATATGTGTTTTTATCAGGCACCTCAGGTAATTCTCTAACAGAAGGTCCATGCCCATCCGTGGCCAATACTTTTATAGTCAATTAGGAATATATTTGTAAAATGTGTTTGACAATCTCTTCTTCATTTAAGATCATATTGGTGTGTGCTCAGAGCATAATTATTGTGATTTTATTTGAAGTTTTCCCTCATGATTTGTCTCTATTTGATTCTTATAACAGCCTGGCAGCTGAGAAGTAACTTTGCCTTGGAAAAACCTGGGCTGGTGGTTCTTAACTGGAAGACTATACACAAATAATCTTGGTATATTTGGGCTGGTGTGTTTTGAAAAAAGTTTCTGGGAGAGTTGACTTTATACATAACCACCTCTCTTCCCTCATTACCAAATCCCCCCCACCCCGACCTTTTCCACTAGTAATGAACTTGCTTGGTGAAATTTTGACAGTCCAGTATTGAGTTAGAACTGCAGACCTAGGGTATGATCTTGTGTGTATTGGGATGGAAGAGTCCTAGCAATCCTGGGAAACAATTGTTTGTTGCACAGTTACAGGATCTGGCTTAGGGAACTTTGTTGCTAAGGCTAATGATTTTATTTTCATTTTCCTTATTTTTTTATTACTTTGAATAAAACTTAAAAAGTAAGTCAGCCATTTTGTAACTTTCTTCAACATTACCACTGCATGTAGATCCATGACAGTTTTTCCTTCTTTATGTTTCAGAACTTGTCACATTATTTTATAATAACTCTTTTTGTAGATCATTATCTCCTACCAGGCTGTGTGGGAGAAGGGGGAAGGAGAGTTGAATATATCACATCCAATAGTATGTCATTGGCCAGAACTTGGTCATCTGTCTCTATATATCTGCAAGGGAGATTGGAAAGCACAGTCTTTATTCAGGCGGCCATGTACCAGCTAAAAATTATCTTGAGAAAGAAGAGGAAAATAGATATCAGAAAATGACTATTAATCACCATACTTGATACTTTTGGCCACTCAAATATCCTAAGCTTTTCTTCCCATACAAAGAATGTGGTCATCTCTTTCCATTCAATTCCTGAATCCAGCTCAAAGTCCACTATCTCTGGAGAATGCACGGTTGGGCTGATCTTCATTTAAGATCATATTGGTGTGTGCTCAGAGCATAATTCATGGTCTGGAATTTTATGAACTACCATCCATCCCACATATGCACATACAATATATAAAGAAAACTTCCATTTGTAGAAGGAAAGGATGAGGAATCTGTAGCAGCCGCTGGTTCAAATCAGTTACCAAATCCTATTGGGGAGGAATGAGAAAAGCTTGATGTGGCTCTGTAGTAACTTCACGAGTTTATTTGGCCCTTCAGTGCTGTCCTCTGCCCATTCCCCTGGCTTTGCGTTATGGGTTCTTCTTTATCCATTATCTTCTCTAGCCATATCTGACATGGACATGCCCTCCTCCAGAACTGCACTCCTTTCACAGTCTATTTTGATAAGTTTAGGAGCTTGAGAGTTACTTTAAGGGGTCATCAGTTACGGGATATTTTTCCTGACCAGAGTTGGGATTTCTTTGGCAGTACAGTTTTCTCATAAAATTCATAGATCTGAAGTCATTTTGCTTCTGGTCATTCCATAAATAATTTGCCCAGTGAAAGAACTCATCTAGATCTAATATTTAAGCCAGAAAACTCTAATCTTTTATTTATTGCTTCTGTGTTCTACCCATTCAGCTCCGTAAATTTAATGGTTCTTAACTTGAGATCAACCATAAGTAGTAGGCTTGAGTGGGAAGGCAACACGTTTTATTAGATCTTGAAGTCTCAGCTGGCTCCCCTTGTCTACCAGAGAATGCTTACTGGGAGGTACTTGATGAAGGATTTTGTCTGTTCTCTTATCTCCTGTTAGACACCATTTTCAGAACCACCTTTTCTAATTCGAATTTTCCAAACTTGCCAGGATGTGCCTTCTAGGTACTGAGACAACAGACAGAGAGTACCTCCATGCAGAGTGAATTTCCTGCCATCCCCTTTTGCTGATTAGCTAGCTCCGAGTTGACTTCGTCTTTCTGCCAGGGTTTTTCTAAAAGTGACAAGAAACAGTGAACACATGCTACTGAGTTATAGGCTCTGTGGGCATGTAGTCTGCCTTTCAGGTTATTACAGGTGACAGTTTTATGAAATGTTTGGTGAAATAAGATCACACTGCTCATCAGCTTTTTATTCTGAACTATATGGGTCCTTGGTACCTACTGCTTGACTGTTAAGCCAGTCATGCATTTTAGGTTCTATTTTAGCAGCAAGCCACCTTGGGTACCAAACTCTGCATTAGATAGGATAAGTTCAGGGGCTGTGCCAGAGACCTGGAATAATATGACAAGTAAGATAAGCAAAAATCTAAGCTGGTATGGCGGCCTTGCTCTGCAATGTCATACAGGGTCTATGCTGTTCCTTCACCATCCTGTGAGTATTGCTTTCAACTCTGGTCTGAGATTACTCACCGCTATATCCACATACTGGTCAATAAGAAGGAGGAAAGGGCGAAGGGAAGACCCAAAGAGATAGAGGCAAGATCCAAAGTTGCATACATCACTTCTACCACCTTCTTATTGGTCAGAACTTAACCATGTGGCCACACTGGCTACATGGAAGGCTGAGAATGTGTATCTCTATTTTGGGTAATTGTCTAGTCAACTGTTTATTACCATGAAAGAGAAGGGAAGATGGATATTGGGAATAATAGCAGTCTCTGCTACAAATGTTTTGTAGGATGTATTCATCTCTTTCCATTGCATTCTTGAATCCAGCTCAAACTCCATCATCTCTGGAGAATGCACAGCCCTCTCCATCAGGTCTGGCTGTGACTCCTCTTGAAAGAGAAGGGAAAACAAGTATTGGGAGTGATAGCAGTCTCTTCTACTGATGTACTGTAAAATTCTGGGGCAAGCACTCCACCTTCAACTTTTTCACCTCATGCTTCTTATCAAATTCTGAGCACTACACTCCTCAAACCCTTGCTTTCTTTTTTACTAAGATCATAGTCTAGTCCTCTAATTCTGGTCCGCTATAAAAAAAATGTTTAATTCAAGGGCTCTTAACTTGAGACCATAAACCCCTGTTAAAAGGTTTCAGAGGGTCTGTGAACTTTGCTCAACTCTGTATGTGTATCTGTTTCTAGGCAAAGGGCTCATGATTTTTATTAAATTGTCAAAGAGATCCGTGACTTCAAAAGGGTAAACTGCTAGCCTAGTTTCCTTCTTTTTTAGTCCAGCCTTTCTAAAACATTGATTTCATCAAGTCATTTTCTTACTCAGGTCTCCAAAGGCTCTACTTAGCCTTTCAGAATAAAATCCAAATTCTTAATTTGTTATTCAGTGTCCTTCATGTGTCTTGACCCATTCTGCCTTCTTTTTAACCTCCCTCCAACATAAATGCCCTCACATTCCAGTCTTTATGCAAAGTTCTTTCTCATTCTCTGCCTTTTCACTTTTCACCCATTCTTCATGGCCCAGCTCCATTTCCATCCCCTCCATATCTTTCCAGACAGCACCTTGCTTTCCTGATCTGAACTCCCTCAACTCTCAGTATGCAGCCCTTTGGACTCTTTTGAACTTTTTGTGTGTGTTATTTTATGTAGGGACCGTCTTCCCACAATTTAAGATTCTGCCTGGTAAAGACCTAGTCTTATATTTTTCTCAGCTGTACACTTAACTGAATACTTATTAAATGATTTATTCCCATTAAGACATGGAAATAGGGTTCTGTATATGAAATTTATTTGTGATATTTAGTGCATTTGAATTATGGATGTATAACCATAACCTCAAATGCCAAGAAAGGAAGCACTTTATATATTGGGTAATCCATTATATTACTAATACTATATTAGTAACAGTATGTACTGTGTTTCACAAAGAGTAATAACTTCTTTCCTGATGAAGACAATTAAGATTTGTTGGGTTTTTCCTTAAATTCTGTGTAAGTATATGCTTATTGTCAGTTCCATTAATTAGGAAAAGAGGCTGATGAGGCCAAGGACATGGTTTGTTGGGCTCTGGTCTTTTTCGCGTCTCCTGCCACCTGTCCTAAAAGGTTGGTTTTGAGAGGAGTGACTGAGTTAGTGTGGTGGATCTTTTACATAACTTTTCAGTACTGGCAAAGTACATCAAAGGAAATTGACTTATGGCATCCTCCAACATCAAAGGTGATGTAAGGAGAGGTAGTGGCTATGGTCAGAATTATGGTGTCTCCCTTCTCCCCTTCGCCCTTCACCAGCCATCTTTCTTCATATGTTTATCTGGGCTGAAAATCATTGCCTTCACAGGGTGCCTACATAATTCACTAAGACTTCCATTGTGTTAGGCTTTAAAGAGATATTGAATTTGCTTCTTGTAAGCTTTGGATGACCATGGTTTCACTAGTTAAAATTTGACCTGTCATGAGTGTTCTTTGTGGCTGACACTAACAGTGTGTACTTTAACCTCTGTAAACCTCAATTTCCAAGTAAACTTGAATTTATTTATCAACAATCTCAATTTAAAATGGAGATGGGTTTAAAGTGATGATTTATGGATATAAATTTCACTGAGAGATTTGGATTTAAAAAGTGGCTGAATATAGTGATGATCAAGAGATGAGAGCCACAGGATTCCAAATAGTGTATTTGAAGAGAGGTTGTAGGTATGTTGCATATTAGGAATAACAGGGGACTTTATTGGAGTCATGGGGAAAATGGTTGAAGAAAATCTTACTGCATTAGAGATTTTTAAAACTCTAGCTAATTCTGGAGCACAAGTGCAGACCAAAAAGGCTAATGACATTAGCTCTTGTACTTAAAAAAAATGTCTCAAAGACTTCTAGTTTTCTCACCTCCTTTACTATAGGTTCGGGACTTCCCTTTTTAATTTTTTTAAATGTTTTTTAAAGATTTTATTTATTTATTTTTAGATAGAGGGGAAGGGAGGGAGAAAGAGGGAGAGAAACATCAATGTGTGGTTACCTCTCACATGCCCCTTACTGGGGACCTGGCCTGCAACCTAGGCATGTGCCCTGACTGGGAATCGAACCGGTGACCCTTTGGTTCACAGGCCAGTGCTCATTCCACTGAGCCACACCAACCAGGACCCCTTTATAATTAAAAAAATTTTTTTTCACTTGCAGTTGATATAAAGAATTATATTGGTTTCAAGTGTACAACATAGAATTTTTGTTATAGCATAATCAATAAAAACACTAGATTGAAGTAAAATATTCTTGAATTAAAATTTCAGCTTCTTAATTACCTGTGTCACTTTTTGCAAGCCACTTAACCTCTGCAGTTTACTCTCCTGCAATTAAGACACCTGTTTTAGAGTTATTGCAAGGACTAGGTAAGATGATTTATGTGAAAAATCAAGCACAATGTGTACCAAAAGCTAGTACTCAGTAAATGGTCACTGTGATTTATTATCAATCTGTGACCCTTACGTACCTATCTTGGCAATGATTTAAGAAAGGATTAAGAAAAAATGGAGAGGACCAGAACAAGTTTTCTATTTAAACTTTGGATTTTTTAATTTTTCTTTTCGTAAAAAGCAAATACCTGGCAAAATAAATTTATTTTCTAAAGATACTGTGTTTGAGATGGGAAGAGAGGGTATGATATGAAATGAACTCAGTTGCACGGCCTAGATCTATCTGAGTTTGGTGTACAGAATCTACTATTCTGGTACAAAGTCTTGACTTTTAATGTGGTTATCGATGAAGTTCCTCAGTTGAAGCTGGAGGCAGCCATCTCATTTTTATAGGGTTCTAAGGGACTCCAGTTATGAAATTACCTTTCATGGAGTCTTCAGTGTTTTTATAGGTATCTAACATTTTCACTTGCTTTAAGCGTATGTGACCTTGAATGGAAATAGACTGTGGATGTGATCTACATATTTTGGGAGGAGGCTGTTTATGACCAGATGATGACAATAAATTGTATTGAATTTTAGTTTAAGCACTAAGTTTAAACACAATTCAGTACCTCCACCTTGTTCGCTTACAGGAGAGAATAAAGTAATTAATGTAGATACGGCTATCATAATTTATTTTGTTACTTCCCATGCAAGATTCATTTGGCCATAAACAACAGAAACCAACTCTGGCTATTTTAAGCAAAGAGGGGACTTTATTTTAGAGATACAAGGGTATCTCCTAGAGCTGAAGGATATGTGGAGTAAACCAGAGCTAGCTCTGAGAATATTGGCAGAAGCTGTGTGTGGACTCATAGGGCACAGCTGTCAGGGTACTCAGCTCCGGTGTCACCCATAACGTGTGTTGGGTGTCCTTCAGACCACGGCACATTTGGATTCAGCATATAGCTGTACTCAAGGCTAAGATTTATTACAGTGATGTAACGGGGATACACAGCTGGATGAGAACGGAAAAAAACACACAGGAGAGTCTGGAGGAACCATTGTGCAGGCTTTCTTACGCTCTCCCATGAGGGGCAGCAGAATGCACACCTCATCAAGTGACAAAAACACTCCCACATATGTGAAAAGTTTCTGCCCAGGGAAGCCCTTTAGAATCTTGGCACCCAAGGTTTTTAATGGGAGATGTTCCTGTAAGCACCCTCTACATGTGCCACAATTCCAAACTCCCACTAGGAAAGCAGGTATTCAACATAAGCCACATCGTTTGCACAATCTGGGCATAGTGCATCACCCTTATCAATTAGAGACAGGTGAGGACATTTCTGAAATCTAAGTTCCCAGACGCCAGCCAAAGACCAACCTCATAAGCAGGCTTTTCTAAGAATAGCTAGCTGTCTCAGGATCTTTTCTTATAACTTACTTCTCAGTTCTGAGTCTCAAATTCTGGAAAGATCAAATCTGATCCACCTTGACTGAGGTGTCTTTGGAATCCATGCACTTGTAGGGAGGCAGAATGGAGTGATGTAGACATGGCCACTGGGACCCACCCCCTGGGATGGGAGGGTGCAGTTCTCAGAAAAGAGGGCTCCATGTGAGCAAAAAAGATCTACTTCAGCCCTTGAGGGCTCTGGAAAACCTTCATTATGAGGGTTCTGTGACTGCCTCAGGGCTTCCTTCATTCAAGTGATAATACATATTTCTTCAGCATCTACTATGTGCCAGTCTCCTGATCCAGAGCATGCCTCCAATATTTTCCCTTTTGTTTTGAAGAAGAGTGTGCATATGTCGTGTTGTTGTTTTTCCTATTTTCTCTGGCTTTGTGGGGTTTCGCATAAATTCTCCTGGACTTTTGTGGATATCATGAGTTGTAAGTTGTGTGGACAGTATTATGCCTAACATAAAGGTATTCTTTTTTCTGTTATGGTAACCCTTTGGTTTATACAGTAATAGGAAGTTATTTTAATGAAGACTATATGTATTCTATTGCTGTGCTCTCATCCTCTTGAATATTTTTATTTCTTTTTATTTCATATTCTTTACATATCCTATTTTAATTATTTTCATTACATATTACGTTGTCTTACATATATTAATATTTTGTAACAAATACTTTCATTATTTGCTACAGAAGAAAAACAGCAGAAGCACTTGTATCCAGTGGATTTGAAACTAGAATTGGTCAGCTAATTTTTTAGAAAGTCATTGAAGCAAGGATTATCATAAAGGCATGAGAGATGCTTCAAGTTATTTTAACCTAAATATTTATATTTTTGTTTACACCTATGCAAGTATTTAAAGAGAGCTTGTGAAAGAAATGAGTGCAAAATCTTCCTAGATGTTTATAATTTCTCTCCTAATATTTTACTTCTCCCCACTGCAACAGGCTTAGGAACAAATACAAGTGATTTTTACCAGCATTAGTCAAGTGGTGAGGGCAGGCATGCAGGTGCACTGGAGAGGACCCACTAACCAGAATCGTTCGGAGTGCAGCTGGGCAGCGAGCATGTTCAATGGATTCAGCTTAAGGTGCTCTAATGCACGTGTCCACTGTGGAGAACTGAGAATATATGATATACAAACAAAAAAATCAGAAATCTTGACATAGGGTAATTACTAAGTTTTTGGTCTGTTTCTTTTATATATATGAAATATATACAGGATGTGGCAAACAAAAGTAGATTTACAATTGTGAGTATGTGAAACACAGAGTTTATTCTTGTATTATTTATTAATTATTGTATTATTTTTCCATATGAACAACTGTAAACTACTTTTCCTCCATCCTGTGTGTATGAGTGTGTGTGTATATATCAATATATGTACATTTTAATATATATTAAATGTATATTCCAAGAACTTTTAATAATGGTTGCCTCATAAAGGCCACTCCTTCTTAAACACACATTCTTTCCTTGGCTCTCTGGCATTGCAAGATCCTGGTTTTCCTCCTAACAACCTCAGTCACTTTTGGGGGGCTCTTTCTCTTTGCTCATTTCTAAAATATTGGTACTCTATGGGTCAGGTCTGCTCAGGATCACCTTCTCAATTTACTTTCTTTATGGGTGATCCCTACTCTCCATGGTTTCTGGTATCATCTACAAAACTTCATCTTTAGTAGAACAAGTCCATTAGTAAATACACAGTGTTACCATCACCATTCTCATAGCAATCTAGTAGCCCTTTTGAAAACATTCTCTCGGTAAACATCAGCTTACAGAGATCACTGCTCCAATTTCTGAATGCTCAACAGCCAAGCTTTTAATGATACTCTAGACCACTTACATGGGAGTTGGCACAAAAGGACAGTGCTTTAGACATCATCTGTTTGAATTTTAGCCACAATATGAAGATTTCCTACTTCATAAAATAGCAAATGAGGACTTTAATACAGTTCAGAATAAAACCATAAGGCAATATAAGACTAACCTTCATTTGGAAATCAGTTCATTTACTGGGCTTGTTTGATTAGTGTACTAGACCTAGTATGGATCCCCCTAACCACAGTATTAGTGCAAACATACCTTTTACATATTCAATACATCTCTGTCCTTTTTTCTAGCCCCGTGCCAACACGTACACTTGGAAATATGCTGAACACAAATCCAGGCAGCTATGTAACTCTTAAACCATTGCATGGCAGTACATGTTGAAAAAATGGTCATTAAATATTTGAAGATATGCTAACAGTTTTCTTTGGGTTCTGAAAATAAAAGTGAAAATTTAAAAAATGTTCAGAAAATTGTATGCCCTCTATAGCACATCTGCTCATCCTCAGGGACTTGTGCTCGGTTTGTGTAAAAGTGCCTTGACAAACTAAAGTTTAACTGAATGTGAGCCTGAGGGATTCCCCCCAGATTTTAGGACTTGCCTGTGCAAAGAAAAGAAAGGCAGCTTTTGGCTCAATATGAAATCATCTCAGATAGAAGCAGATTCATTGAAAGATAATGGCTCCCCTTTAAGCGGAGACTGGGGGATCACTCATTTAGGGTTCTACAAAGGGGATTTTTTTTTCTTTTTACATTATGTGCGTGACATGATGATTTCTAGTCTTTTCCTTATCTAAGATTTAATGGGCCTATGAAAAACTATGTACCTGGGGTCTTTAAGAAATAAGAAAGAAATGTATGTGATGATAGTCAGAGGGAAAAAGGGGTAGAGTTAAGTCGATGTGGGCAAAAGGGGGATGAATGGGGACAGAAAGAGGCTGCTTTGGGCGATGGGCACATGATGCAGTGTGCAGATGATGTTTTGTTGAGCCGTATGCTTGAAACCTCTGTGGTTTTGTGACCAATACCATCCCAATAAATTCAATTAAAAATAGCAAAAAATAAAAATAAAAATAAAAGTGAGAAAATGGGAAAAAATGTAACATTGATTTTGTAGTTCTATCTTTATTTTTTAATATAAAATGTTGGAAAACATCTTAAATAATAATTAGGAAGACTAATTAATCCATAATCCATAATCTCAGCATTGTAAGAATATTTTTTCCATTTGGGGAATTCCCTTTTAATATTTATTGACGTGCATAGTTATCTTATAAATGTACACATAGCTCTATTTGCACTTTGGTTTTTTTAGTGACTTTAGTTATCATGAGATAAATTTTAGGAAATAAGTTTGTTTTCATGGATTCTGATAGTCTTTAATCCTGAAAACCACTGGCAGATGTGGTAGGTGGGAGCAGTGCATTAAAAATGTCTAAGGCCACAAAGGCTTCTTTGAAAAACTGATTTTTGTGATTTGTGGGCATTTCCTAAACTGTATTGCTGTCTTTTTCCTCTGAATTAGTTGATCATGGACTTGCCAGGTTGGTGACAGTATATTGTGAGCATGGTCATAAAGCTGCCAAAATCAACCCCCTCTTCGCTGGACAAGCCCTGCAGGAGAATGTGCCTGAAATCCAAGCTCTTGTGCAGACCCTACAGGGACCCTTTAATACCACAGGTAAAGCCCATTGACACTAGACCTTCCGTGTGGTAGTTACCTGCCAACAGAGGTGGGGCTCCTTTCTCTATTCTTAAAGAGCCCCTATACCCACTGGAGCTTCAAGCACTATCAGGGAGAAGGAGTCTTGAAGTTCTAGAATGGTTTTTTGATAGGGCTTGTTTCCTCTGCTTTCAAAAATCTATAGACAAACGGCCAACAGGTACATGAAAAAGTACCCAGGAAAGTACAAATTGAAACCATAGTGAGATATTACCTCACGTGTTGGGGAGGATGTGGAAGAAAGGGAATCCTTTGCACTCTTGGTGGGAACATAAGCTGATGCAGCCACTGAGGAAAACAGCGTGGAAATCCCTCAGAAAATTAAAAATAAAGCCATCATATCATCCAGCAATTCCACTTTTGGGTATTATCCAAAGGAATTGAAATCAGGACCTTGAAGTGATATCCACACTCCCTTGTTCACTGCAGCATTGGTCAATCAATATCAAAGATCTAAAGTTTATGGTAAGAAACCATAAACAGTATAAAGGAAATGTTGGTTTAACTCATGTTGTAAGTTTAGGCAAATGACTGATAATTGATTTTGTGCTGAGCTAATGACATATTACGAACTTCCCTTTTCTTTGACTGAGTATCAGGAAGATGTATTTTTACCTTAAAATGTTGCTTTGCTCTCAATATTAATTCAAATTAAGACCAACTGTTCAATAATAGACATTGCTCTATAGATATTATTAAGACTTGAACATTTTAGTTGATAGATATTTGAGATAAGATAGGACAAAAGGTTTGTAGCTATAAAGCACGTGAAAAGCAGGTTTGGAATTTTAGTTTAAATGGCTATAAAATCAAAATTTGACATAAAACAGTATGGCTCTGTCCCTGTGAAGATTTTCTTTTTCTTCTGGTTTTACTACCTTAGGGCTTTTGACCATATTTTTAGTTTTGCTTTTAGAAACATGTAGGTGAGCATTGATAATGACCCAAGTTATTCAGAATGAAATGCTCTGAATTGAAGTTATTATTTTGGTATATTCTATAATTAGCTACATGGTTGATTCTTCTTTAAAAGGATCCCTTTGATTCCATTTCATAGGATTATTGAATATGGGGAAGGATGAGGCCTCTCTTGAGGAAGTACTAGCCTATCTCGACCAAATCTACTGTGGACAGATTTCCATTGAAACCTCCCAACTTCAGCGCCAGGAGGAGAAAGATTGGTTTGCTGAGCGGTTTGAGGAGCTGAAAAAGGAGACATTTACCACAGAAGAGCGAAAACATCTGTCCAAACTAATGCTAGAATCTCAGGTATAAAAGCAGTAGCTAATATCCATGGAATAGGTCATTTTATTTGGTACAAAGATATATAAATACTGGAGAAAGGAAATTAGGCATTAAATCTCTGATCATACCTCCACTTACCCCGCATTGTCTCCACACGACAGACAATATAACACACGCCACTTTATTCTTTGTAGGAAAAAGTAGATCGCCAAACAATGGAACTATCGATGCTCCTCAGAGTCAGAATGCTTTTTATATCCATATTTGTCTATTCACTCTGTAAGAGATTACAAAATCCTTAAGAGCTTCTATTTTTATTACCTGAAGTGATCAAAAAAACAAAAAGGAAAAGAATAAAGAAAATTATGCATGGAAGACAAATCAATACAAATTAATTGAATTGAATGTTTGTCAGGACTATGGTTAGGACTCAGACATATCAAGATAACAAGAAATTTACTCCCAATAATTCAGATAGTGGCTAGTTTGCAGCCTTGATAAAATAGTTCTGTAGAGCCAGATAGTAAAACTCAGGTACTGGTTGATGCAAGTTGAGGCCTAACCCCTAGTCTGGAAGAACACACATCTAAGGAGGTTCTTCTTGGGCTAAATTATTCTTCCTCTCAGGTTATTTCCTCTGCATCCCCTCCTGTGGTCTGGTGTCTTTGGCAAGGTTTTCCTACAGACTCTGAGTGACTTTTGTCTTTCTCTGGGGCAGGTAGTAAAGGGGCACGGCTGCAGCCACTTGAGGTAGTGCAGAGTCTTCTTGGCTGACTTTGACCTAAGTAGTTGGCTATTTTTCTGTAACTAATTTGTGTCTGATACGATGTTCTGTAGGAGTTTGACCACTTTTTGGCCACCAAGTTTGCCACAGTGAAGCGATATGGAGGCGAAGGAGCTGAAAGCATGATGGGCTTTTTCCATGAGTTGCTGAAAATGTCAGCCTACAGTGGGATCACCGATGTCATCATTGGGATGCCCCATAGGGGGAGACTTAATTTACTGACAGGCCTTCTGCAGTTCCCCCCAGAGGTAAGATACTGTCTTTGATATATGACTGTAACAGAATAAAACCAATGGTAATAATTCTGCTTAGAAAACCAACTAAGCATATGAATCATTGTTCCAGGACATAGCTTAGTTAATTCATGGAACCCAATGCTGCTGGTTAGAACAGGTATTTGGGCTGATTTTCTGCATATCCTTATTTGGATTCTTTCTTATTTCAGGCCAGTTAAAGGTTGGTTTATTTCGTCAAGAATGATGTGAATAAATTCTGCTCTTTGACACATGCTTTTCTTACTTCATAAAAATTGTTTGAACAAACCCAAAGATCTGTGTGATTTTAAACAATTGTACCTTCCAAGAAGTCAATTTTACCTTCCATTTATTTGCAGAGCTTATAGTTAATAGGTTGTACTAAAACTAATGATATACATTGTTATCTTACGAGACTACCCAAGTGAGTGGTTTTATAGGTAATTGGATTTTGGTATATCTATTCAGTCCAACTCAGCTGCTCTGCTCTGTAAACCTCCTCAAAAGACTTGAGAGTCGGGACCCACGATCTGATATCAGGGAACATCAGAGATATTTGATATTAATAATGTTGTGACCATTATCCGTGGATAAGCCCCATTACTGTCGTTGGCCAGGGGATTAAAAATAACTGCAAATGTTAAAGGGACTGTCAGAGTTAGACAGAGTGAATAGAGCCCATGGAAGGAGGCGTTGTTCTTAAGAATATTAGAAAATCTATGTGATGTCATGTCCAGGGCCAACCTTTACCACTGTTACTCATACTTCAGTGTTTCTGATGCGAAGAGATTGATAATCAACTTTTAAAAGACAGATACCTTAGAAAAGGTAGAGTATAAGAGGATTAAGTGATTGACAGGTGGAGGCATGTGCTTAGATACATGCAGACATTCTTAAACCAAAAATTACATTTATAAAATATCTCAAAGAAATTATTCAGAGATATAAAAATTATTATAAATGATCATATTTGTGACAGACACATCCATATCTACACTGTGTATGTTCCTATTTTTATGTAGGTAAATAAGCTTTTGCAAATTAGATAAACCTTTGGGTCATTCAAACAATTTGTCTAATTGAGAATAACATGCTGTTTTGGTAAATACTTTCATTTGAGACCCAACTTTATTACTTATTAGCCAGGGACCTTTAACAATTTAGTTAACTTCTCTTTATTGTTCACTTTAAAAATAGGTAGTGACATCAATCTCGTAGAAGACTGAAAATAAAGTGAGAGAATGTATTAGAGAAGTCCTTTGAATATTGGACTTCTATAGTTTTTTAGATGTAATGAATGAACTAAGACTATATGTTGTCCTCTTCCTAAATGGGGTTAAGTTTTATTATTTTCCTCTCTACTTTTAATGAAATTAATCCAAAAAGTTCTTTTGAAAGTGTATTCTAACAGGTGTATTTAGGAAAAATTATTTTGCTTATTGCGAGGCAGAGGTAACTTAACTACGTCATGTTAGACTCTTCAGGAAGTGTTCGTACTTTGTGAAGATCTCCAAATAGGTCTGTGCATTTGAGCAGTTAGAAGTTTTTGCCTGTCTTTAAATAATGCATTGTAATAATAATTATAAATTGTAATAATAATTATAAAAGCACATGCATAATTTTTTTGTATTGTATAATTTAAACCAGCCTGTTCTTCTCTAGTCTCCATTATGATAAAAAAACATTTTTTCCTGTATGTGTATCCACGATAGCTGATGTTTCGCAAAATGAGAGGCTTAAGTGAATTTCCGGAAAATGTCCCAGCCACTGGAGATGTCCTGTCTCACCTGACCTCCTCAGTTGACCTGGACTTTGGTGCACACCATCCCCTGCACGTGACAATGCTGCCTAATCCATCACACCTGGAAGCCGTTAACCCTGTGGCCGTCGGGAAGACTCGTGGAAGGCAGCAGTCTAGACAGGATGGGGACTACTCTCCAGACATTTTGGCTCAGCCTGGGGACAAAGTCATTTGCTTGCAGGTACTTGTAGCTTCATGAAGTGAGACCAGACATTGGGAAGATGAGGGAGAAAGACTGTCCAAGTTGATAGGTCTGAAAGGAGATGGCAGACTTTCAAGATTAAACTGAGATGAACTTTTGGGGAAAAAAATATTCTGGGGGTCGTTTTAAGAATTAACAACAGATATGAGGTCTAGAGTCAAGGCAACTGAATTTAGACTGTGGTTTTCACTGTGTTCTTTCTTTCTCGAGTTATAAATTAATTAAGGAGGTATTGACTGGCATACCTGCTACTGCTAGGAGGACAGATGTCATTACTTCCCTGAAAGTATGGTCTTTTAGGAAAACCACAGGGTGCCCAGATATCTAACGAGGCTCTAAGAGTCTGGATTTTTTTTGTTTTTTGCTTGTTTGTTTTAAAATGAAAGTCTTTGGTATTAAAGAAAACAAATTATTAGTGTGGGTCTTGCTCCCCTTAACCCTTTCCCGCAGTTTTTCATAATCTGAAAGCTGTCTTTTAAAGATTTAGATTGAGAGTCACATTTTTTTTTCTGAGTGTTTATTTGAATACAAACCTTTAACTAATTAATCCTGGATATCGGTAACTGAGTCTTCAAACACAACAGAAATCTATAAGGCAGTGTAATATTGGCTAAGTATACAAATAACTACATTATCTAATTCATGTTAATTTTTCATGAGCCAGAAACTTGTGGAAAATTCTTGGAGGCAGGCAGACTGGATTTTATTATGATATGGTATTTCAGAATTGAAATCTTCGAATCATTAGCCAGATACTCTCTTTACCTTTCTCTGAGCTTAACTCATGATACTCTAAAATATTGTAGTCATTTACATTTACCCACTACATTAAGCAGATCTTAAGACTGATTTCTGAAGAGGTGAAAATGGCATTTCTTTAAAGTGATGAGAAACTGACTGCCTGCTTTTGTCTACTTTGTGTCCCCAAAATATTTTGCCCTGCTCTGTCTATATATGTCTTCCCTTGCTCAAGTACATGATTGTAATTTAAATTTGGAGCCTTTAATATCATGGCGAGTGAGGTTCCTGATGCTACTTTTTCTGCCTGTCTTCTGTTTATCTTAGTCCTGGACCTGGTGAAAGTGCACTCTCATGTTTCCAACCCCACCCCCGCCTACCCCAGACATGGTTGGCTGAGCAGCTTCCTCCTCACGGAACATTTGTTTATGCTCATCGGCCTTTAATCCTACAAAGCTTTATGGAGCATAGTGGAGTAGTTTCTTTCTTTACTTAAGAGGGAAATAAAATTAGCAAATGGCACAGGTATGCTTTAGTACCAAGAATCCAAATACCAGGACAAAATGATGCAAGTTATGAAAATATGTTATGTTCTTATCAATGCCCCTACTGTAACACTTTTGTAAAGGAGCAGGAAAGACACTCAGCTCTCTTCCTCGCTATAGTGACCTCCTTTCACATATGTCCTTATCCCACAAGAAATCCCATCAGCAGGGGAGCCTAAGGGTGGGGAACTCTTTCCCCCCATGTGGGCCTTATGTGGCTACCAGTTGAATTTGACAGGGTAGCACAGTGTAGAAAAGACAAGGACTCTGAGTTCAAATCCTGCCTTTGCTGCCTTTTAGGTTGGCTTGCTTGGTTCTGTTACTTGTGTGCTCTGAATCTCATAGGTAAAACGAGAGCATATTATATCCCTTATTGTATTCTGACGATTAAGTGAGAACATGTACATAGTAAGTTCCCTAACCCAGGAGAAAGGCTTGAAGGGGTGAGGAAATAAGCAGGAAAAACAGTGGCATCACAATCACAGAAGGTCTGGTGTCTAATGCAAGCCATGTGAAATATATAGTCTTTCTGAACCTTGGTTTTCTCACCCGTAGAAAGGATAGCAGTGACTTCCGTACCTGTCTCCCCCCACCACAACCTGGTTGTTGAGTGGATTAATAGAGATACTATATAGTGCTGTGGAGATAATGTAAGGGTATGTTATTACTAGGTATAAATATTCCAAAATGTCAGTTATCCCTAGAGACCCTAGCAATGGGAAAGTGTGGACTGGAAATTTCATGTGGGCAAAGGAATGCTTTCTTTCTTACAGCAAATATTCTACCTATATAAAAAATAACTCTCTACAGGACATTAACAGTGTCATTAAAAATGAACTAAGTATTTTTTCTTAATTCATATTTAGGTACTTTAATTCTGTTATTATTAAAGCCACAAAGATTGCCTTAAGTTAGGGTATATCAGATCATTTTATTCTTTAGTTCAGCATATTGGCTGTTTATGATAATTGTCTTTTTAATACAAAATCTGTAGGTCTTATATTCTCTTCTAAGATCTTCTACAATCTACAGTTTCCCCATTATTTGCTTTTAGCTTTTCTTAAAAAGAAATTCTCCCTTCTCTGCTACCTTTCATCCACCAGGTTTTGTGATACCATGATCTAACAGACTGCAAATGTTCTGGAAGAGTAACACATTTTAGATATTCTCTCATAGTAACATTTTATTTTTTCCTCAAAGCCTCCTGTTTCTAATGTGTGGTATAATCCTCCCCTCCGCCAACACACACACCTCCTGTTTTGGCTGTCACATTACTCTCCTTTATGTTCAAAACGGTCCCCAACACACCCAGTGGGGCTTAGCTGATGTAAGCTACACATAGTTTCTTTTTCGGGGGGTGTGAGGAGGTTGATTGGGCAAGAGGGAGAGGTCAAAGCCATGAACCACTGCTCCTTGTATCTCACAGCTGTTTCCATGAAAGTGTTACTAGGGCCGATTTTCCTTCTGCACCTCCAGTAGCCCTTCCTCCTCTGGTGCTGCTGTGTGTCCTAGACCGCTGATGTGTACACCAGAAGTGATGCCTATAGGTGATGATATGAGGCGGAAGGAGCAGGTCAACTGGTAGTGGCTATAAGAGGAAAAGAACTGTTTTAGCATCATTGGAAGCTGCTTTAGATCAGCAAAACCATTCTAGAAAATCCTACAACCAGCAGATTTTTAGGAGGGCAGGGGAGCAGGGAGAAGGTGGTTATTTTTATTCCTGTTATTATTTGAAAACTATTTATTCCAGTGCAAGAACCTAAATTTTTCCATAGCTTATGTTCCTTTTCTTTTTTTCTCCCCCCTAATTTAGGTTCACGGAGATGCTTCTTTCTGTGGTCAAGGGATTGTTTCTGAAACATTTACGCTCTCCAACCTCCCACACTTCAGAATCGGTGGAAGTGTCCATCTGATTGTCAATAACCAGCTGGGTTACACCACTCCGGCAGAAAGAGGAAGGTCTTCCTTATACTGTAGTGATATTGGTATGTTACACAGGATTGTTGGGGTTGCTGGGTCAGACAAGAAATTTCTAGAGAAACTTCTAATTCACTTAGAGCAGTGAGCCTCACTGGTTATCCCATTTTAAATTTTGGATCAAATACAGTCAGTAGTCGCCTTTAGTGTTCTTAGGTTAATATTCCTTTTAAACTCTGAGTGTAATCTTTATATCCAAGGAAATAAGACTGGAGTGGAATTTAGAGGGTGCAGTCTCAAATTGCTTAAGTAACCAGTTGAACGACCTGGTAGAAACCAGAGATCACCACAATTAGTTAACACTAAAGTAATTGTCTTTAGGATGTTCAAACTTGGAGAACTCAAATCTTAGTCGAAAAGGAGATGTTCAATTTGATAATATCCATAATATGTAAAAAACTAACACAGCTTAATAATGAAAACAATCCAATTAAAAAAATGGAGGGACTGAATAGACATTTTTCTAAAGAAAACATACTGATGGCCAACGGGCACTTAAAAATGTTCTCAACATCACTAACCCTCAGGGAAATGCAAATCAGAGCCACGATGAGATATAACCTCATGCATCTTGGTATGGCTATCATCAAAAAGATGTGAGACAACAGGTGCTGGTGACGGTATGGTAAAAGGGACCCTTGTAGACTGTTGGTGGGAATGTAAGCTAGTCCAATCACTATGGAAAACAATATGGAGATTCTTCAAAAAATTAAAAATAGATCTACCATAGCATCCAGCAATTCCACTCTGGATATATATGCAGAGGAAATGAAAACAGGATTTTGACAAGATATCTGTACTTCCGTGTTTTTGGCAGCATATTCACAATAGCCAAGATATGGAAGCAACACACATGTCCATTACCGGGTGAATGGATTTTAAAAAATATTATATAAACAGACAAAAAATATTATTCAGTCATGAAAAAGAAAGATATCCTGCCATCCACTTATGACAGCATGGATGGACCTTGAGCACATTATGCTAAGCAAGATAGGTTAGACAGAAAAAAGACAATTATTGTATGATATCACATATATGTAGAATCCTTAAAAAAAGTCAAAGCTGTTAAAAAAAAAACACAACAGAAAGTGAGATGGTGGTTACCAGGACTCTGGGGGTAGGGGGGATAAGATTAATCGTGTTTAAGGGTACAAACTTGTAGTGAATAGTAAATAAGCCATAGAGATCTAATGTACAGTGTAACAAATATAGTTAATAATACCACACTATAGTGGTATAATATGAAAAATATTGCTTCAATGGCAATCATATCACAATATATAAATTATGAAAGGAATATGCTGTATACCTTGAATTTACAAATTTTAACGTGTCAAATTTATTAAATTTGACCAAGTAATCTGGTGAGATATCAGATGTGAAGAAGCAAGGTTTACCTGTTTTAGAAATTGGCAGTATTAAGAGAAGTGCTGGGCTTTTATTACCCACTCCATGTTTCACAAAGTTATATGAACCATAAATGGTAGGAACTATACTGTTTTAGGTCCAGGCCTGACCTGGATACCTTTTAGGGCTATGTGAATTTTTTGTGATTAGTTAGAGATACTGAAAACTCATTCTTTAACTTGTGCTTGAAGAAATTCCTTTTTTTTTTTTTTTGGTAGAATGTATCCCCTCATGACCCTTTTATTTTAGGAAGAAGGATAATAGTAGTAATGACAATAGCAAAATAAATATTAGTTATTACATACCAGGCACTGTTAAACACTTTATATACCTTAATTCATTTAATCTTTACAACAATGCTAAGAGGTAGGAGCTATTATCCCAGCATTATAGATAGGGAGACTGAGAGTCATAACTTTATGAAGGTCACACAGTAAGTCACAGAGCTGTGACTCAAACTCGTTCTTGTTAGCTGGACTCCAAAATTTGTTTTTTTAAAATATAATTTAAAAAATATTTTATTTATTGATTTTAGAGAGAGAGAGAAAGGGGGGAGAGAGACAGAGAAACACTGACTTGATGTTTTATCCACCTATGCATTCATTGGTTGATTTTTTTTTTAATTATATTTTATTGCTTATGCTGTTACAATTGTCCCAATTTTTCCCCTTTTGCTGCCCTTCACCCAGCATGCCCAACTCCTTCAGGCACTCCCCACACCATTGTTCATGCCCATATGTCATGCGTAGATTCTTTGACTACTCCATTTACTGTACTGTACTTTACAGCCCCATGGCTATTCTGTAACTACCAATGTGTACTGCTTAATCCCCTCACCTCTTTACCCATTCCCCCACAGCCCCCACCCATATGGGAACCATCAGAACACTGCCTGTATCCATGATTTTGTCTTTATTCTTCTTATGTGCTTTGTTTTTTAGATTCAATTTTTGATAGATAAGTATTTATTGCCATTTTATTGTTCACAGTTTTTATCTTCTTCAATATTTGATATAACAATGGTTTGGTGATGATAAACTCCTTTAGTTTTTTCTTGTCTGGGAAGCACTTTATCTGACCTTCAATTCTAAATGATAGCTTTGCTGAGTAGAGCAATGTTGGCTGTAGGTCTCTGCTTTTCATGACTTTGAATATTTCTTGACAGCCTCTTCTAGCCTGCAAAGTTTCTTTTGAGAAATCAGCTGACAGTCTTATGGGAACTTCCCTGTAGATAACTAACTGCTTTTCTCTCACTGCTTTTAAGATTCTCTCTTTATCTTTAACCTTTGGCACTTTAATTATGACGTGTCTTGGACCGGGCCTCTTTGCATCCATCTTGTTTGGGACTCTCTGTGCTTTCTGAGCTTGCATGTCTATTACCTTCACCAAATTAGGGAAGATTTCTTTCATTATTTTTTCAAATAGATTTCTAATTTCTTGCTCCTTCTCTTCTCCTTCTGGTACCCCTATAATGTGAATGTTGGACCTTTTAAAGTTATCCCAGAAGCTATTTATACTATCCTCATTTTTTTGGATTCTTTTTTCTTATTGTTGTTCTGCTTGCTTGTTTTTTCTTCCTTATGTTCCCATTCATTGATTTGATTCTCGGCTTCTTCTACACTCTATTGTTTCCCTGTAAACTGTTCTTTAATTCAATTAGTGTGTCCTTCATTTCTGACTGGATCTTTTTTATACTGCTGAGGTCCTTGGGAGTGATTTACCCAGGCCAGTCAGCTGCAAGGACTGGCTGTGACCATTGACCACCCACCTCCGTCCTCTGCGGAGGATCAGTTGTGCAGGGACAGGGTGGTCTGTAGATGTCCACCTGTTGTGCAGGCTTGGGGATTTCTCAGGTGGTGCAGGCCAAGATCAGTCACCATCTGTGTTTTGCACCAGGCCACCCTGCATGAGCTAATAAGCAATCTGAGATGCTGCTACCTGTGTAGGGCTTGGAGATTCCCAGGTGAAACCAAGTTATGAAATTAGACTGCTTGCTGCTAGTACCTGGCCAGGTCCCCGTTAGCAAGAGGGAGGGGGCTGGGAGATCACTGAGTCTGGGTGTTGCTTGTTTGAGAGGATTTAGGAAGTTGTGAGGCATGAACCAAGATCAGCCATTTATATGGAAAAGCAGTTTGGGTGGGTTCATAAATTGGGCAGGGCAGAACAGAGTCTTTGGGGGTATCCAGGGTGGAGCAACCGTGTTAGCTAGGTTGATGAAGTCTCAGATATTGCACTAGCCTGCCTGTGGCTCTGTGGGGGGAAGGTTTAGAAAAGGGACAATGGCTTCTGTCCGTATTTCTGTCTAGAAGAAAACTATTCCCCGGCTCTCGCCTTGATGCCAGACACTTCAGTTTCTCCCTATATGCTACCAGTGCCTTTCAAGCTGCTACCTCGGTCCTGGAGCTCAGAGGCAGTGAGTCTGAGTCCAAGTTTGGGTTCTTTAAGAGGAACTGCTTGGGACTCTAGAAGTTCTTCCACCAACTTAATCGTTGCTGGTTTTTGTAGCCAGGTATGGGGACTTATCTTCCTGGCATTGGAATCCTGGGCTAGGTGGCCTGGTGTGGGGCTGGGACCTCTGCTCTTGAGATATCCCTCCTGAATTTTTATCCACCACATGTGGGTGTAAGACCAGCCCATTCAGCATCTCTGCCCCTCCTACCAATCTGGATGGATGTGGTTTCTTTAACTGTAGTTGTCAGACTTCCATTCAACTCGATTTCTGATGGTTCTGAGTGATGGTTCTTCTATATTTTTCATTGTAATTTTTTTTAAAAATTAGATTTATTTATAGAGAGAGGGAAAGGGAGGGAGAAAGAGAGGAAGAGAAATATTGATATGCCAGAGAAACCTCTATCGGTTGCCTCTCGCATGCCCCCAACTGAGGACTTGGCCTGCAACTCAAGCATGTGCCCTGACTGGGAATCGAACCAGTGATTTTTCAGTTTGCAGGCCAGCACTGAATTCACTGAGCCACACTAGCCAGGGCTATTTTAGTTGTAATTTTTATATGGTTGTGCAAGGAGGCAAGCTGCGTATACATATGATGCCATCTTGACCAGAAGAATGTGTAGTTTTTTCCATTGGTTGACTTGTATGCACCCTGACTGGGGATTGAACCTGCAACCTTGTCGTATTGGGATGACACTCCAATCAACTGAACTACCCTCCAGGGTTCTTAATGACCAACCCAAACCATCTTCGAGGATGTGAGTTGCCTCTCCACACAGGCAGTAGGACTTGGCGCTGGGCTATTGTCGTCTGGATGAACTGGCCCACCTCATCTTGGTCTTCTCTGCCTCAGGGAAACTTGTGGGCTGTGCCGTCATCCACGTCAATGGAGATAGTCCAGAGGAAGTGGTTCGTGCCACACGACTGGCTTTTGAATACCAGCGCCGTTTCCGGAAGGATGTGATTGTTGATTTATTATGCTATAGACAGTGGGGCCATAATGAACTGGATGAGCCCTTCTTCACCAACCCGGTCATGTACAAAATTATCAGGTACCATTACACACCTTTATTTAATATGCCTTCTTCCCCATAGTGCTCACATTATGCTTTTTATTGACCCAATAAGAATGACCTACTTTCCCAGTTGGTCATTCAAAACTTTCAGTGCTAAAACTGGGACAGTCCTGGGCAGACTGCGATGGTCACCCTATGGGTGTCAGGAAAACTCCCCATATTCCTCAAACTTTACATGTTTATTCAATGAATAGACAAAGGGGGAAACTTAACAACCTCACTTCGCAGGTGGGAAGACAGAATACGAGAACTTAGGCAGAGTCTTGCCTGAAGTTACATAGTATGGAATTGACAGGGTCATAAACAGAACCCCCATGATCCACTTCTGCAAACTATAGATGGGGACCTACTCTGTACCTTGGCAAGAGATTACATGATGGATTTTAATGACTGTCAGAGCTGTGCTATCCAATTTAGAAACCAGTAGCCATAAGTGGCTACTGAATGCTTAAAATGTGTGGCAAGTCCTGATGGAGTTGTGCTGTGAGTGTAATCTACACATCAGATTTAAATGACTTAATATGAAAAATGTTAACTATCTCAGTAATAATTTTTATATTGATTAGATGTTAAAGTGACTATATTTTGGGTATATTAAGTTAAATAAATGTGATTAAAATTAATGCTACCTGTTTCTTTTTACCTTTTCTAATGTGACCACTAGGAAATTTTAAACTCCACATTGGCCTGCATACTATTCCTACTGGACTGTGTTGAGTGGGAGAGTTAATGTGACAGAGAGAAATGTGGTTTTGGAATTTCCTTTTTAGATATTGGAAAGTAAAATAGATCCTGCTTCTTTACTTTATTTCTTCATGGACATAAATTAAAGCAGAGGAATAAGCTTCGTGACATTTTATGAGTCATTCTGCTCATAGGTAGCAGACTGTTCTTGGAAGCACAAACCTGGGTTATCTATTTAGCTCTGAGCTTAGCAGCCGAATTACTTGGTATGTCCCAGCAACCCATTTAAAATAATCTATCCTGCCTACCTCTCACTTTGGTCAGGATTAAATATGATAATATCAATATATTAGAATAGACCTTACAGCTGAAAGTGTTATGCAACTATAGAGTGGCATTATTATTACTGTTGCTATAAAACCCAGGAGCTGAATAGGTACAGGATTCTTTAAGAGGCCTGAAACAGATGTTGGCCACTTTGGGTTTAATACTTTTAAAAACAAAGTGGTACTGAATAGGTAGATAATGTAGGTCAGTCCTGTAAATAACTGAATTTACCAAGTCATAGAAAAAGTACCAATTATTTCTACCCGAATGTAGACAAACATTCATAGACAAAAGTTCGTAAAGATAAATTTGTTTTCTCTTGCTTGCCTGGATGAAGTTGTTACTCACCACTGTCTTTTTGAAAAAAATAATTTATTGGAGTGAAAATCATATGACACAAAATGGACCATTTAAAATTCAGTGGCATTTAGTACAGTCACAATGTCATGTAACCACCCTTTCTACTGGTAGTTCCAAAGCACTTCCCACATGCCTTTTCATAGCAATGACACTCCGTAATACCTTTGACAATGACTGTATCTGCCTGTCTTTGATTTTTACAAATCAGTTTGAATTTTTCCCCTCTTTCTTGGACAGAGCCCGAAAGAGCATTCCAGACACATATGCAGAGCACCTTATTGCCAATGGACTCATGACCCAGGAGGAGGTGTCAGAAATCAAAGCCACCTATTATGCAAAGTTGAATGACCATTTAACTAACCTGGCCCACTACAGTCCCCCTGCCACGCACCTGCAGGCCCACTGGCAGGGCCTGGCTCAGCCGGAAGCCCGTATTACCACCTGGAACACAGGTGTGCCCCTTGACCTCCTGCGGTTTATTGGTGGCAAGTCTGTGGAAGTGCCAGAGGAACTCCAGATGCACAGTCACCTTCTGAAGATGTATGTTCAGGTGGGAAGCCCTCTGGTTACTGTTTGTTTCTCGCGCAACAAAGGAATTGATGTTGGTCTGGTCATTTGGTTGGCTAATTTATTCGACAAATATTTATTGTGTGTTATTGTGTTCTAGGAACCAATTCTAGTGGTGTTTTGGTACTGATAGTCAATTAACTCAGATTTTGTCTACTTCTGTTTTCCCTTCCATCTTTCTTCCTTCCTTCCTTCATGTTTGATACATTAAATGTACGTGTGTGACATGCACATTATTAAAAACACAGCAACGTCGGAATGCCCGTTTGGATTTTTCTGACCAGAAAACACTCCCATTCTTTTGTGTGGCTTAAATAAAATAAATAAAATCAACATACCTTGGAGTCAACTATTTAGACCCTTAATCATGTGGAGGTTTTATATACAGTCTCATGTTAAATATAGATGTGACAAACCCTCCTGGTTTGCCTGGGACTCACGGATTTCCGGGGACACAGGACTTTCAGTGCTAAAAACAGGAGAACAAGGAGTTAAAACCCCCATCTTTCTTAAACTTGGATGAAAAATCTTTGCCCTCTGAATTATTTTTAAAACTGTAACTTCATTTTGGGATTTTAATTACAGGTACAGAGACTGTTAAAACAAATTATGTTCTCCCCATCCAGAAGAAGAAATAGAATATTATAAATACAGTTCCCCATGAGCCCTTCCTTGCTGCCACCTCTCAGTCATCCACAGGGTTAACAACTAACCTAAGCGCCTGTGTGTTTTGCCTGTTTTAAAATGTCACATGAAAAGAAAAAAATTTTTAAAAAGATAAAAACAAATAAAGTGCCATATGATTGCTATTAGACTTTCATGTATTCTTTTGCACTTTCTGTTTTGTTTAACATTATGTTTTTTTGATACTTCCCATTGTTGCGTTACATTTTTTGAAGTCGGTGAAAAAGGATGTATACTCTTAAAAGTTTCTTTTTTTCCTTCTCTTCAATTTTACAGTCTAGACTGGAGAAGATAATGGACGGAACCAAGTTAGACTGGGCCACAGCCGAGGCTCTTGCCTTGGGCTCATTACTTGCTCAAGGTAAGAAGTTTCTGTTTAGCTGCACAGCTGGTGGGGAATGCTTTAATGTGACATGTACCCTCTGCATATTTTAAAGTAACAACTACCTCCTATTGTTTTCATTGACTAAAGAGATTCTAGAACATGTTATCTTTTCTTACCTGACAATATTATTTAATCTTAGTATAAATCATATTGACAACCGTCATCAGAGACTAGAGCAAGTATACCTGAAAAAACAGACCCAGGGCTGGATATATTTAAAAAACCTTTTCCTCTAAAAATTGTAAGGCAAAAGATGACTCTCCATTCTTATACAATCTCACCTTGACTACCGATTTTGAATATTGGACTGGTATATTTTAATAAGGATAGCCTATTACGTTAAGGGAAACTCTCAGGATGAGCTGATGTATAAAAATGCAGGGTCACCATGTCTTGTTATTATTAGGTTATTCATGGGAATCTGGATTTTTTCCCCTCTTGCTTGCTAAAGGTTTTAATGTTCGTCTGAGTGGCCAGGACGTTGGCCGTGGAACATTTAGTCAAAGGCATGCAATGGTTGTTTGCCAGAAGACCGCTGACACCTACATCCCTCTGAACCATATGGACCCTAATCAGAAGGGTTTTCTTGAGGTAAGATGTTTCCTTATCTACTGTAAAATCCAGATGCTGGTGATTATAGTAACGGGATTCTTAAAGCAACTAGAGGTTTGAGGCTTTTTTAAATAAAGAGATGCTGAGTGAATAGACGATATAGGCCTATAAATGTGGAAGGAAGTAACATACTAGCAAATAGACTTATTTTACTCTGACTACTTCTCTGCAATCATGTAAATGTCAAATTAATGTTAATTTTCTCAGTCAAAAATTAACATAATAGATTGAATATTGTTGGATTCATTAAAGTAAAACAAAGATGTGAAAAATTAGCCAATATTTCTTTCCTATTTTTTTATAAAAAGCTATTTCATCAAGTTACTTCATTCGTTAAGGTTTAGTAGGCTTGATGACTATATCTATTGCCATGTATTTCCACGTGTCAGTCAAAGAACTATACTCATTAGAGTCAAGGGTAGGGGTTGGGTCTTCTCGTTTTTGTCTCTCCAACAACTAGCATATACCTGGCACATGATGTTTATTAAAATAAATTATCCTTTAAGGTTTTGTTGTATCCTTTTTTTCCTATTCTAGATATTTGTTTGAGGGTATAACCTCGAGTTTTGAGTTCATTGATATCAATACTTGTAAAAATTTTACTTTTCAAAAGGAAAATTCCAGGAAGATTACTTAATGGACATACTGCTCAGCTTTTCTTTCAGTTAATCTAAAATCTACCCCTGTATTAAGTCAGATTCATGATCTAGAGACTGAAATGTTTAGTATTCCCCTCCACCAATGACTTTTATGGAATTGTGATTTGATATATAGCATTGATTAGCTTTAAATATTGGTATTTGAAAAGCCCTAATTAAACACCTTGCCTCTTTTATGAGGAAGCTGTCAAAGATGTCATTTATTATCTGATACCATGTACTTTATATGAAGACTCTGGGAGAAACAATGGCCTGCTCTTGGTTTGTCTTTGTAGTGTATACACCATGAACTCTGCAACTAACCGGCATTCTCTTATCAATAATGACTTCCATAAAATCAGAAAATAAAACAATGAATATATGCACTTTTCCAAAAAATATATAATGGCATCTATAAAGGGGCAGAGGCTACAGTAGCCTTGGTCAAAGTGAGTAGGTTGCCAGGTTGTGTCTTTTTCCCAACTCTGTTCTGTTTCTTAATCTAAATTGCTCTTTTTTCCCTGTACTTACTTTGCACTGTCATATTATATATTATATATAATTACAAGCCATCTTAAATGCTCTTGGAATAAACAAAAGCATTAATAGATTCAAGAAAATAAGGTATACCAATGTACAAAGTACAATAGATGTATAGGAGAAGGAGCAGCTTATCCTCCTTGAGGATATCAGGAAAAGTTTGGCAAGGAAGACAAATTTCACTAGGACTCGAAGGACAATAGGAATTGCCTGTTCTAATGCATGTAGAGAGAACATTAAATGTGGATACAATAGCACATTAAAAAAACTGAGAAGTGAAAGGACCTGAAATGCCCGGGGAACTACAGATAGCTTCATATGACTGGACATTAAACTGCAAAGAGAATACAGGAGTGAAAATGAGGAGACAAGCCAGATGGGACTACCCACATTGATAGAGACTTTGAGTACTGTGTAAAAGAGAAATGGTGGTGGAATTCTGAATAGATGATCTGAATTTCTAATAATCAATAGAAAGATCACTTCTGAAAACACTTTGGAAACCTAGGTTGAAAAAGAGTGAGAATTTAGCACAATTTTGAAGAAGGCTTCTCAATCATCTATGCAGGAAATCACAGGGACATGAATTAGGGCAATAACAGTGCAGATGGAAGATGGGGTCAGATTTGAGGTCTATTCAGAAAATCATAGCTGAAGGATTTAGTGGTAGATGTAGGGAATAAAGAAGAAAGATTAGTCTCAGTTATCTTCTAGCTTTATGACTTGGACACCTGGTATATGATGACAGCATTCACCCAAACAGAGAGTGAAGAAGAGGGAACAGGTTTGGTGAGGAAAGATAATGGATTCGGTTTTGGACATTTGATTTAGAGGGGTTGAATGACATAGAGGTTTCTCTCAGGCAATTAGATAAGTATATCTGGAGCTGAGGAAGGAATCTGGTCTTGAGATCTAGATTTGGAAGTAATCAGGGTATATGAGTGTTTGACCTCAGGGGTGGGAGAATCTCGCTGAGAGAGAGTAGAGTGAGAAAAGGGCCAAAGGATAGCCTTGGGAAAAACAACATTTAAGTGGCTGTCATAGGAAAAGTATTTCCATAAAGAGCATCTAGGAAGTCATGAGGAGAGCTAGAGTCACCATGTCAGTGAACTCAAGGATGGAAGAGTCAGATAAGAGGAAGAATAACATGGTCATTGGATTTGGCAACTAGAGGGTCAAAGGTTGACCTCATGTAGAGCTATTTTTTTTCTGTGTTAATTTGGCTATTCCATTTCTATGTAGAGCTGTTTTAGTGGAGTGGTGAAAACAAGCTACAGTATACCAGTTGAAGGATAAATAAGAATTAAGGCAGTAGAAGCAAGTGAGTTAGATAATTCTTTCTAGAAGGTTGACTGTGAAAGGAAGCAATAGCTGGAGAGCACTGATCGAGAATATTTCTTGTTTTAGCTTAAACTTTTGATTGTTTATGTACTAAGAGGAGAAAGCCAGTGAGGAGAGGTTCAGAAAAGAGGGGTTAGGTGATGAAGCTGGGAGAATAAGCCAAAGACCAGTGGATTTAGAATATGAATGAGCATGTCAGTGTTGGGTAGGAAGAGAGATGAGGAATGGGGTGAAGACAGTAGGGGTACAAGAAAAGGGGCCACTACAAACTCCATTTTTAACACACATATGAATCTAAGAAATTCAGCAGTCTTTTTAAAAATTAATGTATTATATAGATTATAACGGAAATCAAAATAGGAATCAGAAATGATAAATTATGTGTAATCCCACCATGCTAATAATCATCTATTTGTATTTTTCCGTTATCATTGAGTGTTTATCCATATAAATCACAAAATTATATAGTTGTAATCATTGTAGAGATGTAATTTTTTTTGGTTTTTCAAAAATATAAGCTTTATTGAGATATAATTTATAGAATTCAGGCTTTCAGACTTAAATATTAGTTGTGATACCATAAAAGTGAGAGTGGAAAACATAGGCAGTGAAATTTCAGACATCCCACAAAGCAATATTTTTGCCGATATATCTCCTAGGGTAAGGGATATAAAGGAAAAAATAAACAAATGAGACTATATCAAATTAAAAATTTTCTGCCTGGCTAAAGAAACCATCATCAAAATGAAAAGGAAACCAACCATATGGGAGAATATATTTTTCAATGATACATCAGACAGAGTTTAATCTCCAAAATATATAAAGAACTCATATGACTCAACACCAGGAAGACAAACAACCCAATTAAAAAATGGGCAATGGACCTGAATAGACACTTCTCCAGTGAGGACATGCAGATGGCCCATAGACAGATGGTTAACATCACTAGCCATCAGAGAGATGCAAATTCAAATCACAATGAGATATCACCTTACACCTGTCAGAATGGCTATCATTAGTAAATCAACAAACAAGAAGTGCTGGCAAGGATATGGAGAAAAGGGAACCCTAGTGCACTGTTGGTGAGAATGCAGACTGGTGCAGCCACTGTGGAAAACAGTATGGAATTTCCTAAAAAAAAATTAAAAATGGAACTGCCTTATGATCAAGAAATTCCACTGCTGGGAATATACCCTAAGAATCCTGAAACACCAATTCGAAAGAACTTATGCACTCCTATGTTCGTAGCAGTGCTATTTGCAATAGCTACGTTTTGGAAATAGCCCAACTGCCCATCAGTAAGTGAGTGGATTAAAAAACTGTGGTTCATTTGCACAATGGAATACTATACAGCAGAAAGAAAGAAGGAAATTCTACCTTTCACGACAGCATGGATGGAACTGGAGAATATTATGCTAAGTGAAATAAGCCAGTCAGTGAAAGACAAATACCATATGACCTTACTTATAACTGGAATCTAATGAACAAAATATACTAATGAGAAATATAGAACCAGAGACATGGAAACATGGAACAGACTGATAGCTGTAGGAGGGGAGGAGGGAGGGCAGAAATGGTGGAAGGAAGGGGAAGGCACTAGTCAAGAAACCGTATGAATGACTCATGGATATGGACAACGGAGGAGGGATTGACTGTGGTCTAGAGGGCTGGGCTGGGTGGAAGGGGGCAAAGGGAAAAAATTAGGACAACTATAATAGAATAAACAATAAAAAACTTTTTAAAAATTCAGCCTTTTAATGTGTGCAATCAAGCGGTCTTTAGTGTATTCAGAGTTGTGTAACCATCACCACTATTTAATTTCAGAATATTTTCATCACCCCCCAAAGAAACCCCATACCTTAGCAGGCACTCCCCTTTCCTTTCCCTGCCCAGCCCCTGGCAACCACTAATCTACTTTCTGTCTCTATGAGTTTGCCAATTTAGACTTTTCATATGAGTAGAATCATATATCATGTGGCCTTTTGTGACTGGCTTAGCATCATATTTTCAAGGCCCATCTATGTTGTAGCATGTATCAATATTTTATTCTTTTTTATTACCAGATAATATTTTACACATATATAACTTTTAAAGAATATTTTAAATAAATTTTTGAAATAAGCACAAAATTACAAATAGTTGGATGTATAATGCATGAGAAAAATTTTCTCATTCTGAAACACTTGAGACATCAAGTCGAAAGAAAGCTCCAGGTTGCCAACTGTTGAGGCACTAGATGTGTATTTCCTGCAAACGAGGACATTCTCCTCCATCACCACAATATCACCATCAAAGTTGAGAAATTAACATTGGGACATGACTGCCATCTGGTCCTGTTCAGAATCACGTTGTGTTTAATTGTCATGTCTTTTTAGCTTCCTCGGAGACGTAATTTTATATTCTTTTTTTTTTATCTTAACGTATCACGATGGTTCTGTGAATCTATTGTGCAAATAGAATATTATGGATTCTAACCTAAGGTAAGCCTTTTTTTGGTAACTTTCCCCCTTTGTTTTGTGATTTAAAAAAAAAAAAAAGCTTATATGACACAGTTTTACTCTCAGCTCCAAAGGTGGGTCATCTGAGAAGTTAATTTTGCTTATCCTTGAAGAAAGTCTTCAACGCCTATATTCCAACCTCTTTCATCTCTTCCTCTTTTTGTCCCAACTTTCCCATGTACATCACTCATAGAGGGCTTTTTCCGAAAGGCATGTGGGGATGACTGAAAACAAAGCTTCTCTTGCTGCCCCTCCTCCCCCTTGAGAGGTTTGTATACATGTGAGGCTTTTACCTTTACTGATTCGGTCACCACTTCCCTGGTATGACAATGTCTCTGCTCTCTTCTTTGGCATCAGGTTAGCAACAGCCCACTGTCAGAAGAGGCTGTCCTAGGATTTGAATATGGGATGAGCATCGAGAGCCCTAATTTACTGTCCCTCTGGGAGGCTCAGTTTGGCGATTTCTTCAATGGTGCCCAGATCATCTTTGACACGTTCATCTCTGGAGGTAGGTTTTGGCATATGGGTGTGTAGTGGACACATGGCACCAGCCTCATGGGGACAAATGAATGAAAAAGGGCTGTAGCTGCTTATGAGACTCCTTGTACCACAGACCCTGGGGAGAGTTGGGGGTTGCCCTGTCATACACTGGGCATGGCAGCTTTCAGAGGTAAATAAGCTGCCAGAAAGCTGAGTTCTGTGCAGGGAACACCTTCTCATCTGCTGGGGAATGTGTCTGGTTGAAGGGAACAGGACCTGCACCCACCAGGTCCTAAATAGTTTGACTTTCGGGTCCACCCTTGGGCTTGTAGAGTAGCTATGACATGAATCACAAGCAGACAATGGTGACACAGTGAGGATTTGCGGTCAGAGTGAACGGCAGCCTTGAAAACCTGCTTCCCTTAATCCAGGGACACTCAGATATCTGAACATTGGAAGTTGCGCATCTTTTTAAAAAAATATCATTTATAAAAGCGTTAGCTGCTTACTGTAGAAATTCAAAGTATATAAAGTACAAGAGCGAGTCTCCCCAGACTCTCACCCCATTTTGGGGGGTAACCACTCTTGGATTTTGAGTGTGCACTATAGATCCTTCCCTTGGTTGTGTTTCTCTGGAACTGCGTAGTTGTAAGAAACATGCCAATCAATGCCACCCCAATAAATGTAATTTAAAATAAAAACAATAAAAAAGAAATGTACTTTGAGGAGACTGGATTTTGACCTGTCCAGAGACTCTTCCAAAGTGCCTGTGTCCTCAGCTTGAGGACAGTGGCCATGTTGTCAGGGGTGCTATAAGGAAAAGTAGGAGCTGCCCAGTCTTGGTAAGAGTTGTACCTGAAGTGGAGTCAGCATGGCCATTCTGTCCTGGGAGCTGGACATTCACCATTGAGTCTGTCTTCTATTTGCTTAAGCCCAGGACATGTGTCATTCTACAGATTCAGTCGGTGGGATGGATATTTTTTCTCCCAAGTATGGTGTAACTATGCTAGATGGTACATGTAATAGAAATGGTTTTAGGGAGTGAGGCAGAAAGCTAACGTTTGTTCATTACCCACGTCAGATCAGACCCTTTCGCTCCTGCTTCATAGAGGTCTCAGTCCCTCCCATTGCTTTTCCAGGAGAGGCCAAGTGGCTCCTCCAGAGTGGCATTGTGATTCTCCTGCCCCACGGATATGACGGGGCTGGACCTGACCACTCCTCTTGTCGCATAGAGCGTTTCTTGCAGGTATGTCCAATACTTTTTGGATTCCCAGAAATGTCCTGCTTCTGAGGTTCTTTGAACTAGAACTGCCTCCTGCAGATACTTAATGTGCACCTTGAATTGTCAGACATTGTGCCATTTGAATAGAACAGATTTAATGCTTTGGAAGTGGCAAGCCTGGCAGCCTTGTTGCCTCCACCGAGTGCCCTAGGGTCTTCTGCTCTAGATTTTGCCTTTATTTTCCCCCAGGCTTGCCGACACACACGCTCTCTCCAAATTGGAGGGGACTAGCAAGATTTGTCAGGATTTAGTCAAATCACTTTCTTTTCTCTTCATTACTTCTGGAGTGGGGTTAGGAGTCATACCTCAGCTTTCTGTCCCACCAGGATCTTCTAAGATTTAATTCCTTACCTTCAACTTTTTAACCTTAATAGCTGCTTTTGATTTTATTTTATCTTTAAAACAAACAGTGCAAGCTATAATTGTATTTATTTCATTAGGAGAGTGAGATTCTGAAAGTGCTCCCTTCCATAATCTCATAATCTTAACCCCCCAGTAATCAGAATCTGTAATTTCTAAAAAGGTCCCCTCAAGATGCTTCTTGAAATCAGCTGGGTTTGGGAACAGCCTTGCTAAAATACGCAGACTCGGGCAGGTGGGGGGAGCCATCAGACCCATCCTCTGGTTAATTCTTCATAGGCTATAAATTTACCTTCTGGTATTTTCTATAATGGAGGGAAATATCTTTTATCATTGAGAGCCCTGTGGTCCCGTTGGAGAGCAGATGTCGTTATGAATGGATGAGATTATCTGAACATTCTCCTTTCTTTCATTTCTCTCCCAGATGTGTGACAGCGTAGAGGAGGGAGTGGATGGGGACACTGTGAACATGTTTGTGGTCAACCCCACGACTCCTGCTCAGTATTTCCACTTGCTCAGGAGACAAATGGTCCGGAACTTCAGAAAACCCCTCATTGTTGCTTCTCCGAAGATGTTGCTCAGGTTCCCTGTAAGTGGCCAAAGCTGGTTGGAAGCCTTTCTCCTCTTGCCATTTTTTTACTACTTTTTTTTTTCTGTTTTCTGTATCTAATTGTAGTTCTAAATTACAGAAATATCTTTTTTAGTTTTAGTTGGCTTTGCTTCTCTTTCTCTCTCTGTCACCTTTCAAGAACAACTGGAAATACAGGTAGCTCTCAGTTTCTGTGATGAAAGACAGGATAGTAGATATTATCACACTGGTATCCTGGTCTGAGAGGAAACAATTTTATAAAAAAAGTTTAAAAGTCTGAATAGTCTAAACACTGTTGTGTTGAGAGTGGCAAGTTGGGAATTTAGAATATTTTGATGAAAACCAGTGGTGTTTTCATTGACTTTATTTAGATTTTTTCTATTAAATGATTTATCACAGTGGATTCCTGTTTAAACAAGCATGGCATCATAACAATATAGCTTATTGTATACTGCTTTAAAATTATACATTTTTGAAAAGTATACATTTTTCTCTTGGTTTACTTGAACTAAGTGTTAAATGCACAATTTATTTTTTTAATCACAAATATGTTAGTTTTCAAATGGCCTGGTTCAAGATAATAAATACTAGTAAGCATATATTTATCTCATCTGCTATACTTTTTTTCAGTTTTATATGAGAATCTTAGGATGAACATGCAAAAACCTTCTATTTACTTGGATGCTACTGCTGAGGTGAAATATGGCTGTTTAGGACTATCTTGTGCTTTGCAGAAGGATTTGAGAGTGTAGATTTGAAACTGAAGGATTTTGAGGAAAGTTGCAAGTGATTCGCCAATGACTGGTGTTGCTCAGTGGACTGGGCATCATCCTGCAAACCAAAAGGCTGCTGGTTTGATTCCAAGTCAGGGCACATGCCTGGGTTGCGGACCAGGTCCCCAGCTGGGGCATGCAAGAGGCAGCTGATCAATGCATCACTCCCTCGCTTTCTCCTTCCCTTCCCCTCTCTCTAAAAATAAATAAATAAAATCTTTTTAAAAAAGTAAGTTGCAAGTATTTGCATTTTTAAGCAGTGCCTAGCATTTGGAGAGGAATAAGAGATACTCTCATGGTCAGCACTTGTGTGATCCTGTGGTGAACGCCTCTTTACATTTTGTACTTCAAGCATCTTACCTGTCTTACCCTAGTTCTGACTCTGGGAGTCAATGGCAAATGTAATGATATTAAATATCTCAATATAATGTATGTATATTATCAAGTCTTCAGTGAGTTATTAGAAATTTTATTGAGTATCTTTTTTGCTGTTTGAAACCAAGATAAAAGTTTATATTCTGGCCCTAATATTTCACCCCTTGCCTCAAATCTAATATACAACTTATCAAATAAAAGACACCTTATCTGAGAGCCTTAAATAATATCAACAGGTATTCTGTAGATTTTGAAGTGAAAAACTACTCTTACTAAGTAGTCAAATATCTTCATTAAATATATAAGCTCTTTTATTATTATTTTTAGATTTTATTTATTTATTTTTAGAGAGAGGGGAAGGGCAGAAGAAAGAGAGGGAGCAAAACATCGATGTGTGAGAGATATATCAATTGGTTGCCTCTCTCATGCCCCCCAACTGGGAACCTGGCCCATAACCCAGGCATGTGCCCTGACTGGGAATCAAACCAGAGACCTTTCGGTTTCCAAGCCAGCACTTAATCCACTGAGCCACACCAGCCAGGGCATAAGTTCTTTTATTACTTGAAAATGAGTATGACCCTTATTCAGTTCTGATTTCCTCCTGAAAATTTGATTATTGGTACAAACTATCTATCAGAATATAAGTCAACTCTTTCTTTTGATGGTCTATTTAGATGTGACTTGTCACATGACAAACATAACTCAAGGCTATATGGAGATTTTGTGTCAGGTGGTACCTAAATCCCATTCTGATTTCCCAACCAGCTCTGAATCTCAGCTCCCTTTGTTTCCTGTCCTAGGAAGTGAGGACTGACAAATGGACCTGGTTCCGAATGGAGAAAGATTACATTGACTAGTAATAAGAATAGCTGGATTGTTAGTATTAATTTTTTAGGTTGTATCACAATATTCCAACATCAATGTGGCTGTCCACAATGGTCTTAGTGAAAATGCCATATATCTCCCTGGCTGGTGTGGCTCATTTGCTTGGAGTGTCATCTTATAACTGAAAGGTTGCGGGGTTGATTTCCAGTCAGGCCACGTACCTATGTTGTGGACTTGATCCCCAGCCTGGGCATGTACGGGATACAGCCAATCCATATTTCTCTCTCACATCGATGTTTCTCTGTCTCCCTTCCTCTCTCCCTTCCTCTGTCTCTAAAAGCAATGATAAAATGTCCCCTATTGAGGATTAAAAAAAAAAAAAGCCAGATACCCATTTGGGACTAGACTGCAGGGAAGCTAACTAGATGATAGCAAAAGGGACCGAATTCCTAACCTGACTTCATCAGTTTTGTACTCTTAAGTTCTTTGCAACAAGCATTTATTTAGATCAAGCTCATTAATAAAATTTCTTTTCATTACAGAAACATTCACTTGTTTTGTTTTGACAAATTGGTTTCACTTATAAATTATAATTAAAAACTTAAAGAAAGAAATAATTGCCCTGCCTTAGCTGTTTTGGTTCATAATATAAATTCTATAAAATGTTGTTTATAGTTCCAAAAAATTAGAGCATACTTTTTATTAATAATAAAGTTGTATGATCAAGTTGAAATTTTGATTCTTAAAATTTTATTGTGGCACCATACTAAAGGCAATCTTATCTAACCTCAGGAAAATATTCTTAAGTATTCAGAACTGAATTTATTTTGGAAAGCTATTGTATTTATTAGCACATATGTTTACTTTTAGTCCTAGGCAAGAGTTTTGATACTGTTTCTTGGTCAAGATCCCTGATAAGTAAAAGTGTCTTCAGCTCTTTTCCACTGTTTAATAGTTTTGTGGCTTTTCCCCTCCTCCTTAGGCAGCTGTGTCAACTCTTCAAGAAATGGCACCAGGAACAACATTCAGACCAGTCATTGGTGATTCATCTGTGGATCCAAAACAGTAATTTGATGCATATTTTTGTTTTCATACTCAGCAGTTGAATTTTAATTGGTAGGAAAACTAGCTCATGTTAAGAAACCCAAAGGGACCCATATATCCTCCCTCGTAATGTAAATTCTTTAACTGAGTGGGGTAGGAGTTATAGTATGCATGGAAGAGTGACCTTTGGCATATGTTGTTAAAGAAGGCCTGCCAAGGCTGGGGACATGACTGAGCCCAACTACAGAGCCCTCCTGCTTCACTAGTGAAGCATTTAAATCTACGTGGTTTCCCCTTTCTTCTGATACAATTTTTACTTTAAGGTATTTCTCCCTAACCCTTGTGCCCCTTTTCTTCTCCTAGTGTTAAGAGTCTAGTGTTTTGCAGTGGCAAACACTTCTATGCCCTGCTGAAGCAAAGAGAATCTTTGGAAGCCAAGAAGCGTGAGTTTGCCATTATCCGAATAGAGGAACTCTGCCCTTTCCCACTGGACTCATTACAACAGGAGATGAACAAATACAAACATGTTAAAGGTAAAGGGATCTTTGACGTTTGGATATCCATTGGAACTATCTCAAGTGAAAAAGAGGTTATGGGGGCAGTGAGAGTTAGTAGAAAATTGGATCTTGTGGAATCTAGAGACATGAAAATAATACTGCTAGAACCAGCATCTTCATGTCATTCTTGATGTTTCTTTCAGTCTCCCTTGCCTCATATAAGACATCTAATTTCTTGAGAGTTCAGAGGGAATCACTGTCATTTATGATAAATCAACTGTAATTGTAAAAGAGAAGCCTTTTAACAAATGGAGCTAGAATAATTGGATGTCTCTATGCACTTTATACAGGAATTAAATCAAAATTGATCATACGCCTAAATGTACAATGTAAAACTTCAAAACTTCTAGAAGAAAATGGAATAAAATCTTTGTGACCTTAGGTTGGACAAAAAGTTCTTAGATTTAACATCAAAAGTGTGTTCCATAAAAGAAAAATTGGACTTTATCAAAATGAAAAACTTTTGCACTGTGAGAGGCACTGCAAAGAAAACAAAAACACAAGCCACAAACTGGGAGAAAATATTTGCAGATAGATACCTGAAAAAGGACTATCCAGAGTGTTTAAAGAGCTCTTAAACCTCAACAGTAGGAAAATATATAATTCAGCTTTTTAAAGAACTGAACAGGCACTTTACCGAAGAACCAGATGGCAAATAACTAAATATATGAAAAGATGCTTAACATAATTAGTGATAATGGAAATACAAATTAATCCAAAATGAGATATAGCTACATACCTATTTCAAATAGCTAAAATGAAAACAAAACAACAAATTGATTACTAAATGACAATGAGGATGTGAAGCAACCGGAACCCTCATTCACTCTTGGTGGGAAAGTAAACTGGTACCGCCACTCTGGAACATAGTTTGTCTGTTTCTTACAGAGTTACACACAGAGTTACCATACCACCTGACAATCCCACTCCTAGGTATTTACCCAAGAGAATGGAAAACATCTCCCCAGAAATATGTGCATGTGAATGTTTATAACAGCTTTATTCATAATTGCCTCAAAGTGGAAAGACCAAAATGTCCTTCCACCTGTGAATAAATAGTCTGTGTTATAGGCCCTGGCCAGGTAGCTCAGTTGGTTACAATGTTGTTTCTGTATGCCAAGGTCGTGGGTTTGATCCCTGGTCAGAGAACATACAAGAATCAACCAATGACTGCATAAATAAGTGGAACGACAAATCACTACTGTTTCTCTCTCTTCCTTCCTCTCTTGCTAAAAATCAATAAACCGAAAAAAAGTAAAACAGTCTATGGTATGTCCATACTCAAGGTCATAGTACTGAACAATAAAATACAGTGAACTATTGCTATTGGCAAAATCACAAATGGATTTTGCTAATTCAAGGAAGCCAGACGCAAAAGTCTACATACTGTATGATTCTATTTATCTGACATTCTGGAAAAGGCAAAACTGTTTGGGTAGGGGTAAGATCAGTGGTTGCCAGAGGTTGGGGGTAAGAGGAGGAGTTTAGTATTGTACAAAGGTACAAGATGAGGGAATTTTTTTGACTGAGAGAATTGTTCTGTATCATGATTATGCTGGTGGATACATTACTATGTATTTGTCCAAAAAAAAAAAAAAAAAGACAAGAAAAATCTGCCATATTGGAAAAATGTGTGTGTATATACATAGAGTGTGTGTGTTTATGTTGTATATGTTTACATGAGGTACTGAGATGATTTTTCTTCTTTTATAGATTTTATTTGGAGTCAGGAGGAACCTCAGAACATGGGTCCATGGTGTTTTGTTTCTCCAAGGTTTGAAAAGCAGCTGGCCTGCAAGGTACTATCTCTGCATCTCTTGTAATATTTTGATATCTTGTTTTTCCTAGAATGCCAACAAATGGCTTTATCCCCTATTATCAATCCAGTTCTTTTTTTTTTAAAGATTTTATTTATTTTGCTTTTAGACAGAGGGGAAGGGCGGGTGAAAGAGAGGGAGAGAAACATTAATGTGCGGTTGCCACTCATGCGCCCCCTACTGGGGACCTGGCCCACAACTCAGGCATGTGCCCTGACTGGGGAATTGAACCGGCCCCCCTTTGGTTCGCAGGCTGACGCTCAATCCACTGAACTACACCAGCTGGGGTTCTTTCCAGTTCTTTTAAAGATAAACTAAAATATAAAGTCTAGTTTTAGGCTATTCTTTTAAAATAAAATGCTGAGTGCTTATCATGCTATGTATATATACTAGTATCATGTAAAACAAAAAGTGACTATACTTGGAAAAGTAAAAGCGCCGACCTGTGGGCTACTTTCCCACTAGTCTACTTAGCATTCTTGTCCTAAAAGTCAACATCCAAACCATTGGGCAGCTGAGTGAGGAGCAAGCTTGTTTTACAATATGAGAGCAGAGAAACCCAATGATGCTCGATCCAGGCCCGTCCACACAGCTGGGACCTCCCAAAGGACAAATTCTTGTTGATCATGCTGTAGGAGGGGAAAAACGATGAGAAGAGCAATTGTGCTTCTGTTTCATCTTTCTTTTCTGCTTTGATTTAGAACTCTGTTCACTCATTTGATACTAGTTGGCTAGGCCCCGATCATTTCCACATATAAATCATTTTAATTTTGGAAACTCTATAACTAAAACCAACTAATAGTTACTGAAGAATAGAACAAATTAGAGAATTTATATTACTGTACTACGTCTGGAATACTGTTGGTTTTTAGTTGTGACAATCTATTCTATGTAAGTCACTATTTTTCCAAAAATGTGATGTGTGTTAAAGAAGCTAAGAAAAATAAAGAGGGAACTTCCAGCCAAGATGGAGGCATAGGTAGATATACTTTGTCTCCTCGCACAACTAAAAGAAGAAGAACAACAAATTTAAAAACGAAAAATAAGAGAACTGCCAGAAAATCGAACTGTATGGAAGGCCGACAACCAAGGAGTTAAAGAAGAAACATTCATCCAGACTGGCAGGGGGGGTGGAGACGGGCAGCCGAGGTGGAGAGGACGCGCAGCAGGGCAGTGGCTGGCATACCAGAAGGTCCCATGTTTGCATGTGGATAAATGGGAGGAACAACTGGGAAGTGAGAGAGACCGTACAACCCACGGTTCAGGTGCAGGAAGAGAAAGCCTCAAAACTTCTGCCGGTAAAAACCTATGGGGGTTGTGGCGGCAGGAGAAACTGCCAATCTCATAGGAGTGTTTGTTTGAGAGACCCACAGGGTCCTTGAATTATACAAAACCACCCACCAGGGAATCAGCACCAGAAGGGCCCAATTTGCTTGTGGGTAGCAGGGGAAGTGACTGAAAGCTGACCAAGAACCAATCAAGTGTCATTGTTCCCTCTCTGACCCCTCTCCAACATGCAGCACCACAAGGCAGTGACCATGGGTTGCCCTGCCCTGGCAACACCTGAGGCTCCACCCCTCACAATGTAATAGGTGGGCGGAGCCAAAAAATATGGCCCAAACAAAAGAACAGGTCAAAGCTCCCAAAATAGAACTAAGCGATGAAGAAGTAACCAACCTAACAGATGGAGAGTTCAAAACACTGGTAATATGGATGCTCACAGAACTGGTGGAGTATGGTTGCAAAATGGAGGAAAAAGTGAAGGCTAAGCAGAGTGAATAAAGCAAAATATACAGGGAACCAACAGTGAAAGGAAGGAAACCAGGACTCAAATCAACAATTTGGAGCAGAAAGAAGAAATAAACATTCGACCATAACAGGATGAAGAAACAAAAATTCGGAACAATGAGGAGAGGCTAAGGAACCTCTGGGACAACTTTAAATGCTCCAACGTCCGAATCATAGGGTGCCAGAAGGAGAAGGGGAAGAGTAAGACATTGAAAACTTATTTGAAAAAATAATGGAGAACTTCCCCAATCTGGCAAAGAAAATAGACTCCCAGAAAGTCCAGGAAGCTCAGAGAGTCCCAAAGAAGTTGGACACAAGGAGGCACACACCAAGGCACATCATAATTGCATTACCCAGATTAAAGATTAGGAGAGAATCTTAAAAGTAGCAAGAGAAAAGGAGACAGTTACCTACAAAAGAGTTCCCATCAGACTATCAGCTCATTTCTCAAAGGAAACTTTCTAGGCAAGAAGGGACTGGAAAGAAGTATTCAAAGTCATGAAAGGCAAGGGCCTACATCCAAGATTATTCTATCAGGCAAAGCTATCATTTAGAATGGAAGGGCAGATAAAGTGCTTCCCAGATAAGGTCAAGTTAAAAGAGTTCATCATCACTAAGCCCTTATTAAATGAAATGTTAAAGAGACTTATCTAAGAAAAAGAAGATCAAAACTATGAACATTAAAATGACAACAAACTCACAACTATCAACAACTGAACCTAAAAAAATAAACACAAAAACAAACTAAGTGAACAACTGAAACAGGAACAGAATCACAGAAATGAAGATCTCATGGAGGGTTATCAGTGGGGAGAGGGCAAGGGGAGAATGGGGGAAAAGGTACAGGGAATAAGAAGCATAAATGGTAGGCACAAAATAGACAGGGGGAGGTTAAGAAAAGTATAGAAAGGGGAGAAGCCAAAGAACTTACATGTGTGGCCCTGGCCATGAACTAAGGGGGGGAATGCCAGTGGGAGAGGGGTACAGAGCAAAGGGGAATAAAGGGGAAAAAAAAGAATGGGACAACTGTAATAGCATAATCAATATAATATATTCAAAAAATAAACTATTTTGTTATGGGAAAAAAGAAAAAGAAAAATACATGTATCCCCTCGGGTGAACTAAGCAGAGTTCTGATCGAGTCACACGGTCATTTTATTTCTTTTCTGCTCCCATGACAGCTCCGCCTTGTGAGCCGACCCCCTTTGCCAGTACCTGCTGTAGGAATTGGCACTCTTCATCAGCAGCAGCATGAAGATGTCCTCACCAAGACCTTCGCTTGATGATGTGCTTTGAAGAAGTATAACCTCTTGTTAAGAACACTGCCATAAAAAGAAAGGCCGGCTTCCTCTACTATCTCCTTTTTCCTTTAGGTAACATGAAAAACCTGTGTTCCTCTAAGACCTTGGGACTGATGAAGACCATTTAATCTGGAATATGTGGAATGGCCAAGGGAATCGATACATAAATCTGACAAGTGACTTTTATCCTTAAATGTACAATCATGTTACAATTTGGTTAGAGTTGAGTGAGTTATGAGCTAAGTTGTAATCCAGGTCTTTCAGTCTTCACTCTTTCTCATTAACTGTATATGCCCAGGGAAATTCTTTAGTCTGACTTTATAGCTACATACAGATTACTTCAACATTATTTCTTGATTTGTTTGATGGATGTCACTTTCATTAATTTTCCCCCTCTTTATTCAAAGTCCGATATTTTCATTTATGTTACTTTTGGTGCTGTTTTCCAGCCACTGTGAAAAATGTCTCACCAAACACTGTATCAAACTATATTATTCCTGATTGGTGTTTTTGAAGGTTGTTGTTTTACTCATTATCCTCAAATCTCTGGGCGTGATCTTATAGCAAAGTGTTAAGTTATAGCATAGTGTTAAATGAAGGAATTTTAGCTACAATGAAATTGATTTATGGTCTGCTTTGCCACATTATCTTTCTTTCCTAAATTGTTCTTGTGGTAATATTTTCATAGTTTTAATTGACTTTGGGTGTCTGATATGGGGATTTCAGCCCCTGGTTAATCAGCCTTGCTTCTAAAACTCCTTGCTGCAGTGTGATGTTTATTTGTGGTATTTAAGGAGCACTTTAATTTAACAGCAGGAACTTCCCAACGCCAGGTATTTAGGGATTTCTAGCCATCACCAACCCACTCCCTTATTCTGAAAGTAAGTGGTACCGGCAGCGTAACTAAACAGCAGCAGACTGTAGCTTTACGTGGCTTGGTGCTGCAGAGGCTCTACTATTGACCATTCTTGTGCCCTGATACTGGTTTTCTCAGAAATGATGGGGGAAGTACTGGGCACTGGAACTCCCTCTTCACTTTCACTGGCAACTGGTAATGTCTTTCAGAATCAATGTATAAGTTGTTCTGGTCACAGCAGTAGATTCATGATTAGCATCGTAAACGTATGCCTTAGTACATTGCTTTAACATTTCTGTAGTATTCATATACCTTTTATTCCTATACACCTTAATTCTTCCTTTCTGTGTCAAGTCCTATAAATCATTTAACTTGGTGCCAGTTGTGTAAATCACTAAAATTACAAAGGTCTGTTTCATGGGAATGGTCATCAATACTGAATATCAAACTAGGAAAAAATAAAAGTACAGTGCGTTTTTTTTTCCAGGTCTTTTGGTCTCTTGAGTTAAAAAAATTCTAAAGTATAAGCTCAAAATAAGGGGGAAAACTAGATTTTTTTGTTTGTTTGTTTAGTGTAGCTCTCTCCAAATTTCTAACTTTATACCTCGAAAGTCTATTTGTAGTTTCCTATTACATCTTCTTCGACTTGAACCATGAGCCGTGTACCTTATCCTTCTTACTTCAATCACTACGACAACGTGGGTCAGCATTTTGAATTCCTTTGCAGGAAGAGACCATTTGAAAAATTCCATATCAAATATTCCTGTGATAAAATATGGGATTAAAAATATACTAAGGTAAATATTTTACTTTATCCCTTTAAAAAATTTGATAATGTGGCATTTGTATCGCATTTATATCTACCTACACTAAATTTCATATTCAATGAAGAATAGAGCTTAAGGGAATTCAGTTTATAGAAGTGTTAAGAACCATGAAAAATTTTTAATTTTGTTTAAAATGATACATTATTTTTTGTAAAAATAAAATTTTATTCCTTATGAGAACGATTTGGCTCTGTTTTCCTATGTTTTCAATACATATACTATAAGGAAATGTCCTATGTTCTAAAGTATAGCCTTTTTTAGGCTGACTATAATACTTTTTTATCCTTACCTGAGTATATGTTTTTTTTATTGATTTTAGAGAGAAAGTGAGGGATGGAGAGAGAGAGAGAGAGAGAGAGAGAGAGAGTGAGAGAGAGAGAGAGAAACATTGATCAGCTGCCTCCTGTATGCTCCCTGACTCAGGATTGAACCTGAAACCTAGCTATGTGCCCTGACTGGGAATCGGACCTACAACTTTTTGGTATATGAGACAACATTCCAACCAACTAAGTCACCCAGCTAGGGCTGAAGTTTTATTATTTTTAAAAATTCCTTGACTGACAGTGGAAACAGTGTCCCTTTCACAAAATTGGGGAAATATGGTTTAAAGAAATTACGGGTTACACAGGAAGTCACAGATTTAAGAGAGAAGACATTTGGGTTCTGAGGTTCCAAAAGCTTCACCTACATTTCTCTTAGATGTACTAGGATATTTGGTTTTCATCTTCAGCTTCTTGTAGGATTCAGGCTAAAACTATTATATTTTTGAGAAATTTGGATAAAATGTTTAAATCCTCGATATTTATAACACTATTACACAAACAACTCCTAAATTACTCTATGGAAGTAGTAGTTCATTGTCATGTTTGTATTTAAATCTGAAAAAGCACACTCTAAAAGTAGACTGTTACTCCCCTCACTGTCAATTGCAAAACCAATTAATTTTTAAAAACTTTTAATGAAGGTATATAACTTTAGTGTTGCTTCACTGTATCTTCTCTGACTCATATGGAGAACCAGCCATTATTGAATAAAAATAAGAAATGAACCTATAAGAGTAAATAGTATTTCCTCAACAGTTTATTGGACACTTTATTGCATATATGACATTGTTCTGGATATTAGAAATACATGGGAGTATAAGATAAAATGTATTACCTTTTGTCCTCAATGGACTAACAATTTATTTGAGAAGACAAGACATTTACTTATAGAGAGAGAAATGTTTTTGTTGGATGTACTAAAAGAGTGTAGGAGGTCAAGGAAGGGTAATATTCCTACTAGATGTAGATTAGGTGACATATGTGGTTATACGAGGAAAAGTCATTAGTAGCATGTAGTAGCATAAAGACTGAAGAACGTTGGAAGGGTAATTAATAAAAGTTATCTAGAGCGTCAAAGTTTATTCCCAAGTTCTTATTTGAAACATGGAGCTGTCCCAGAAATAGACAGTAAGGGGGGTAGGCTACTCTTTTTCTTCTGTCAATTAGATTTTGAATTTAGTGCATCTTTTTGAAAGGATATATTCATGAAATTAGTGCCAAAACTCTAAGTCAACCATTTGCAGGTTACTGTAAATGATACAGAAATTAGGTAACGTGGTTCCTCTCTGCCAACTAGAAGTTTATGGTTAGACAAGTATGAAAATGACTAATACAAAGTAGAATAAGGTAAGAATGAAGTCACAGGATGTGAGATTATGACTATGGCAGAATTCATTTTCCAAAAGAATTGGGAATCTTCTTTTTGAAGATTCAATATGTTTGCCCATTTCATAATAACATACCTGCCCACACCACACTGAGTGTTGAGCAGTGTTTGATCAAAAACAGCACGACCCCCATGCCTCACCTTCCCTATTCACTGATCTCACCTCAAGGGACCCCTTTTTTGTTTTCCCAATGATAAATGTCCTCAAAGGGAAATATTTTGCCAAGGTGGAAGAGGTGAAACAAAAAAACAGCAGAAGTACTAAGAGGCATCGAAATCGAAGTGTTCAAAAACTGTTTTGAGCAGTGGAAAATGCGTCTTGATAGGTGTATTGCACCAAATGGAGAGTACTTGGATGGTGACTGAAGTTTAAACATGTAAGATAAATACACAATTTTTTATAAATAAATTCTATTTCGGGGGGCCCCCTATCTATGTGTATGTATATGTATATAAATGTGTGGGTATGTTCAAAGATAAAACCAGACACTAATTAAAGTGGTCAGGAGAGATTTTAATCAGTAATCTATTGTCACAGTAGGAAAAACAGTGCAGCATGAACTAAACTCAACTTTGATTTGTAGAGGTGATTGGACAGTTTAAAGGAGAATGGGGGAATGGAGAGGAGGTGAGTGGGTATCATAGAGTAAAGAAAGCTGAAAATTACAAAAAGCAGGAAGGAGGATTTGGTCCATATAAAACACATCTGAGTCTGTTAACTGGAATTGAAGGAAGTTAGGCTCCTACCTTCCGACAAAGGCTGGGACACAGAGACCCTATCCAGATGTTGCTTGCAACAAAAGGTAAATTCTTTGGTGAGCTTTCCCAGGCACATATTTTAAGCAGGGAGCAGGTGATCCTAGGAATGGAGCTGTTAGAAACTATTAGTGTTTGTTCAAGTCTTTGTGGGCTAATGTACAGCCAAGTGGAAAAAGGGCTCAGGAGACCCTGGCTAGATTTTGCTCAAGGAGAGAATCACCCCAACATAGATCTAAGCATCACAACACATCATTGCATTTGGTAATTATAGGTCATTATTGACCATTGAAATCGCTTGTTTCAGCACATGTTAGAGGAGTTACACTGCAGGGATTTAAAATTTGAGTAAGGAAAATACATGAGGGCCTTTTATGTATTGATCTTCGATTTCACACCTGTAGGAAGTGGTTATTATCCTTATTTTACCCATGTAGCTCATAAAGGCTAATTGCCCAAAGCCATTAAGAAGTGGAGAAGGGATTAGAATGGAGAGGGTTGGCTGATTTCTAAGACTTGTATACTTTCTGTTATACCATGCCATTGATGAAGTGATAAGAAGAGGTCAGTCCAGGGTACAAAATCTTGATCTCTGCATTTTGGAGAAGCTTAAGTATCGTATGTAATAGAGAGCGGGGATTTCATAAGCTATTACTTATAAAGTGCTACAAATTTTTAAAAACTTCCAAGAGGTCCCGATATGATGGAAGCAAATTAAAAAGGCTGTTTGGGTCACGCTGGCTCTCAGAGGCAGCGCAGGTTCAGGCCTCGGGGACTGAATCCCGGGCCTGCGCGGGGTGCCCTGGGTACTGGGACCCACGTGGCTGTCAAGGAAACCGTCATTCCTTGACACTGAGCTTGGACACGTGCTAATAATGTTAAGGTCTCAGCCACTGTGGGCTCGCAGAACTTCCCACAGGCACAGCCTGGTTGGAGCACGCCCTTGGCCGGCGGTGGCCAAGGCAACGGGTAGGACGTCTGCAGCGCCGGTAGCCACCGACCCTTGCCTCGCCAGGGGGCGGGGCTACGCGAGCGGGCGCGCGGACCACGTGATTCGGGGAGGAGCCTGCGCGCAGCCGGCCAGATCGCGTTGGGAGCCGGTGCGGAGGCCCAAGCCCTGAGACCCGAACGAAGACAGCTTGGAGGCCGGTGTGCGTGGGTCGGCCGCCCCAGCCGCCACCATGGGCAGTGAGTAGTGGCGTCGTGGCCGGGCTCTCGCCGAGGGCGCGGGCCCGCAGGCCTGCGTGAGGTGGGGCTGGCGCCAGCTCGGGGTCGCACAGCCCGCAGACCTGTGAGGTGCGGGCCGCTGCGTAGGACCTGGGCGGGCGGCCTCCGCGGAGGCTCCTCCAGCCTTGGGGGACCTTGCGTGGGCCGACTGCGGGGACTGGGATCTGCAGGCCCGGTGCCGAAGCGCGGAGAACGGCGCGGGGAGGCCACTCGTTTTGGGGGCGGGGAGTTAGCGCACCGGGCAAAACCTGGACCACGTCGAATTTGTCAGGAGGTTAGAAAGCTCATATTTTTATTCCCAAATTATCCTTTTTGGGCATGTTAATTGTGATGAATAAAGCTCCCTGACTTTAATTTTAGAAAAGTGATGCGTGGCGTTTATTTCAGGGGAGGAAAGGAGTACGTTAGGTTGCATAGCGCTTTTTCTAAAAAATATATTTAAGTCATTCTGTGGCGTTTACTGAAAACTCTCTGTAAGGTTGTTTACACCTTTAGGACAAGGCCTTGTGTTATGGGGCTCTTTTGAGGGCCGTCTCCTAAACACTCAGCACCACACATATTACATAGCTATTCAGATAATTTGTAGGATGAATGGGGTAACTGCACAGCCAAACTGTGCACCCATTGGCCAACTAATGGACTTTTGCGGGAAGCTAGAAAGGAAGTAGAGGAAGACCCTGGCCTTTAATTTACAGTGTAATGGATAAAATTTTGCAACACAGAGTTGACGTGTAGCAGACAAGAGCATTGTTTGAACATGAATACTCCCAACAGAGGCGGTTATGAAATGCCACAAATCTGGGAGGAGGGTGTCTTGGATTGAGGTGGGACAGGAAAGGGATAAAGGATTCTAGGAAGTTTCCTGATGTGCTTGCTACGTGTTTTGCATTAGAGATAAACACTTTTATAGTTGAGATTCACTTTCCACATAGTCCAAAATGTTACTTGGGTTACAAACCTTTGCCCGTGAGGATTCAGAATTCCATCACATCAGTGAATGCCATCATTTTGAGAGGTTTTATTAAAAAGATAGACTTTTGGCTAGCTGCTGAAGTGTAATTGTCAGTTTTAAAACCATTTCATGATACTAGTACAGAATCCAATGTGTGTAGGGGAAGATGGCCATAACTAATAGTCGTGACCTCTTGTGTTCCTGCACATTGCAGACACTGGCCAAAACTGAAGTCTGAGAGATTATTATCTTCATCCTCCAGTTTTTGGCAGAGCTTTACTTCAGTCATGCCAGAAGATGGTGTTGCTCCTTAAAGAACCTTGGTTTATCTTTCATATCGTTGTAAGAGTTGTCTGGGAAAACAATACTGTCTGATGAAATGTAATGGTCATTCTCTGGGCTATTTATTGTACATAAGTAACTGCTTTGAGCCCATTATGTGGGAAGGCCACCAAGCAATTAATAGTGATAATGAAATGAAGTAAATGTTATCTATAAAGGTGATTCCATGATCTTGCTTGCTTACTCATTGCAGCATCTTTTAGTTTGAATTAAATCATTTCTGCAGTTTCAGCCCATATCCTGTAGTACTTTACTCTTCTCTTTCTCCTCTATTTTCTTCTTGAATGCACTGTGTTGTGGGTACCATAGTAGGCTGCATTTATTTGCTCTTTTTTTCATTTAATTATTCCTTTTCTCTATGTATAAAATGGTTGGATACAAGCATGAGGAAGCAAAATCATGTAAAAAGGATATTCGTACTACTTGTCTTTTACTGACCGAGCCCTTAAATGTTTGGGATTTTTTTTTTTTTTTGTCTCTTCCTGTATTTGAAATGGAGAGCATTATGATTAATTTTGGATGTAGGGAATGGAATGGATTGACATTAAAAGTTAGAGAACGTTGGCATTTGATTCTGTAAAAAGATATATATCTTTTAAAAAAACACTTTGTAACAGGGATATGTATTTTTTTCCCCCACAGTCAAATTTTTAGAAGTTATCAAACCTTTCTGTGCAGTTTTACCAGAAATACAGAAACCTGAAAGAAAAGTAAGTATAATATTTTAGTAATATAGAGTGTACCTGAAGGACTTATGCTGCTAAACCAGCAAGATTGATTTATTGTCCTCAACCCTGTTGTGGTTGTAATTGGAAAAATATTACCTGTTCCATCTCCTTGCAAGAGGCACAACGTGAATAAAACTAGTATAGACCTGTTTAAATCTAGATAGCTTATCTCATGGTTTCAAAATAGCCATTCTTTAAGTTCTAACATTTCCAAACCAAGTGTTTATTTGGCCTGTTAGACAAGATATAGTGTTTCCCTGTCTGTAGTGATATTTATAATTCCTGCAGTATGGGGTATGCGCTGTGCTTGCTAATGATGTGACCCACTGCACTACGAATGACCCTATCTGCTGGGTCTGTTTTGATGAGTACAGCTGTTTTACATAAATGAATTGCAACTGTGCAAGTATATACCTTCCATTTTTTAAATTCATTCAATGCAAAGAAAAATCACAGGAATTGTGAAGATACTGTGACTCCATCCAATTGCTCTTCCATCATTGTGTACTTTTGGAGATAAGGTATTTAAATTCCAGAAATTTTTTAAATTCCAGACTGGTCCATTCCCAGACATTCCTCTTCTACTGTAATTTTGATTTCTTATGAAACTAACAGGCACAGGGACATAGAAAGAGATAAGTAAAACTTTTATTAAACTTACTTTTTTATTATTTAGAAGGGTGTTCTTTTTTTATTGCTTTAAGGTTAGAAAAATAGATGTTCATATAATATTACACTCAGTCCTGGATTTGCGCAATTTTAGGTTAACCGAAATGTGTGCATATTGGATTGTGTCTTGCTTTGCATCCTTTTCAGTTTTAGTTAACACAGTGTAGTGTAATGAGGACTACTTGTATTTAAATTACTATATTCTTGAGAAAAGTAAAGGAAGTTATATTTGAGAAATTCAGCTATTTGCTTTAGCAAAGGATCAGAGTACTTTTTTTTTGTATCCTTACCGGAGGGCATTTTTTCCATTGCTTTTAGAGAGAGGGGAGGCGGGGGGATGGGAGGTGGCCAAGAGAAAGCAAACGAAAGATCGGCTTGAGAGAGAAACATTGATTGGTTGCCCTCTAGTGTGCTCCGTGACCAGGGATCAAACTTGCAACCTGGTTATATGCCCTGACCGGGAATCAAACCTGTGACCTTTTGGTCTATGCAATGATGTTCCTACCAACTGAGCCAAACCGTCAAGGGTGAGAGTATTTTAAGAGTTAAAAATGGCATGTTGTGATGGGGAATGCTGCCTGTGCTTTAATAGGGATTTTTGCTTTATATTTGCTTTTTCTTGGTTTTGATTGACTATTCTTTTTATTTTCTTGTAAGATCCAGTTTAGAGAGAAGGTACTATGGACTGCTATAACGCTCTTCATTTTCTTAGTATGTTGTCAGGTATGTAAACGTAATATTAAATGTCTGTACTGTTCTAAGGTTTTGTTTGGTTAGAGTTTGAGAAATTTATTTTAATTTAAAACTATACTGAATTATTTTTAGCATTATTAGTCTTTTTAATGAGTTGATTGTGAAAATAGTTATCTTGTCCTACTTTGTATTTCTTTTGGTTTACTAACAGGTTTGAACATTTTCTCTTTTCGTTTTCAGTTAATGATCTTTACCCATTGTTCCCTTGAGATTTTTTTCCCTTATTGATTTATGACAGGTTTTTATATATAAAAGCATTAAGCTTTTGACAGTTACATTGGACATATATTTTCTTTCCATTTCATTTGCCATTTATCATGTTGTAGATAGCATATATTAATTTTTAAAAACCCAAAAAGTTAAATTCCAGAACCCTAGAGATATGCTGTGTTTATTAATTAATAAAATTCAGTGATGCTTTAAAAATTTTTTCTTCAGAGATTAAGTTTATAAAATGTGATCTGTCCATGTCACAGGGTTGTTGTGAGGATTGAATTAGATAATTTAGGTGAAAGTTTTCTTGAGGATTTTGAAAAGCTACTGAAATACATAGAAGTTTTAAACAGTCATATTAAGAAGGAATAAAATCTATTAAGTCTATAATTTAGGGAAAAGCTAAATACATTTTTTGGAAGAGTGAAACAATTCGATCATTGTTTTATTGTACTTAGTTTAAAATTGATTTGGGTGGTCAGGGAGAACTTTTTTTTTTTAAGATTTTATTTATTTATTTTCAGAGCGGGGGGGCGGGAAGGAGGGAGAAAGAGAGGAAAAGAAATATCAGTGTGCTGTTGCCTCTCATGTGCCCCGCACCAGGCACCTGGCCCGCAACCCAGGCTTGTGCCCTGACTAGAAATTGAACTGGCAACTCTATGGTTTGCAGGCCGGCTTTCAGTCCACTGAGCCAGCCACACCAGCCAGGGCAGGGAGAACTTTTTAAAAAATACAGAAGAGTGCAAAGGAAAAAGAGTAATCATCTATATTCTTACCATATACTTTGAACATCGTAGAAATTCCCCTTCCCTCCCTTTAAAAAAACTCAGATTTAAGAAGGTATAATTTTTGTATGGTAAAATACACCTGTTTTTTGTAAGCGTACATTATAAAAAGTTTTGACAAACGTGCATACCCACATACTTACTACCTCGGTGGATATAGAACATTTCTGTCACTCCAGAAAGCCCCCTGTAACTTGTCTCAGTAAATCCTCACCTCGAGTCTCAGGCAACCACTGGTCTGTTTTCTGTTCTTATAATTTGATTCATCTTTTCTTGAGTTCGATATAAATGGTATCCAGTATTAATCCTTAGTACCTAACTTTATCATCAGCTTTCTGAGATTCATTCATGTTGGTATAGCAGTGATTTATCCCTTTTTATTTTTTAGAAGTGTTCTACTGTATAACTATATCACAGTTTGTTCACGTAGTCACTTTTTGGACATTTGGGTTGTTTCCAGATTTTGGCCATAGCAAATAAAGTTGCTGTAAACATTCAAGAACAAGACTTTTTGTAGACATGTTTACATTTCTCTTGGGTGAATATCTAGGAGAAGGGATTGATTGTGGGATTGTATGCCAAATATATGTTTAACATTGTAAGAAACTGTCACACTCTTTTTCAAGTGGTCACCCCATTTTATATTTCCACAATCCATGTATTGGAGTTCCAGTTCCACTGCATCCTTGTTTACTCTTGCTATTGTAGAGCATTTTAATATTAGCCCTTCTAATGGGTGTGGTTTTAATTTGCATTATTCTGATAGATGATGTTGAAGTTGTAATTTGCATTTCCCTTGTAAGTGATACTGAGGAACTTTCTTATGTACTTGTTGGGTACTTAGCTTTTGTAAAATGTCTTTTTGAATCTCTTTCCCAGTTGAAAAAATTGGATTATTGTCCCATTACTGAATTATATGGAATCTTAATATTTTTTATGTACAAGTCCTTTGTCAGATATATGTACTGTGAATATTTTCTGTTTCTTATTAAATAATTGTTTGAAAGATTTTATTTATTTCTCAGGAAGAGTGGAAGGGAAGGAGAAAGAAAGGGAGAGACACACTGATCAGTTGCCTTCTCACACCCTCAACTGGGAATCTGGCCTGTAACCCAGGCACATGCCCTGACTGGGCGTCGAACCAGTGACTTTGTGGTTTGCAGGCCAGTGCTGAGTCCACTGAACCACACCAGCCAGGGTGTGAATATTTTCTTCTAGTCCATGGCTTGTCTTTTCATTTTCTTAATATCTTTTGAAGAGCAGAAGTTTTTGATTCAGTGAAGATTAGGTTATCTTATTCTTTGATGGCTCATGATTTTTGTTTCCTACCTAAGAAACGTTTGCCGGTTCTAAGGTCATGAAAATTTCCTCCTGAGTTCTCAGTGTTTTATAGTTTTGCCTTGACCAGTGTCGCTCAATTGGTTGGGCATTCTCCCGCAAAGTGATACGTCACTGGTTCAGTTCCTTGTCAGGGCTCATGCGTGGGTTTCAGACTGGGTCCCTGGTTGAGGTGTGTGTAAGAGGCAGCTGATCAGTGTTTTTCTCTCACATCAATGTTTCTCTCCCTTCCTTTCTCCCTCCCTTCCCCTCTCTGTAAAAAAAAAATAAAAATAAAAATAAAAAATAAAAAAAATACAATGTACTTAAATATTTTATAGTTTTAACTTGTATGTTTTAGTCTGTGATCTAGTTCAAGTTAATTTTTGTTTATGGCATGAGGTAAGGTTGGGGTTCACTTTTTTTCTGTATAGGTAGCCAGTTGGTGGAAAAGCTGTCCTTTCTCCAGTGAATTACCTTGTCATCTTTGTTGAAAATCAATTAACCCTACACAGATCTATCTATTTCTGTACTCTCTGTGCTGTCCCATGGAACTGTGTCCATGCTTATGGTAAACCACTCTATTTTGTTTACTGCAGCTTTATGCTAAGTCTTGTAATGAGGTCATAATAGTCCTCCAGTTTCGTTCTTTTTCAGAAGTCTAGGTTTTTCATATGTCCATATAAGTTTTAGAGCCAGCTTATCACTTTTAATAAGAAAGACTGCTGGGACTATGATTTGTATTGCATTGAATTTATAGATCAATTTTGAGAGACTTGCCATCTTGACAGTAGTGCATCTTCTAATCCAGGGGTCGGCAAACATTTTTCTGTAAAAGGCTAGATAGTAAATATTTTAAGTATGACATTTCTTTTGACTGTTTCATGCAGTAAGTGTATACATTTTATGTTATTTTTCCTTTCCATAGTATATTACATAGTTGCCGAGCTATGTCTTTTTGACTTTCTCCTGCTTAGATAGTTCTGCTCAACGTGGGTGGTTTCTTGATTCTGTTACCCTTGAACCTCAAACAGCTTTATTTCCCCGTCCAGCCACAATTTAAGCATTTGGTGTCTTCTGTTCTACCCCATTTTCTTTATTCTAGGGAATGGTGGAAGGTGAGATAAGCTGCGGTAAGTGCAGTAAATGCTGCCTGGCTCTGCCCTCTATTTCTTAAATTTTTGTTCAGGGTCTTGTGAGGATTCTCCCCCATCTGACTGAGCAGGGCTCCGTTCTCTTCCCAACTTCGGAGCGTTGCCCAATATCCAGTTCAGCGTAGGCCTGTCATCATCAGCCCCATCAGAGAGAGAGCGCCATGGCCCACTTCTCTCACCATTTCTTCTCACTTGCTGTTTCTACTCCCCTCCTAGTCAAAGGAGTAGAAAAGAAATCTGTGCAGCCTGCTCTTGTGTAGGGTAGATTTGAAATGTAGTGGGAATTCTGAGGGTTCTCTTGCTTTTCCCTTTGTGACGGTTGGAGCAGCTTTGCACTGAGTCTCTGTTTCCATTGTCTGCTGTTTTCCTCCCCCCTTGACCACCCGTGCTTCATGTTTATCATCCCTTTTCTTGTTTGCTACCTTATGGATTTTGTTTTTGTTTTCCTTAGCTTTTTAAATTCTTGTTAGCTTTTACTCTTTTACATGTTGTTAAATAACGTGTTTTCTTGTGTCAGAGAGGAAAATTCTGTAATTTAATTGGAACTTGCCATCTTAACCCAGAAATATCTTTTTTGGTTTTCAGTTCCCACTTTCTTTGGAAATCTCTACTTTTAACTTTCTGTTTGTCCTTCTGGTTGGTTCAGGGTTTCCATTAAATCATGAAATTCATGTTTCTCTGAAGTGCTATACTATATTTTGTCAAATTGAAACCCCATTATTATGTGTAATATAGTGCAAAGTCGGGAACTCTGCAACTCTGACAGTGTCACAGGAACTAGCTCCTCTTGTCATCCAGCTATTGTACGTGACTCTGTACATGTATACCACTGAGTAGTATACATGATTTTGTACATGTACGATGCTGAGTAATTGGTACAATTACTGCGTTTAATAATCCTGTTTACAACAGGAAAGGAGGGATTACCATTACTTATAGGAGATTGGCTAACTTCTTCAGTATCTCACACAGAGTCTAACCATGGAGGTATAGTGCCTGTCTCTACCAGATGCAATTAAGGAAAGTAATTTGACTGACCTCTTTCCCACTCAGGGAATATCTGGTGCTGTTAGTTGTTTTTTATATAGTAACTTCCTTCTTCTCCCTCCCTCATATTAGCTGAAGAGTGTCTGCATATCCATGCTTATTTCTTCATCAGTTTTGCTCCCACTTAATAAATTCAGACATCTAAGCTTCTTGTTTTTATTAGTTTTGTACTACAGATAATCAATTCAGATGTTCAGAGAGATTTAGGTTGATCAGATGGTTGTTTAAAATTGCTGGCAGCATCTTTTACAATTAAAAAACAATCAGCTTCATATAGAGATTTTTGAAAACTGGAAATGTATCTTTCTTTGTATCTGATTCCCACGTGGTGGGGAAGGGGTATGGCCCAATGCTATGTCCTAAACATGGGTCATATCATAGGAAACATTATATGCTTATTTTAGAAAATTTTTGATAAATATAGAAAATAATAAGGAAAAGTCAATCATGATCTCACCATCTACAGATAATCATTGTTTAGGATATAAAAAAATATTTATACCTTGTTATCTTCTGTACATATTTTTCAAGCATTGAACATTTACTTTTCTTTTTAAAATTTTTTTATTTGTTGTATTTTTTCCATTACCATTTAGTCCCCTTATATCCCCTTCCCCTTCAACTTTAACTTTAAATACACAAAATTTGCGCCTTTCCTTTTATATACCAGGGTTTCTCAACAATGGCAATAAATTTTAGGCCAGATGGGTATTTGTTGTGGAGGGCTGTCCTGTGTGGTAGGATGTTGGCAGCATCCCTGACCTCTACCCACTAGATGCCAGTAGCCTCGTCCCTTGAGTTGTGACAACCAAAAACAATTGCCAGGCGTTCCTTGGGGATGGGGGCCGGGGAGCAAAATTGCCCCAGGTTACAACCACTGTTTTATACGTAATATTACAACATAAGCACCTCCTCATTCTGTAACAAGTTTCATAAGTATTATCTTCAGTGGCTGCATAATTTTTCTACTGTATATATTTTCAGTCTTAATTTGAAGTGTGACCTTGGATGTCATTAGTACTCATAGCTTTGCAAAATTATTCTCTGATGAGGTAGATATATTCTATAGTTTACTGATAGTATTTTTTTAAATTGTGGTAAACACAAAATTTACCATCTTAACCACTTTTAAGTGTACAGTTCAGTAGCGTTAAGTATATTCACATTGCAGCGTCTTTTACCATCCTTCATACTGACAGGAGTATTTACTAGTGAAATGCTGTAAGTAATGATTTCTGTTGTCTTTATTTTTATTAAAAATACTTTACCTTTGTGGGTGGGGCGGGGGAAGGGGGAGGAATGGGGACAACTGTATTTGATCAGCCAAAAAAAACCCCTAAAAAACCTCAACAACTTTACCTTTAAGGTATACTTGTTTTGTTAAAGAATATGAGAGGTTTTGGGTTTTTTTTTAAGTAATACAAACATTGTGTGAATGGTTACAAAATAGGTTCAAACTTAATATAGATAATAATGATTTTGTAAAATGTTTTTTGTTATATCATAGATACCACTCTTTGGAATCATGTCATCAGATTCTGCAGATCCTTTCTACTGGATGAGAGTTATTCTTGCATCCAACAGAGGTATGTCCTTCTTGTCTTCTGCCTCTGTACTAGTGCTGACATCAAATAGATCTGAAAATGTGGACACTAGAAACTATTTTCTGAGTCCACAAGGAGCAGGAGGATTTGATAAAAGAAACTCATTGCCTGGGAGAAGAGACAAATATGTAAGTAATTATAGAACCATGTGTTCTAATTATAGAAATATGTACAGAATATAGATGTATACAGAGAATGGAATGATTAGCACTGTCTACAACTTTGGTTCTTAACCTTTTTACAGATTTTCTATTTTTTCCATTTTTTTAAATTTGTTTTCTTTTTTTTTTCCTACACACCATGTCAAGAATGTTTTCATGCCACTAACTATTCTACATTGTTTTAGATGAGCTTCTTTGTAATTTTAGACATTGCATTGTAAGAGTCACAAATCTTGTTAAGTGCCTTTTTTTTTTTATTAGCTTGATATGTAATTTTTGGGCTTGGTATGTAATTTTTAATTTTGCATTAAAATGAAGTGTTTAGTGTAAGTTTTAAAACTGATTTGGACAGAAATCTTGGAAGTATTTTTTTTCCAACAGATTTCTTTAACATTTTAATAAGTTCAGAACTTACAGAAATTTACATCTTTATAGTATTTATAGAATTTTTTATTTAATGCATTGTTACAAGGTTGTGTTAGAGTATTTTAGTAATGTAATGTTTAAGGAATGAAAATTGGCTTGTTAACATTTAAGTACGTAATTCTGTATATGTAATTAAGGCCTGGGACACTTATAAGGTTATCTGTATTGTGTATAGTAAAGATTATTTAATTCTTTCCCCTTCCTTTCCAGGCACTTTAATGGAATTGGGTATCTCCCCAATTGTAACATCTGGCTTGATTATGCAGTTGTTAGCTGGAGCCAAAATCATTGAAGTTGGAGATACACCCAAAGATAGAGCTTTATTCAATGGAGCCCAGAAATGTGAGTATTAATACAATTAAAGAACCTTTTCAAATTTAGGGATTTTATGGTAAAGATGTTTTTCTGCAGTCTTTTCATGCCTGTGGTTATAACATGTATTCCTTTTCCCTCAATTTTTGTCAGTATTTGGTATGATCATTACCATTGGGCAAGCCATTGTGTACGTCATGACGGGCATGTATGGGGATCCTGCTGAAATGGGTGCTGGAATCTGTCTCCTTATAATTATTCAGGTAAGCAGTGCTATTTTTTATATGCAAATAATAGAACAGTTTGATCCCCTTTTCCTAACAATTGTTTAGATGATTGATATGTTCATTTTCTTACTTGTGAATTATTTAATTATAGTATTTTGATTATTGAAGTGACACGTATCAGTTATGTTGATGTGAAAATTTAAAATTCTAGTAGCCTCAAAACTAATGAATTATGGATCAGCTGCATTTCAGCAATTCCAAGATGCGTGTTTTTCATATTTTGATGTCTGCAGTCAGGATGTTTTTTAAAATATATTTTTATTTATTGATTTGAGAGAAAGAGATTGATCGATTCGTTGTTCCACTTTATGCATTTATTGATTGATTCGTGTATGTGCTGATAGAGATCAAACCTGCAACCTTGGCATAGTAGGGCAATGCTTTAACTAACTGAGTTACCTGCTAGGTGACCAGGGTCTTTTCTTATAGTTGACAGTGTTTTGTAATTGTTGTCAGCCAGGTGGCAGTAATGATAGTTGTTTTTTCCTTCATGGGTATCAACTTGATTATAGCTCATATTATCACATTAGTTGTTGATATAACATATACTTGACTGTAATTACTTTTTATAATGTCTTCCAAAACTCTGCTGTGATTAGTTTTTGAAATAAAAAGTTACTGTATGTACACAAAGACACAGAAAGAACAAACTAGATTGCATCTAAAAATAACTTTTTTTGTAAGTAGAAAATAAAATTCTTTGTAATAAGTTGTGTCACAGTTTAATTAGCAGTTTATTTTTCTTTCTTAGGGGCACACAAAATAATTGCTTCAGAAATAACATATAGTATTTGAGTCAGTGAAATACTATATAAATACCCATACACGTATTTTATGGATTTTTAAAATGGATGCTTTGGAATGGAATTTTTGAAGGCCAACATTATTTTTCCTCTACTAAGTATCTTAAAGTATGTAAAGTTTGGTAGATATTTGTATAATGTACAATCCTTTAAAATCATTTAGAGAAGTTGCCCAAGAACGGATTGTACTTTAATTATATAGTTATTTATTGGATTTTTTTTTTTTTTAAGTTTAAACATTGGGCATCTGCAGTCCTGCTTATCTTGGAAATGCTTCTTCTTACTTCATGAAATTAGGATTAATTCAGGAATTTTTTTCTAATGGGCAGAAGGATCCAGGTCAGAAAAAATAGTCATAAAAAAATCAAAATACTAGTTTATTAATACATGTAGTAAGAAATATGGCCCGTGACCAGATAGCTCAGTTGGTTAGTGCATTATCCTAATATGTGAAGGTTGCAGGTTCAGTTCCCAGTTAGGGCACATACAAGCAGCAACCAATGAATGCATAAATAAATGGAACAACAAATTGATGTTTCTCACTCTCTCAAAAAGAAAAAAGAAAAAAGAAGAAATGACCATCTCAGACTGGCATAGTTAACTATCTTTTTTTTTTTTTTTTTAATCTTATTTAGGAAGCAGAGCATATGAGATCATTTAGTGAGAGTGATTTAGGAAAAGCAGAGTTAGAGTGTTTGGGTTTTGAGTATTTATTGGCATCATTAACAATGAGGGGGGGGTCTTTTCCAATGAGATGGAAGTATTTTATTTTGTCTTTTGACAAGGGGAGGAATTTTTAATGAATAATCAGAGTCTCAGCAGTGTCCTGAGCCCCTGTGTGTTCCCATTTGGTATAAAGTACGTTTCTTTAAAGAGTAACATTGTCATTATTTCTCCATTTTAAAAAACACTTGATACGCAAATTTATAGCCCTTAGGAATTAGAGGAAGAAAAGTTGGAATGGATGGAAGAGAAGATCGTCTGAAAACTGAGTTTAATATCTTTCATTGCTTAAATTTTCTTCATCTGCTTTTGGCATTGTTGAGGTTACTGATATACCAATTGTTGCCTTTTGTTTTACTAGCATTTGCTTTATGCAACCCATAGTTTAGAATAACTGATTTTTAAAAGATACTTATAATTGCCCTGGCTTGCATGGCTCAGTTGTTTGGTGTTGTACTGCAAAGTGAAAGGTCACTGGTTCAATTCCTGGTCGGGGCACATGCCTACGTTGAGGGTCTGATCCCTGGCTGGGGTGTGTGCAAGAGGCAACCGACTGATGTTTCTCTCCCTGTCTTTCTCCCTCCCTTCCCCTCTCCCTAAATAAATGAATAAAATCTTTAAAAAAAATTAAGATACTCAGAATTGGCATCTAGCTCTTAACACTGTACATCAGTAAAATTTTTTAAGTATTTTACTAAGGCTAGATTTAGACTTTTATGGAACTCCAACTGAGCAGCTCTGGGTTAGTTAGATAAAGTATTGACATCTTTAAGAACCAGTTATAGATTTAAATTAAAATAAAATGGAATTAAGCCATTTTACTTTTTTTATTCAGTATTACAAATGAGCATGAAACAAGTAAATGAGAATGAAACAAGTAAAGTGAATATGTATTAATTTGTTCACAAAAATTTTGGTGTATAAATACTTGTGTTATGGTAAATTCTTATAATGTTAATGTATGGGGATATATGTCATGTTTAACCATGGGTGGGTAATGACCAATTTGCATCCTTTTAATGCATTGCTATTATCAAAAATGTGTGGGTACACTGAAGAGATATGATTGGATCGGTGTGTTTTTCCCTAGAAACATAAGTTTTAAAAACTGTTTTCATGTTGTTATATAAGGTATTTCTCACCTTAATTATTTTTTTCATTCACATGGTCAGTGTCTTTCAACTAGTGAGTTTTGAAATAAGTAGTCTTGATTAAAATTTAAAAAAAAAGAAACTGTCAGTGTACATGGCACGTTCGTTGTAAAGGTAAGTATTGTTTTGTCAAACTAAGTTGTGGGTTTACGCATGCATGCCTCTGTAGGGTTGAAATGTATAGTGTTATTTTTATACCTGCCTTAGAGATTCATATAGAGTGTACATTCTACAAGAGCATGCAGTTAGTATTCAGTTCTTACCACCGTTCTAGTCAGTGAGGCACTGCAACTTCCTGGTATCTAAATCTTTTCATAGGCATGTATGCATTTAGCATCTTTTATTTTATTTCTTTAATTATGGAAACCATTTCCTGTTTAGGTTTCTCTATAATTCCTTTCTTCAGTTAGAAAAATGAGTTTGATTTTCATAGAATATATTACAGATTACTCTATCATGTGATGGACATTGGTCTGCAAAGGTGGTTTGGAGAATTGCAGTTGACTAAGAGCTGCCCATAAGATTCTGGACAAGTAACTTAATCAGTCATTTAGTCAGAAGCCCATGATAATACTTTTTGGTTGGCTGAAAGTTCTGTGGACAGCTGTTATTCCCTGCATGGGATGGGCTTGGTGTTCTCCATGATTGGAATTATTTATCTATTACATAATGGTGGTCAAAATAAAATCTCTGTAGTAAGTCCTAACTTCTCCTTTTGTCAGAATATCAAACTTGATTTTCAAGCAGTGAAGGATTTATGAACTCACTTAGAAGTTTTGAGAATGGTACTCTTTTTTCCAGTCCATTCAAAGTTAAACTAAAAGACTATCATTAGACAAGTTAGGCTTTATAAACCATTGAAATGGCAGTTAAGGGGGAAAAGAAAACCCTGTGTAAGTTAAGCATGCCTAGCGTGGTATAGTATAGTTCTCTCTTCTAACAGGGTTAATATCAGGGAAACTGAGTAAGAAAAGAGTGGGGAATGCTTCAGAGCTGGGAGGAATGGAAGTGGCATTTCCTCACTTCTGTAGGAGAGTGTCTTTATAGTGGGGGCAGGCATGAGATTAGGGGTGTAGAAGCATACTTTCTTCCATGTCTGATTAGGTTACTGAAGTGTGGGCAAGTAGTCATATGACCAAGGTCACTTTCAAGGCTAGGGCTTATTTTTAATTGGTGCATGCTTTTACAGAAATGACTTCTCCAAAAAGAAAATTAAGAATTTTCAATTTCACATAAATCAAAGTTAGTATACTTTCATTTTTTAAAAAAAATTTGAGCTTAAGAACCTAGTGAACCCTTAACTGTCTACGAATTGACATTCAGTCTTTGTCACTGTATGTACAGAATGCATTTTTACATTTTTGTAATCTGTATATATTAATTTGTGCTCTACTTTTTGACTTATTCTATAGACATAATATACATAAATAGGTACAATATTATATATTTTAAAAATATATCAACACAGTTCACATACATTTCCTTTCATGGCTTTGTGCAGTTGCATCTTGTCACATGATCATTCATTTGGCCTTTCACTTACTTGGAGATACTTGGGATATATTCAGTTTCTTGCTGTCTTAAATAATACAGCTGTGAACATTTTTGCTTTTAGTCTTTCCAGTAAGCCTCATTTAAAGAAATAAGCCTTATTTCCCTTATTGTTAAGGAAACTGTTCAGATGGTAATGTCTATTTTAAAAGTTGAAATGTCTGCTGTATGATATAACAGTGTTTCCAATCCTCTGATTTTCAGAATTGGCTTCTGACTAAACTGAAGTGGGTTAAAAGATGCAGAGAATCAAATAGCAATGTTGCAACCGTTAGGTTTGAATGTTAGACATGCTCATACTTTGAAAGTAGTCATTGGTGCTTGTCTTCCCCTTTCTTGAGTTTTTTCTTGCTTCCGCTTACTTGCATTTCTTTCCCCACAGTTGTTTGTTGCTGGTTTGATTGTGCTGCTGTTAGATGAGCTGCTACAGAAAGGTTACGGCCTGGGGTCTGGTATTTCCCTCTTTATTGCCACCAACATCTGTGAAACCATTGTCTGGAAGGCCTTTAGTCCCACTACTATTAACACTGGCAGAGGTACATTGCATAGTGACTGTGACTGCAGACTGCACGAGTGTTGCTGGATGGGTGCTGAAAAGTAACTCGTAACAGAGCAGTACAAGCCTGTAGACATCTGGATTTGCTGTTCTGGAGGACAGTTGATGCTTATTCAAAAGTTAATAAGCATAGATTTGTGGTCTATGAAATATTACTTCAAAAAGAATATCTAAATTTCAGCCTCTGCTCATTTAAAATTTCAGTGGTTGCAAACATTTCAAAATTTTTATTTGCTTAAGCCATTGCAAAACTCACCAGTTTGACTGATTTCCACATTCCTGGGGGGATCAAAAGGTAGTACATGTTTTTCAGCTGAAAAAACTGATATTCTTTGTATCATCAGGGAGCACTAATACTTTTGCTGCTATTCTACTTGGCTTGGTAAAATAGCACCTAAATTTTGAAAAATATCATTCTGTCTTTCTCCTTATGCATATCTATTTCTGTCAGATGCCATCCTAGATTTGTAATGGTTAACATCTAAACTGATTCCAGCCTGAAGAAAATAGCAACAATGGTTTATTAACGTTCCTGGTAAAATAAACTTAAAGGCAAGTTTGATAGAGTAACATACATCTTTTGATTCTGGCCTCTTTACTCTGCTTTGCTGCTGTTGCCCCCTTGCCCCCCGATACTCTCTTCCCTTCCTGTGAAAGTAAAGGAGACGCAAAGCATAATGAACTAAATATTTTTTTGGTTTATTCTACTTTGGCTGTTTTCATCAAGAATAGTCTCTTGAGAAAACTTCAGATTTATACTAAAAAACGTGCATTTTGCCTTAATGATCTAAATATTTTTAGAAGCTCCACATATGGCTGTACCATAAACACATGAATTATTTTGACTCATATTTTCTGCTGTGTGCTGGAGTTTCAAGGTTATTTGTTTTGACCTTTGGGACACATTTGAATGGTGTGTCTACAGTTCATTTCTCTCTTGGTTTATCAGGTACCGAGTTTGAGGGTGCTGTCATAGCTCTTTTTCACTTACTGGCCACCAGAACCGACAAAGTCCGAGCTTTAAGGGAGGCTTTCTACCGTCAGAATTTACCCAATCTCATGAATCTCATTGCTACCGTCTTTGTGTTTGCAGTTGTTATATATTTTCAGGTAAGTGTACTCTCTTTCCTGAAGTAAGTGGGATGTGGATTTTTATTTTGCTCTTAAAGGATGCCATGTGAAATGTTAAGCATCTAATAAATCAGTATTTCAAAATCTAGTCAAGCAAAAATTCCTTTTTTTAGATTCTGAGGTGTAAAGAAAAAAATAGAGTGAAAATGAAATAAAAAGGGATTTTTGTTTGTCTCTGTGTGGAAGGGTTAAGTTTTATTAGCATTATTTTTTCATTCTCCCTACTGTTGCTGTTTTGGCTGTGTGTATTCTTTATGTGATATGTATAGTTCCTCTTTTAATTTTCACTTTTTAGGGATTTCGTGTTGACTTGCCCATCAAGTCGGCCCGGTATCGAGGACAGTACAGCAGCTACCCCATCAAGCTTTTCTACACCTCGAACATCCCTATTATTCTTCAGTCGGCCTTAGTGTCAAACCTCTATGTCATTTCCCAGATGCTGTCTGTTCGATTCAGTGGCAACTTTTTAGTAAATTTACTAGGACAGTGGGCAGTGAGTATTTTGTTACTTATTCTGTGTTGAAATTTATTCTGATTTGCATTTCATGGTTATATTTTTAACTAGAAGAAAGATGAGCCGTAATTGAAGCAATTGCTATAACGTTTTCAGAGTCACTTAGAAAGCATTTTCACATCTCATTTCAGTGATCCTTTAGGCTAAAATCACAGTGGCTCATGATTCTCTGTTTTGTAATCTTATTCCATTATTGTCTAGAATAATGGTTTTTAAAAGGAAGCTACTTGTTTTTTTTTTAAATTTTTTTATCCTCACCCGAGGACATTTTTTCATTATGCTTTGGGGGTTGGGGGAGAAGATAGAAACACAACAGTGTGAGAAAGAAGCATCAAACCGGTTGCCATCTCATACTTGCCCTGGCTGGGAACTGAACCTGCAACTTGGGTTTGTGCCCTAACTGGGAATCAAACCCTTGACCCTTTGGTCTACACAACAATGCTCCAACCAGCTGGGCCACACCAGCCAGGGCCAGCAAGCTACTTGTTGATAATGTATGGCATACAGAAATTATCCTTTCCTGTTTTCCGGTTTTTCATGGCCTGAATGGCAATAAACTAGTCTGTTTAACTGGGCCAGAGACAGGCATGACATCACTAGACTGAAGAGAGAACAGAATTGATAGACACAGAATTAGTCAGTAAATGGAAATAGTAAATCTTGACTTCCTTTTACTGGTTCTTTTTATCTATTATAGCTTCTTCTAAAGCAGTCCACGGGCCACGTTGCTATTGAAGTGTTGCAGGATTGAATTTTGATTGGTTTAAATTCTGTCGCCTGACCAAGGAGTATTTCCCCCCATCCAGAATTTGTATTCCACTAAAGTATATTTTTTACAGTCATTATACTGAAATATGGTGCTTATTCTATGTATTTATCTTACTATGCTATTTTTTGCATTATAAGTTATAGTGACTGGTGTATTTCTGCTTTTACTGAAGGTAATTTTTAAAGAAATTTAAAGTTTAATAGGATAAGACAGTGGCTTTTGAATTTTAGTTGGAGGAAATAGGATTTCCTGTATCTATAATACTCCTTTTCCATTCATTTAACCGAAATTGGATTACCTGTGATCAGGGGATGAAGCTTTTCTCCCCTTGTGAGCTAATAGTCCAGCAATAATTATTACTATAATTTCAAAGTACTAAATGCATTGAATGGCTGTACAGAGTGTGTTGGGACCCTAACTAAGATTTTTTTAAAAATTTTTGAAAGATTTTATTTATTTATTTTTAGACAGGGGAGAGGAGGGGGAGAGGAAAAGAAACAGCAACGTGTGGTTGCCTCTCACCCCCACCCCTACTAGGAACCTGGCCTGCAACCCAGGCGTGTGCCCTAGACTGGGAATCGACCAGTGACCCTTTGGTTCACAGGCTGGCACTCAATCCACTGAGCCACACCAGCCAGGGCTAAGATATTTTTTTAATGAGAGAATTATTGTGAAATTGAATTTGTCTATAAATAGTGCTTTTGATTTAGGAATAGTAATTCTAGGGGCACAGTAAAAGAATCGTTTGGAAATTACAAATTCAGGAAAATTGCAACCAGAAATTGCTTTCCCATACCCTATATCCCAAAACTTTTATTTAATATGAGCAGTTACATGCTGTTGGCATTCCTGTTACTGTAAAAATTCTTGAAGTATTTGTGTGGATAAAAATCCCATTCTATATATTTATTAAAATATTTATTATATGCAAACAAGATAAAGATTAGGCAGTGAGTTATTAGACTTCTGTATTTCATTTGCATTAATACTTAGAAATGAAAGAATCATGTGTAAGGGTCTTAATGTATTGCATACTTATATAGTTCAGAAAATTTCAGATTGTCAGTGTAATCAGATCGCCAAGAAATGTCATGTTTCTGTTTGCAGGAAAGGAAGGTTCTTATAGACAAACTTTTTAAAAAACTGCTCTGTTAATATACCCATATCTTAAAACAAAATACCTAGGAATTTTTAAAAAAAGATTTTATTTATTTATTTTTAGAGAGGGGAAAGGGAGGGAGGGAGGGAAACATCAGTGTGTGGTTGCCTCTTGTGTGCCCCCTACAGGGGACCTAGCCCACACTCCAGGCATATGCCCTGACTGGGAATCGAACCAGTGATCCTTTGGTTTGCAGTCCTGTGTGCAGTCCACTGAGCCACACCAGCCAGGGCTATATTCACATCTTTAAGAGGTGCTCACTATATAATTTTGAAGAAGTGAAATTATTAGATACAAAAGCAACAGCCATTAGCTTGTAGGTGCTTTGAAGTTAAAATATTGTCATAATTTTTGAGGAGTTTGAAGTTATAAAAATGTCTGTTTGACAAGTTAGGATGGCCATTTGTTCTTGTCATCCTTGTTCTGTAGGATGTCAGTGGGGGAGGACCTGCACGCTCTTACCCAGTGGGAGGCCTTTGTTATTATCTTTCTCCTCCTGAGTCCATGGGTGCCATATTTGAGGATCCTGTCCATGTGGTTGTTTATATCATCTTCATGCTGGGATCATGTGCATTCTTTTCTAAGACGTGGATAGAGGTGTCTGGTTCCTCAGCCAAAGATGTAAGTATTTGGTTTATTTCAAAATAAAAGTAATTTATAAATTTTAGGTGTCAGAATGGTAGTTGATACTTTTAATTGCTTTTTAACTTAAACTTTAATTCATATGTTCTTAATGAGGGAATGTCATCTCCAGAGGGTTAAGTATTGGTTCCTGGTAGGTGAAACATTTATAGGTTTTATAATGGTTTGTGACCCTCCAGAGCCCAGCACTACCTGACAAAATCTTATTCCTTAGTATTAATTCTTCTTGAGGGAGGGAGGCGATAGTGGCGGGGGGAGCGGGGAGACAGAAACACTGGTTTAATGTATGGGTAAAATGGTTGTGCAGTATTGAGGCCTCAGTCTCCTCAGGTTTAACAGGAATGATGTGACAGTGCCAGTTCAGGCTGTATCTAGGGTTATTTTATCTTTCTATCATGTGGAAAGCAATCCACACAGAACCTGGAAGATAGTTAACAGTGAGACATCAGAGTTTGATTTTAAAAGTTGTTTTTCTCTCAACAGGTTGCTAAACAGCTTAAAGAACAGCAAATGGTAATGAGGGGCCACAGAGATACCTCAATGGTTCATGAGCTTAATAGGTAAGGTCATTAGATTTCATCCTTGATACGGGGTGGGCAGGGGAGACACATACTCAGTGTTTCAACCTTTCATTTCTTGCCAAATGTTATTCTTTGTTAAATTCATATTTGAAGCATTTCTACTTCACACAGAAGGACCAAAATTTAACACAAAACTTAATTGTTCTCCACATCAGACTGACACCTAAATTATTTAAATTGGAATTGTGTTCCCCATCACAGCCCAGCTAAGTATTAAAATGTACATAGGAGTTTCTCATTGTTGGCTGGCCGTACATAAGTCACTTGGGAGTTTTTAAAAACTACAAATATTGCATCTCCAGGAATTGTGATTTATTTGGTCTGGAGTGGGTCCCAGACATCAGTTTCTTGTTTTTTGTTAACAGCTTTATTGGTATAATTCACATATTATGTAATTCACTCATTTGAACTACATGATTTAGTGTTTCTTTTTTAGTATACTCTGAGTGTATAATCATTACACTCTAATTTTAAAAACATTTCACCACTTTAGAAGGAAACCTTGTACCCATTATTTCCCATTCCTACCTCTCTCCCATCCCCAGAGCCCCAGGCAACAATTTCTTACCATCTCTCTCTCTAGATTTTCCTGTGCTGGACATTTCCTATATATGGAATCACATATAATGCGGTCTTTTGTGAACAGCATCTTTTACTTTAGCATAGTGTTTTCAGAGTTCATCCATTATCTGTGAATAATATTCCATTGTAAGGATAATACCATTTTGTTTGTTCATTCATCAGTTAATAGAAATTTGTAGTTTACATTTTGGCCATCATGAATAATGTTATGAACATACTTGTAGAAGGTTTGTGTGGACGTATTTCCATTTCTTTAGGATTGGAATTGTCAGGTCATATAGTAACTGTGTTTAACATGTTGAGGAACTGCCAAATTATCTTCCAGAGTGGCTGTACATGTATAAAGGTTCCAATTGCCACACATCCTCTCCAGCAGTAGTTTTTACTTTTTGATGAGTATGTAGCCACCTAGTGGGTATGAAGTGATATTTCATTGTGGTTTTGATTTGCTTTTCCTTGATGAGTAAATGATGTTGAGCATCTTTTCATGTCTTTGTCAGCCATTTGTGTATTGTCTTTGGAGGAATATCTATTCAGATCTTTTGCTCATTTTTAATTGGGTTGTCTTTGTTACCAAGTTGTAAGATTATTTTAAAAATATTTTGATGTCTCTAGTCAGGTATGTTATTTGCAAGTATTTTGTTTCATTCTTTGGGTTGTCTTTTCACTTTCTTGAAACCCGTTGATGCACAAGTTTTTAATTTTGATGGAGTTCGATATATCTGTTTTGTCTTTGGATGCTTTGTGCTGCTTTTGGTGTTGTATCTAAGAAACCACTGTCTAACCCAAGGTCACAAGCATTTATTCATTTTTGTCTTAGGAGCCTCAGCTCTTTTGTATCAGTCTGTGATCTTCTTTGAGCTAATTTTTGCGTATGGTGTAAGATAGGGGTGTAGATTCCTTCTTTTTCATGTGGCTGTCCAATTGTTCCATAATTATTTGTTGAAAAGGCATTAGTATTTTAATTTAAACTTTACTGAGCACATAGATTTCAGAGAATAGTGTAATTAATCTGCATGTACCCAAGTATGTCCGTCTTCAGTAGTTATTATTCTGTCATTCTTATTTCCCTTTTTTTTTTTTCCTGGAGTATTTTAAATACAATCCCATTATATTTAATTGGTGATTCTAACACCCAGTCAAGGTTGAGTTACTGTTGGAAGACTATTATCCACATCTTGTCTCATAATTATGTTTAGAAATCATTTTGAAATGTACTGTTTATCTAGAAGAGGGAGATAAAGGTTACCCATTTTAAGATGATACTAAACATTTTAATACTTAAATCTAGTTGAGGATTTTAATCTCCTGCCACCAAAATCATGTATTGCCTTTCTTGGCTATTTACCGATCTCTCAAAACTAGGGAATAAGTCATTCCCCTAGTTTTCATCAAGTAACCGCTATGGATAACCCATGAGTACTGCAGACTATCCTGCTGGATTAATTATACTTCAATGTATTACTGCTTCTGTTCCCCTTTTCACTTCCCTCTGCTGCCTGACTTGGTTTTGTCTTCTAGGTATATCCCCACCGCAGCTGCATTCGGCGGTTTGTGCATTGGCGCCCTGTCAGTGTTGGCCGACTTCCTAGGTGCCATTGGCTCTGGCACTGGAATTCTGCTTGCAGTCACTATTATCTATCAGTATTTTGAAATATTTGTTAAAGAACAGGCTGAAGTAGGTGGGATGGGTGCTTTGTTTTTCTAAATGTTCCAATACTTTTTTGTGTGATGGGAAAACATTTTGACACACTGTTTTTGTCAAATAATGCTGGCTCCCTTTTTCTCCCCTCATTTTTTTTCAAGTGCTAACTGTCCCATTTCTGAAATGGGCACCAAGCTAAGCCTGTGTGCAGCATTAGTACCAGCTGCCTTAAAACTAAAGTTTACATTATTCGTTAGAAAACATACGTGTAGTGTTGCCTGTGATGCTGGAAACCAATGTTCCCGCCTTACTGTGTTCAGTTGTGACGGTGAGGTGACATGGATCAGTTTTGCATACAACATTCAAAACACTCAGTATTCCCCCCACTTGTTTAAAAATAAATGTAGTTCAAATTGCCACTTTCCAGTATTTTGGGCTTATTCAGTGAGTTCTGGAACATTTATATCTAATCTATGTTTTAGATATAATTACTTTTTATACTTTAAAAACTCATAGTATCCATGTTCCAGCCCCCCCCCCCACCCCATTCCTTCCCTTTTATTTGTCTCTTCTCAAAGCAGCCACTTAGCCCAGATGGGCAAAAATCAAGCTTCTTAAAGCCTCTGTCGCTAGAAAAAGTGCTTATAATTATTGTCCCTGTTTTCCATTCCTCTTTATTCCCATTAACAGCACGGTGGGTGCTGTTTTTACTGTATTGGCTATGCCTTTGAATTCCAAGTCACTTGAGAATGCTCTTTCAAGATACTATGTCCCAGGTTGGTTTTTTTTTTTGGGGGGGGGGGGTTGGTTGGTTGGTTTGTTTTAAATTCCCTAAAGCAAAGATCTAATTCTCAAGCAGTGTTTGTAGTTCAGTGGGGGTGAACAATGAGTAATTCATGCTAGGAATCTGTGTACGTTGTTGTACTTTATAGCAGCAACATGAGTGTAAACAGTAGACTTATAAACTTTTATTTAATACAACTGTTTCAGTTGTGTTGGAAAAATAAATCAATCTGATATTAAATGCTTTGTGTAGGTTCACTCACTGTATTCATACAAAATCCATCCTGAGATACCTATTGCAAGAAGTTAAATGTAGTTAGTTCAGTATTTAGTCCTAAAATGTTGAGGGATGGTGACCAATTTAAGGTTGCTCAGTTAGTTATGCACTGATGTTTGGAAACAGGAAAACAGTGGTCTCAAATGATATCCCAGCCTCCATTTGAAATAGCAGTTCTTTATCAGTAATTTGCTTTTAAAGTATGTGTTTTATTGTCCAAAAAGAGATCAAACTTAATTTTTGAGACTTCCTTTTCAGAAGTACACGTCCCATCATTGTTTACCTTCTTAAGTAAGTGCAGGAAGTATATCTTATTTAGCTTAGGATCACAAAGCCAAGTTACTAGAGGCAAGGCACAGAAAGTAAAAGCAGGAAGGACAGCAAAGATGGCCAACCGGTGAACATCTCCAAAGGGCTGCAGACTATTGTTATAGAAATAAGGACTTAGTGTTATTATATCTGATTTTTTTTTCAAGAGGGTAAAAATACGGCTTTTATAGAAAACTTCAACTTTTAAATCCTGACAAATTATCAGTGCCAGCTGATGAAAACGTCTAGACTGCAGGTTCTCAAACTGACTTAATTTCCAAAGCATAGTCTTCGATGTTTACAGGTAACATAAATGGCATTAGGGTTTTGTGCAAGGATTTAGCTGTCACTTCTTCATTGCACTCTTAGAGTAAAATGCAGGACAGGTAGGTGTTAAAGAATGTCTCTCCATCAACAGTTTAGAGTACGTTTCTCAGTTCCCATAGGGAACTTAGGAAGAGCTGGTCTGTTTGGAGAGACAGGTCTGTCCCTAGAGTCTGTATTTTATGCATGCCTTATTTCTTGATTTTGAAAGATGGATATAAGTAAAGGAAGTTAGAGGACCTGGTCCTTGAGAGCTCAGGGAAAAAGATTAAGACCTCTGGAGAATTATGATGGCCATGTTTAAAAGTAAGGATTTTTAAAAAGGAGTTACAGGCACAAGGGAAGGCTACTATTAGAGCAAGTAGTTGGGGCTTAATTTTCACAATATATATGGGGAGAGTAGACTTGATTTATATAGTTCTCTGTTTCCAGAATTCTTTTCATCCTTAAGAAGTGCAATATACAGATCTTACATTTATGCTTGAAAATATCTCTGGAAAAGTCAGTGAACCTGTAGACAAATGAAATGAGTTGCAGCATTTTTGCAGCAGTATACTGATTTCCTCTAGTTCTGAGAGGCCTGGCTAATCCGTGGGTGGAGGGCTTGAATCATGACAGGGCTGGTCAACGAGAATCATCCTGAGACTTCTTCTGGGGACTAAGCTGAAAAGGCAATGACCCTGGAGTTGTTGGAGGCCACAGAAGGCAACCCAAGATTCCAGCTCAGCTAAGAGGTAAGAAGATGGCCCAGTAACTCAGATACAGGTTTTGTATGGCAGGCTTTAGGCATGGCATGAGCCAGAAACAATCAGTTTTTCCTTTAAAGTAGTTTATACTGGGTTTCTGGTACTTGACAGCCTTGCTTGGCTATACTCAGGATTGAAGACCAAGACAGTAATGCCCCAAACTATGTAAATCTTATTACCATGGATTTGGTTTGTGAAGTACTTTTTGAAATAAGGATAGGAACTGACATTCTAAAGTATGTCCACATGCTTTAGAGGGAAAGGTCCTGTATTTTCATTAGCCTCTTAACCTTGTTATAGTGAATGGAGTCAATCATTTTTCATTACGTAAGAGCTGGTTTACCTTCAGTATTAGTTAGGTGGATATAATGACAATAGCTAAATGTAAGCATTTGCTTATCGTGAATGTTACTCTCATCTTCTGCTATGTAGATTAATTCCATAGAGCCAATAATTCAATTAGGAGGGTCCAAGAAAGCCCTATATATAAGTTTGTTTTAAAACTGTTTAAACACTAATGTAGTAAATAGTTACTTGCAGTCAGCTATAGAATTTTATGTTGGTGGTCCAGGGGTAGGAGTAGTTGATCTAATTTAGCATTCTGGTCGCTTCTGTAGTAATACCCCTGTCTCCTGGACTAGAGTAGATAACGGCTAAAGTTTAAGAAAATGGATTAAGCGTATCTGCATTTATAGTATTAGCTGGATTTAGCATGTAAATAGAAGGCTGCAGCCTACCTATAATTACAATTCCATACCACCACATGCATTCTTTGTTGGTTTTATTTTATGAAAAAGGTTCTTTCAAATCTCCATTAAATTTAGCTGAATACAAAGTCTTAGTGAAGGAGGCCTTGTGGCCTCATTTACAAGAACATGGCTACACTCCTCTGGCCTTAAAATTTCAGGAAGGGCACTTCAAATGGCTTTGTGTTTGCATGTTTCAGCGCCAGAGCATAGGAATAAACCCTAGCATCCACTGTCAGATGTTCTTCAGCTACCAGAGCTACAGGAAGCAAAGGATACAAATTAGACAATGAAGTTAATAAAAGATCATACCCCTTTATCATTCATCAGTATTTACTGAGCAGCTGATATGTGCCAGTCTCTATGCTAGATGCTGGTGGTACAGTGGTGAATAAGACATATTCTGCCTTCAAAGATCTTACTGTCATGGAAGAATAAAGGCTATAAAAAAGCAGGGTTATAGTTATGGCTTGAGACAAGAACAAAAAAACATTAAGAATAAAGACAGAAGAGCACATATTATCAGAGATGATTTTATGTGTTAGAATAGCAAAGCTTTACAGATCCACTTGTTCCTTTATAGCTCACTATCAGACCTGGCTTCTATGAAGCTACATAGTGATCACGAAGCAGCTCCTTGAGGACATCCTCATTGCCAGGGGATACATATTTTGCACATGCAGATTAACTGTGTGCATGATAGGATTGGAATTCTATCAAGAATGAGATCTCGGAATCTTACTACAAAGGGTTTGAATGAGAACTGCTGTTTCACTCCGATGGAGGTTATCAAACTTCCTATCTGTCACTTGTTTTCCTAGCTACTTGTTTGGAACAAGCTGAGACATTTTAATCCTCAAAGGCAAGGTATGTCCTACACTGCCTGTAGGTGCATTCCTTATAACACACTGAACTCAAAAATCTTTCCTACTTCTCAAATGTGATTTGTTGAATACATTATTTGATTACTATATTTCAATTCTAATAAAGCTAGGAAAACTGGCTCTTTTACTCTTTCCCTCTACATAACCCTCTTTAAAAGCTACCTTCCTTCTCTGTCTTGCTCTGTAGTGCCCCCTCTTCTAGAGCCAAAAGGGAAGTTAGGCAGAAGGGAGAAGGGAGGAATTTTTAAAATAATTTTCTAATATAAAAAATAATAATAAAAAGAGTATGTAACATTTAATCATTCTGTGTCCCATTTACTTTTACTCATGCCTCCTCAAACATAGCCACTAGCTATTGTTCCTGTTCTGTTCTATTAGAAAAGCTTGAAAGGCTATGAAACTTGTTCAAAGTCATAACTAATACATGGTCAGCTTAGCCTCACATCCAGTCAGATCTGTCTGACTCAAAGTTAAAACTTACCTATAATTGATGGCCACAGCTTTATCTGAATAAATACCTAATAAATTATTGAGCCCTGGCTGGATGGCTCAGTTGGTTGGAGCATCATCCCGTACACCAAAAGGTTGCAGGTTTGATCCCTGGTTGGGGTGCATATGGGAGGCAACTGATGTTTCTCTCCCCTCCCCCTTTCTATTTCTCTAAACTCAATAAAAATATCCTCGGTGAGGAGTAAAAAACAAATAAATTATTGAGTCTTTTCGGTATGAGTATTTCTAACTTGACTTTGACTCTGGAGGTGGTTTTTACCTTAGGTCTAGTTTTTAAGACAGCAAAGTAGGAAAAAGTAGGAATGTAATCTTTCTGGGAATCTGAAATCACAGCAGTTTTTGGAAGATCCACTTTACTTTTTGAACAAACAGCAGAGACATTAGAAACAAAAGCCACTGTACTGAAAGGAGCAAGAGACTGCTCTCAAAGCCTCAGGTGAAACAATGCTTCAGATTTTTGAAATAAGAATTGAATCAGTGAACAGGCACCTACCCAGCTTTGTGAAAGGCCTCTGTCATGTCTTCAGTACATCCTAGTGTAGTTATATGAAAGGGCATCTGTCCACATAATCTTTTTTTTTTTTTTTAAACAAAATCCCTAAGAGATGGACTGGCCAAGAATTACACAATGTAACTAACATGACCAGTAATTTACTAAGGGTCACACTGCTAGTTTGTTAGTATGGTTCATTATATCAGCACTTTGCACTTAGAAGGAATATTGTTCAGTTCTCCTTTAATTTATACCCTGCACAAGTTGGGCTAGTAAGCGGGAATATAATCCTGACAGTTCTGTAGGAGAAAAAAGGCCCCCCGCTGAAAGCTTTCACTGACATAAATGTTTTGCTCACATTTTCAAATTATGCCACCCAGAAAGGAAAATTATTATTGGTCAACTGCAGATTTAGTAAGTTTCTGGGTATTTGACTTTAAGGAGGAAGAATTAAAAAAAGAAAATTATATTTCCCCTTTGCTAAGGATGGGGAAGGGAAAACTAGAGAAAATTGGGCAATAATCTCAGGAATGCTTACCTTCAAGTCTCTTCATCAGGTCATTCTTTGGTAAGGAAATTACTTCCACAAATTCTAAACAAATAAACTGTAAGTGAAAACAAAGCTAAAGAAGGGGAGAGCCTACCAGAACACAAAATGCCTGTAGCCATTACCACTACATTAAGCCATACACATGGTCAGCCACTGGGAGTTGAATAACATACCTCCATCTCCTGAAAATAAACAGAAGGAACACATCTTAGCAACGCCTGGATGGTAAAACATTGGAAGACTTTTGTGTGAGACATACCAAAAAGGCTACATAAGGTGCTCAAAGGAACCAACCCGTGCACTTTCTGTTTGGCCGGGGAGCCAGAGGGAAATGGGAGGAAACTGGAAAGCATTTCCGGGACAGAGGGAACAGTGTGAAGTCTTTTCCACTGAGTGAGTGCCTGCTGTCGTTGCTGTGCTTCCCTCCAGCAGCCTGGCAGATGGGGCGGGTGGGGTGGGAGGGAACACACCAAAATGCTCCTGTTGCCATGGCAGGCTGTTGCCGCTCTCCCCCTGCTGGCCAAATCTGAAAGTAGTGGTCCCTGCACAAAATGGAAGGTGGGAGTGGGGGTGGGTGTCTGTCAACTTCAGAGGGAGGGAGGGGAACATTTTCTGATTGCTTAAGGTGCTGGAAACTTTATCCATCCCATTTCCACCTTTTCTTTCTTCCCTCAGCCAGGAATCTTCCCCTTTTCCTAACTTCTCAATCTACACAATCTGCAGGAGTGCTAAGTCATCTTACTGGTCTTTTTAAAAAAGGCTATAAGAATTTAACAGGTCACAAAATTCACCATTTTAACCATTTTTAAAGTTATAAATTCAACAGCATTAAGTAGATTCACATTGTTGTGCAATTGTCAGCACTATCCATCTCCAGAATTTTTTCATTATCCCAAATGGAAACTTGAAACCCATTAAACACTAACTTCACCACCCTTGTTGACCTCTGTTCTACTTGCTGTCTCTGAATGCACTGACTCTAGGCATCTCGTATTGGCAGTCACACAATAGTTGCCCTTCTGAGGTTTAGCACAATGTTTTCAAGGTTTATCCATGTTGTAGCATGTATCAGCACATTTTATTCTTTATGGCTGAATGTGATTCCATTGTATGAATATACTACATTTTGTTACCCATTCATCTTTTAATGGACACTTGGGTTGTTTCTACCTTTTGGGTACTGTATGAACACTGGTGTGCAAGGTATTTCTTGGAGCCTCTGCTTTCAATTCCGAGGATCATAGTGGGGTATATATCTAGGACATAGTTGCCAGATAATACAGTATTCTGTGTTTAACTTGGTAACTACCAAACTCTTTCCACAGCATGTTATATGTGTACTTGCTAGTTTAAAAATTGAGCATTTAATGCCCTGGCCAGTGTGGCTCAGTTGGTTAGGCATCGTCCCACAAATGAAAAGGTTGCTGGTTCGATCCCTGGTCAGGGCACATGCCTGGGTTTCAGGTTCTGTTCCCAGTTGGGGCACATACAGAAGGCAGTCAATCAGTGTTTCTGTCCTCCCTCTTTCTCCCTCCCTTCTCCTCTCTCTCCCTTAAATAGAAAAAAGAAAGAAGGAAGGAAGGAAGGAAAGGAAAGGAAGGAAGAAAAAGGAAGAGAGAACGAGAACCCAAGCATTTAAAATTAGCTGCATGGGGGTACCTAAACACTTACGAACAACTAGAGGACGAGAAATGGGAGAATATCGCTCTCACACACAATTTCTAGTGTGTGCAGCGACACCTCTTTTAAGGGGCTGGGCGAAGACATGGAATTGACTTGCTAATAAATATAGAGCAAAGAATTTCCTAAAAGCTTTTCTAAATGTGGAACTCAATAAAGAAGAATAAGCTACTGTCTTGTAACAATTACTTATGCCATTCTTATAAATACAAAGACAGAAATCAGTGATGTTGAAGACTTTCATTGTTTACTGTTTGGTCCTACAGCTAATATTACTGAGAATAAACTCCATACAAAAAATAAGGAAATGTGTAATTTAACATTTATAAAATGAAACCATAAAAATCAAATTAGTGGTAAAAGAAAAATGCTAAGATACACAAAATTACAGAAAGAGCCAAGAGTACTAATGAAGCATCTACAAAATACCATTATTTTTCTGACCAATCAAAAATCAAACTAGTAATGAGAAGTTAAAAGATGTTTAATGCAATTCATCTACTTTAAACATAGCCAACGCTCACTTACCTGGCTTTGGCTTAGGTCTTACATTTTCAGCCTCATCTCCATTAATAGTTACTGTCACGATGTGTGTGCTACAGTTTGACAAACCTGGATCCATACAGACAGCTATGGAGAGAAGCAACAGGTTATCTTTACAGACACCAGTCAGAGGTCATGTTTCATGACTTAAATGTTTTTGGAAGAAGACTGGGCTCATAATTCCTTTAACATAAAATTTATGCAGGAAAACTAGTTTTCTCCAGTCACTTAATATATGCTGTAGGGACTATAGAGCATATAAATAGTATTCATTTGCCTGAGAGTTTCTTAGCAAAGTTTGGTTGAGTCTGAGGGATTTCACCACATTAAGAAAAATATCTTTTAGAGAGGATCATGGCACGTGGATGAGGTGAGTATGTAATGAAGTTTAGAATGTGGGAAACACTGGAAGGCAGCATAATTTCCTAATTTCTCCAACTTGCTCTTATTTGGAGGAGATGGGAAGTTCACATGCAGATGGTGCCCAAATCTAACTATGATTTCTTGTCAGTCAATTAGCCAAAATAAAAGCCATCTGAATTCTGACCATAAAGAACATCCAAAGAATCAGTCCTTTAACACACAGGGGAATCCGCCTGGCTAATTTTCAAAAGTCTGTCCCCAAGTGCACACCTGGAAAGCAATACAAACCTGGAGAACATTCAGCAACATCCCCTTTATAGCCAGTTTCTTCCTCCAGCTCTCGCAGAGCAGCTGCTTCTGGGCTTTCGTTATCATCTATGAGACCTGCAAGTCCAAATCATTTGTGAGGTGGGAGAGAAAATCCACGTTTCTTTGAACATCTCCTTCTAACACAGGGGCTGCTGAGCTGTGTGAGAAGAATCAGAGGATTGTGAAAACTGGTCTTACAGATAAAACTGAGGTTTGGGACTTGTACAGGAAAAAAAAGGCAAAAGAATGAAACGCTAGGCAGATTAAGTTGGTTCTGACAGCTGTCATTTGCTCTCTTACTTAGACCTAGGTTGCTTTCACATGTCAGCACTAGTGTACAGCATAGGCAGTATCCATCTGTAAGGACAAGTGACGTGGTGGGCTGGCTGAGTGATCCAGATTTTGGACCTAGCTATGTGACTGCAGCACAGGAAGCCTGTTATTTTTTGTTTGTGTGTTTCCTCTTAAGAAAGATGTAGACAGTGTTACCTATCTTGCCTTCCTCCCTCACAGAACAATATTGAGACCCTGTAGTGAAGTGCTGAGAAGATGATCACTTCTGAGGGAGAAGAACAGAAAGGACAGAACTGCAGGCTGGTGGACTTTAGGTAACTATCATGGTCATTATGAGGAGTAAGTAGAGGGAGGCCAGGTGGGAGGAGGACAGTAGAAACTCTTGAGTCATTTTCCTGAAAGGAATAAAAGATTGCAAAAACAAAGGTGAAATACAGACGATTCGGTTACTTTTAAAGTTATTAGTTTCTTCAGTGAAATGGCAAGTAAATGAGAAAGAAAATAAAGTTGTTAATTACATTATCGTATGGGATATTGTTTAAAAAATATAAAACTTAAACCACTAATGATAAATGAGATCTAATCTCTTCTGATGGGAACAACCCAATTAAGTTACAGATAGCTTAACTTACTGTGCAAACTGAAAAAATATTTTAGTGGAAATTAAGACAATTTCCTTGGTTTATATACATATGGGAGAGTCAAGATATCTTTTCCATGCATAGTTTTTGGAGTCTGGCCCAGTTATTACTGTGAATTTCTTGTCAGAGGCAGATCACTAGTGATAGAAGATAAAATAGACAAATTAGGGAAAAACAATTACTCAAAGAGGCTAGAAAGAATGTGGGAAAGAGGGCAGGTGGCTTGGAAAGGTGAGCTGTGACACCATACTTTCTACTGCCTCCATGGGTGACTCGATCACAAGAGTGTGGCTAGAGGCACCCCACTGCAGAAATGGTTTTGTTGAACTTAGCCCATGGACAGACACAAAGGTATTAAATGTCTAAACTTTGCTGTACGTAGGCTCTGCCCTGGCTGGGTCCACCAAGTCCCAAGCAGCAGTTTCCTGTATTTAGTACTCACCTGCAGGGAATTCTAGGCAGTAGCCTCCCATGGGTGGTCGGAACTGTTTCACCAGAACAATACATTCATAGTGAAGAGTTCTTTGCAGCACTGGGATGATTGTTACACCTGTCACAGGAAATAAAACAAAGAAGTCTCTAATGAAGTTCAGTCAAAACTTCAGTCTCTCTACAGCAATCTAACTAAAACCCTATGTTTTAAGAAATGCTGCATTTGAAGTCTGCCTTATAGTTGCTATTAGCAACAGGAAGATAAAAGCTATAGTACTGGCAGTTAACCTGGAAATTATTCTCACTTACAAATGTAATTAAAGAAAAAGTAATCACATTAAGTACTGTTTATGAATCAAGTAAGTTCCGAGTTACTTGGCCTTAAACAAAAACAAACCCCCACTGGATCCTAGAAAACACAAACTTCCCAGGATTGTGCCTGGCTATAAATATAAGTACACCTTCCCCTCAAAAACACTGTTTGGGGCTTAGGTAACAGGAGCCAGAAGTCACTTATAAAGCTTAATTCAGTTACACAGCATTGCAAAAACAAATACTAGATTTAATGATAAAGTATCATAGTTTGAGATAACTCTGCCGAGACCTTGGTTACAGCAAAAAACAAAAGACACTCCTGCCCCTAGCCTACTATAATAATGTTTGGTAACTTCTCTTAGGAAGAATTTTAATAGGTTTGCATTCGTTACCATCAGCCGACTGTCCTTTCCTCGTTGTACGTTTCACAGTTTCCCAAGTTCTATTCAGGCAGAGAAGAAAAATCAAAATCATTAGTACTGAAGAGGAGAATGTTCTTAGGTTTTGTGTGTATAGCCAGAACTTTAAAAATGCAAAGCATGCAAATGTACTAATGGTAATGGTCAACAAGACCACAGCAATAAATCCTGGCTGGGTAGCTCAGTTGGTTAGAGCGTCGTACCAATATGCAACATCAAGGTTGCGGGTTCGATCCCTGATCAGGACAAATACAAGAAACAACCGATGAATGCATAAATAAGTGGAACAACAAACTGACGTTTCTCTCTCTTTCCAAAATCAATAATAAAAACCCCCCACAGCAATAAAGAACTGTATTTAAACAAAAAGTCAATTGTTCTGTCTTAACAGCTTCTGAAAATTACTAAAGAAAACCTGCCACCCAGCATTTAGCCCTCTGGCTGTTGTCACTTGAGCTGCCTTTCAGATCAATTACTTGAAATACTTTAGTTTGGATCATAAATCTACAGGGGAGCAGCACAGCTGGTGACTACTAAGCAGTTTATGCACACTGAGCCCTTACTGAAAAAGGATACTCTGCCTAATGAAAACTAGTGAGTTGGTCATTTATACAGCTTAATTTTAAAATCTGTGACCTAAAATAACATGATTTAAGAAAGTAGGACCTTTCTATTAACTGAGGAATTCTTAAATTTAGGAGAGTGCTCTACTTTGCTTATGTGACATCTTATCTAAGGGGAAAACGAGGCAACAGCAGGTTGCTGCTCCTGTTTATGGCTTTACCCCTGATTAGCTATTTCTTTCAGGGGAACACTGTACTGAAAATCCAGTTATTGGGACGATCATGTTGTTTGCAGGGGGGAGGGGAGACGAGATAAATTCCCCCTCTGCTCTCATTCCGTAAATAGGAAAAAACAAAAAACAAACAAAAAAAGCAGTTTTAAGAGGTGGGAGTGAAGAAGGAAATAATTTTGGATCTAAGAGAAGACATCTGAGTGGTATAAGAAAGGCATCTGTCTCCGTACGGTACCAGTGAGTATAAGATGTACTACTTGGAGGAACTCTTACTCTTTATATGGTTGTCTTTAAGGTTTGGATCATGCCACATTTCTATTTAAAAATTTCAGATAATTAAACCAGTTGAAAATAAACTTTCTGTAAACTGCAGATCTTTCAGTATTGAACCCAAATTCTACAGGGCAAATCTGTCAAAATGAACCTACAAAAATCAAACAGATTACTATGAAAACTCACAGCTGCCCAACATCCCTGTTAGTAGCAAGAAGCCAACCAACAAGCAATTCTGATAAGTCAATAACATATTGCAAGACACAAAACACCTTTTGGTATGGCTCTCTCTGCTGCCTCTTAAGGTTAGTCCTAAAGACTGAAGAAGACAGTGCTGGGAAAAGCACTGAAGGTCCCATCCCAAATACACTAGGAATAAGGGAAACAAAAAGAATAGCATCATTATAGTGGTTAAGATGAGGTAAATAAGCAGTAATGAGCCATCAGTTATGAGCAATAAATTATAAATGCATTTATAGGAAACACTAGAGTAAGAACGCCCCGTGAGAGCTCTAGTCATCTTAAAGAGACTCTGAGAGATGTACATTGGATTGGTGAGAAAAATCTTAAGTCTGCACTTAACTTGCTCTCTAACCCCATAGACACAACCTTCTCAAGACTGTTTTCTCATTTGTAAAACTAGGGAACTAAGAGTATGTTATTTCACAAGCCTCTTGTAGCTTTAGAAGTCTGATTCTAAAGTTACTCCATTAGTTAGTTTTTGTTATAGGAAAGCTGTTTTGCTTTCTTTCCTCTAGTCAGCCAAACACATGAGGCTGGAAGGGCCAGAAGTTCCGTCCTGAATGTCAACAAAGGGGCATAATGCCAGCTTATTTTTATACTTTTAAAATTAATTCCATAGCCTCCTCCATGAATAAGACAGTGAAAACAACGGACTCTCTAGCTGCTATTTTATTTATCCTTATGTACATGCTTTTATATCAGATAATAGATGAAACATTTTGTAAACTTATAAATCATAGCCTACTGTAAAGTACAGAGTTTCATTCTCCCAAGCTAGACATTCTGTATGAAATGTCAGTGCTTCACGGAAGATCTCTTTGGAGGCTGCAAGGAAGACCGGAGGAGAACGTTCTGTAAGTAGGCCACGTAAGTATGGCAGCTTGGTAGACTTTAGAGCCCGCTTTCAAAAGGTGAGACCTAATGAGTATTTTGAAAATAATCCCCGAATGATTCACATGTACATCCTAGTTACAATGCTGGAAGGGAGAAGGGTGAGGTGAAGAGATGAGCAGACCAGGACACACTCCTCAGAGTAATTAGTGTTAAGGGTTTTATTTTGTGTTACAAACTGAACTTTATAAGGGAAGAGAACCAAATGATATCACTCTTAAATTGGGTTCTAATCTCTGTCCATAGTTTCACAAATATGAGTACATTGGAACATATTTGCTCCCTATGGCTTAGGCCTTGCCACGTTACTGAATCCCTTACCTAGTTCGTATTTAATTCCATGCATCAAACTCATTTTAAATAATAGGTAATATATTATTCCTCTGTGTTGGATCGTAGTGTGCTTGGCTTTCTTTTGGGTTTTAATTTAACAGTGCTATGGATATCTTAATGTTTCCCACAGCTCTCCCACATTGGGCCTTATTAAAGTTTTTGCTATTTTAATAGATATAATCAAATGTTTAAATTACTGGTAAGTCCATGTATTTTTGCACTGATGATGTGTTTCCTCACAAAGAAACTCTATTATTATTCGATCACTTGAATGGGGTTTTTATATAAATAAATTTGTATCATATACTCTAGATACTAAATTTAGTTACATTTAAAAATGTTTTCCTTTATTCCTTTTTATACTTAATCTATTTTAATACATTTTTGATACTTATAAAAATTTTACTAACAGAAAATGTGAAAAAGAGAAAAGATTAATCACACAGCTGCCATTAATTGTTTTTAGTTTTCTAGCTTTTTCTTACACATTATTTGGCAGAATTTAAAAAGCATATAAACAGTTTCCCATTTTGTTACAACTTAACTAACTTTTCTCATATTGCCAGATTGTCTTCGTAATTTTTGTAGATGGCTGCATAGATTTTATCAAATGAGTACATTATAAAAATTATTTTTCTATTTTTAGAATGTTTAGGTTGCTTTCAATTTATTTTTGTCTTTTCAAATTCTTATGAACATTTTTTTCAGTCATAAATCTGATTTTAAATGGTTCTTAGGACAGTCTCAGACCCCATGGTGACCTGGCCCCTAACAGCTTCCTAATCCCCAACCCACACTGTTTCTTCATAGCAATTGATACATATTGTGACATGCTTTACAAAACTTTTTTTTCTAATTTACATTTCCATGAGCAAGGTGTAAGCATGTAACTTTTACCTCAAATGTTTCATCTTTAATTCTGATACAGAGATTAGAATTGGTTTAATTAGAAGAGAGGAACGTGTATTGTTAATTATTTTGTTGCTCTATCAACTTAAATTAGACTTGTCAAAAAAGTTTTAAGTTCACACTAATCTACTTGGGGAGAATGGTGTTGAAATAGCTTCCTGACTAGTTACTGTAACAAATTTCGAACATAATTTCATTCAGAGATTATAAGTGATTCAAACATTCTAACAGTGGAAAACAGCTAAATTAGATTCTTAAGATAGTTTACAATGAGGAAAATATCAAGGTTTATGCCAACCACTAAATAGAGAACGTGAGAACCCCCAATACCAAGTATTTTACAAAATAAAAAATGTATTTACCTTGTTTTACCAGTAGGATCCATGTAAGTTGTTTTTTCAAACTTGACCCATTTTCCTTCTGCCATTAACTAAAAGGAGATCAGATGATACATAAATTGGGAAACTTTCAAACTGAGTTGTTTTTACCTTTCTTTCCCCCACATTTTCTCTGTATGGCCCTCCCAATCATCATGTTTCCCTTTTAGTAATTCATGTGCACGTTTTCGGTTAAGAGCATTAAAAGTTGTCTTCCTGCCCTGGCTGATGTGGCTCAGTGGATTGAGTCCCGGCCTGTGAAGCAAAAGGTCACCAGTTCAATTCCCAGTCAGGGCACGTTCCTGGGTTGCTGGCCAGGTCCCTAGCTGGGGGCATCATACTGTTTCTCTCCCTTTCTTTCTCCCTCCCTTCTCTCCCAAAAGGAAATAAAATCTTTAAAAAATTTAATTTTTAAAACGTTGTTTTCCTGAAGGGTGGTTCTGCTTCTGTTTCGAGTTTTGGAGGTAGTACTGGGAGATGAAAAATAACAGTTGAAAACTCACAGGGGTGGGGAGGAGAGGGAAGACTAGAAGGGAGCACAGAGGAGAGATGGGTTCTCAGGGACGCTTCTCATATTCTGGCCTCTGATCTGGGTGCTAGTCACATAAGAGTGTATATTTAGTGTGTAAACTCATCAGAGGCATTTTACTTTCGATGTCTACACAACAAAGTTGACTACAGGGAAACCATGTCCAATGACTGGGTTTCTAGTAAATAACACATGGGTTTCCCACTCAAGCTGAGTGAAACCTTCAGCATTGTTCTGCCTAGACATTGAGGAGCTGAGGTTCCCAGGACTAACCCATGGCACTATACTGCATTAACAAGAAAATGTTACTGTGTACATATAAAGCAGTAGATGCTTCCCACTAGCCTGTCTCTCACTTCTTATCAGAAACAATCTACTAATTACCAGCAGATCTAGTTACAGATAACATGGAGAGATTTTTATTTTTTAACAGGAAAATATTGATTTTTATTTTTTGCACGTTATTCTTAAATACACAACTACAATAATGCCATACATCCCTACATGATTCTTTTTTATGTATTTTACTTTTTCTAACAAGGTGTAGAGAGGGAGGGACATAGAATATTTAATAGGATATTTCTACAGAATAACTTATGTTCTTGTAAAAATCTGTACCTCTTTAAAACATTTAACTGAAACATCTATTTTTTAGCTTTGCTAATCAAATTTAAGAATTAAAACTAGGCTGTAACTAATGTCAGTATATAACAGTGACTAGAATTTCATTTTCTCTTTATACAGACAAATACATTGTATCACATTCACTTGGCCAAACCCTTAAATACCTTCTGAAGGTTTCAGTATTGTGCTTTATAAAGAACTGTGTGATGCTAGACTATATAAGAGAAATATAAAGTGTGTAAAGTTCTGTGTTATCTTTCAGTTTATTTAAAAATATATAGTTAGATGACCAATTATATTTTCTGTATTAATTTTACAGGATGTTTAAACTTAAAAAATTTCCTTTTTCATTTAAGTGTTTTATATTACCATTGGGAAAAATAAAAATGGAGATCTTAAAGGTTCTCACACAAAAAACAGAGCTTTCAAGAATAGTACTGCAGGGCAATGAAGCACACAATTTTAGGTTACGTTTTTAAAAAGCACATCATGAAGGCCAAGAGGGCGCAGAAGTTCCTACTGGGACAGGTCCAGGCCTTGGTTCTGACTGGCACTCGGGTTGGAGTTCATTCCTGCTTAAAGCGCTTGATTTAGAGCTAAACATAAAATCAGTCCGGCACTTTAGAGACCTACCAATGTTTAAACACCCAATGTTTAGATTTCTTGCCCTATAAACCCGAACACAGATACGAATAGCAAAGGGAAAGATGAAAGGTGAAAACCTAAAAGTGCAAAGAGGATGGTGCTCCATAATGAAGTGGCAAGGCAGCTGTCAAGGGCGGGGGGGAGTCCTAACTCTCATGATGTGCAGGTACACAAACGTGCTGGTAGCCAATTTAAGGACCCCAAATACTGTTTTCTGTTCTCCAAAATTTATCTTCATATTAGCAAATTCTAATTGCACTCATTTTATGAATATGTAACTCTGAGCCAGAACTATTTGTTTAAGAAAAGTCAACTCTGGCGCTGGCTGCTGTGGCTCAGTTGGTTGGAGTGCAGTCCCGGTAAACTAAAAGGTCCCCGGTTAGTTCCTGGTCAGGGCACATACAAAAGGTGACCCATTGATCTTTCTCTCTCGCATCAGTGTTTCTCTCCCTTTCTCCCTCCCTGGACATGTCCTTGGATGAGGATAAGGAAAAAAAAAAGTCAACCCTCAAGAGAAAAACAAAATGATGAAAGACTTGGTGATCCAGATAAGGCCTCAGATTTTCGTCATGCACTTAAAACATATCTTTATCTCATATTCTAATCAAAGCGAGCTTGAGTATTAAGTTTTTGAAAGTTTCCTAACTATAACTAAGAAATAACAGAGTAGGCTGAACTTGTCAGTTGTAGCACCCAACCTCTGGTGCGTGGAGCCATAGCTTCTGTATCTTCCTTGCTTGGTGACAGTTCCCTCAGCAGCTTCTCAGAGAGAAATGAGGAAAGTCTGTCTGGACACTCATTAGCTTCTCAGAAAAATATAAAGGCGTAGAGCTGAAGTTGTATGAAAACATGCTATCTAGAAACATCTTAATTTCTATTTTTCAGTTACCAAAGATATTTATAAGAAAATACCTTTACTCTTTAAAAATACTAGTGTCCTTATTTTCTTCTAATTCTTCCCAAGTAGTCTCTCTGAAGAGCATGATTTTACAAAATGCTCTCATACATCTCTGCACCTTTCATGTTATTGTAAGCATAATACTTTTCATTATAGATGCTAAACAACTACTAGTTGGCATTGTTTGTATAAAGATGTAAGATAAGCAACACACAGATACATGTTATATATGCATATGCACAATTCAGGCTCATTTACATATATAAAGTTGCAAAAGATCCTCTAGGACAGTAGTCCCCAACCTTTTTGGCACCAGGGACCAGTTTCATGGAAGACAATTTTTCCATGGACTGGCAGGGTAGGGAGGGGATGGCTTCATAGCCTGACACCAGATACAGCTCAATTTTCAGTTGTCACTCACTGATAGGGTTTTGATATGAGTCTACAAGGCAATTGATTTATTATGGTCTATGTGCAGTCACACCTCTCTGCTAATGATGTGTTTGTAGTCACTCCCCAGGGCTAATGGCTGTAAATACAGATGAGGCTTCGCTTGTTCGCCTGCTGTGCCGCCTGGGGTTCCTAACAGGCCACAGACAGATACTGGTCCGTGGCCCAGGGGTTGAGGGCACCCCTGCTCTAGGAGATTCCAAAATGCAGTCCTCAGTAAGTCTCATTTGTAGCACACAACCATTCCAAGACAAGCAGCACACAAAGAATAGTCAAAATACAAAGGGTCAAACAAAATTTTTCAGTAAAGTTTTCTAAAAGTTTTGCGGACAAAAGATGTAAATACTTCAAAAAAAGCCCACCAAAAGTTTATTTTTTCTGCTAAAGACAATGAAAAGTAGCCCTGGCTGATGTGGCTTAGTGGATTGAGTGCTGGCCTGCGAAATGAAAGGCTGTAGGTTTGATTCCCAGTCAGCGCACAAGCCTGGGTTGTTGGTCTAGGTCCCCCGTTGGGGGCATGTGAAAGACAACAGCTATCTCTCGCACATCAGTGTTTCTCTCCTCTTTCTTTCTCCCTTCCCCTCTCTACAAAAAGAAATAAAATCTGGGGGAAAAAAAAGAAAAGTAAACAAACCCAGCTACTGTTCTTTATTTAGCGATGCCACAGATGCAAAAGCTGAGATGGAAACTTTGTCAGGTGGTCTGAAAAGATTAATAAACAAGACAAGTAAATAATTTCTGTGTTAGTATTATTAGACCTGATGGTTAAATCTCCCATTTATGTTAGTAGTTGGATATCTCTGACAATTTTATTGTGAGAAATTTGTGGGGGAAATTTGGTTGCTCAGAAAGTAATCATGATGACGCAATCTAAAGTTACCCTAGCTTTAAGTTAAGTGGTCTTAAAAGTACCATCGTGGTAAGCAAGGTAAATTATTTAAGTAAATATAAAACTAATACGAGAAAATTTCAGTGTAGAGGCAAGGATTACTTCATTAAAAGCAACTTGCTTATTGCTGCTTTTCCCCATTGTTTAAATAAATTGAATAGGACTCAGAACATGCTATTGAAGAAAATGTTTAAAAAAAAAAAGGAATATTCTACTTGTACACAGCATAAATCAATATATAGTACTGTATGTGGACGAGACCAACTGGCTTTAAAATCAATTTTCTGCTTTGAGGCCAACATCCCTACAAAATATCTGTGGAAGTATTTTTAGGGCAGGCTCACTTTTTTATAATGCTGCATTAAATGCGTTTTTTTTTTCCTGAAAGTCTTTGGAACGCTTTCTTACAGTAGTCACAATAGTGAGGGTAGTGCTTTGTATGAGTGGAAATAAGGTGCCATTTAAAGCCTGAGGCATCTGTTGTGTTATACTCACACTCCTGCCACTGTGTATCTTTATAAGCTCATTTCATTGCCTAAATAATTTTTTACATCTCTTGTCATCACCTGGCTGGTCCACAGCAATCCCACTGACATCTATGACTGCTTTAGAGGCACACTGCCACCAGTGCCTCTTCTGGAACTATCAATACCTCCATGGTCAGAGGGTCAAAGATGATTTCTACCTTTACTACACTATCACGAACCACATATTCAATGTGTCTAACATAGACACACGTATAGATTCTCTTCTCAGTACGTATTCTCATACAGACATTGATGCTGAAGTAATACCAGAAGATAAAACATCTGGGGCTCTGTAATGTTCTAAAGAAACAACTTCAGTTACATCTGAGTGCAGCACTTGCTCAGGAATGATGACTGTTTCAGCAGCATCTGCTTCTTCCCTATCTGGGCACTGAACATCATCTATAACAATGTCCTGGATAACATCTTGGATCACAACTGAGTCTGGGTCATCAGGAACAAAGTTACATAGTTATGTCTGAATCCACAATATCTGAAGGAAAAATTATTTCTTGTACTTCCACGACAATTTGGTCATCATCCATATGTGTAGCATCAGCTCTACACAGGATTGTTGTGATAATCAAATGGGAAATGTATGGGAAGTGTTCTGAAAAAATGTTGCATCAAATAATGAGTTTGGCTCCTGTAACTCAAGTCCACCTTCATCCATAGACTTTAATTTTGTTCAGTCACAGTTGCTCACACCTGCAGCCTTTGCCCTTGTGCAGTGCCCTGGGCCAGCCATGGTGTGGACCTGAGGCCTCCCTCCTGGGCTACCAGGCGGCCCTCCCCCGAACCCCACCCATTTACAGAGCCGCCTCTGCCTCTGCTCAGGGCAGCCAGGCTCCTCCCCAGCCCGAACTGTGGCCTCCTCTGGGCCTGCTGGGCACTGAGCGCTGCTATGCCTGGCCAAGCCTGGAAGGGCACCCTGTGGCTGCAGCAGAGCCCAGACCTCACTGGACCACATGGAGAGATTTTTAGATCAAAAAATAATTGGAGAAAGGTGCCTAGATCAGAGTTTCAAGACAAAGGAGTTAAAATTTATCTGCTGCAATGGTCCCTACAAGAAGAGATTTTTTAAAAGCTAAACTGAATAACATACAAGACATACATTTGTTCTGGAATTTAGACTACAACTCAAAAGTTAGGTTTTTATTCTTATACATATGAAACCATAAACAGTTAAGATGTGATACCTAAGTATGAAATAGCTAAGCCCTAAAACTCACATATGATTTACTGTACCCAGGGAAACTTTTCATAAAAATTGAGAATTTTTGTATCATCAGCCAAAGTCCACTTTTAAAATAATCTCAGTTTCACTAATACTGACACAAAGGGACACACTGCTGCTCCCACACAAGCTCACCTTGTCCATGAGTCCTAAAAACAGAACAGGAACAATGTTTAAGAACTGTCTTTAAGAATTAACAATAATTTGAAACAGCAGGTAGTCTATACATTTCTTTGAAACTTAGTTTTATGTGGGGAGGGGAAAGGGAATGAAAAACAATTTATACCTCCTCTGAAATAATGAACTGTTTGGTTTTTCGAGAAGAATCCACTGGTTCTTGGTTTTCCATTTTCAAACTACTCAGTCTTTCCAGTCCTTAGGCAAGAAGTTAACACTGCAAGAGAAAGAGGTATGTTTAGGTTATATTTATTTTTCTGAACTAAACATTTACTCAAAGGCCACTGGTCAAAGTACTTAAATGGGAAAAACTAATCTGTCATCAAAGCTGTCCTCATACGAGGATCTGGGAGAACTGCCATAGATGGGAAAGTAAACACAAAGGCCCCAGAAGCATCCAGGGAAGAACTTAAAGCCATGCCAGTTCGGTCTAGTCCATGCTAGCAATGTTCCTACTGTGTATGTTCTAGGACGCCTTAGATAACTTTCTTAGATTTTCTGACTCCAAATTTAATAGATTTTCCTAGGGGACAGTACAAAGATTTTATATGGCTCCCCATGCCACCCCTCAACTATGGTCCTTTATCAACTCTTTATAGCTAAAATTTAAGAGTTGTGTGGGTTGGCTATTTCTATCTTCCATTTAATTTTTTTTTTTAACTTGTAAATGGATATACCATGTAAATAATTTTAATTCATTGCTTTTATAGAGGGAGGGCAAGGGGAAGAGAGAAAGAGAGAGACATACATCAGTTTGTTGTTCCATTTATTTATGCATTTATTGGTTGATTCTTTATGTGCCCTAACCAGGGATTGAACCTGCAACCTTGGTGTGTCGAGACAGTAAGCAACTTAGTTACCTGGCCAGGGCCCCTATTAATAATTTCACAATGTACAATGTAATGCAGTGGCATTAAATACATTCACATTATTATGGCCCATTCACTTTATTTTTTGGGGGGTGGAGGGTGGCCCATTCACTTTAAAGTTTTAACATGTAGAAGTTGCAGTTAACTAGTGCTACAAGATCTGTGACGAAAGTAGTCGTCCCATCCCATTTGTTGCTACTATTTCCTCTATTGGCTAAATTCTTTCATTTTTGTACCCTGAGTATCTGAACATCTTTTTTTTCCTACACTCAAAGTTGACTGATAATCTATCTGCATATAGAATTATGGGCTGAAAATAATTTTCTATCAGAAATTGGGAGGTGATGCTCAGTTGTCTTGCTTCTGGTGTTGCTGTTGCAAAACCTAAAGACATTCTGATTCTTGATTCTTTTTCTTCGTGACCTGCTTTCTTTCTCTGAAAACTTTTAATTATGTCTTCATGTTGATTCAAGTACTGTACTGGGTACTTTCAATCCGTAAACTTCAGACTGTGTTTCATGATGGGGAACTTTTCTTGAATTATTTCACCAATAATACCCCCTTGCCCCCCATTTTCACTGCTGTCTCTTGCAGGAGCTGATAGTTAGCTGTTGGACTTTCTGAACTGATCCTCTGTCATGTCTTTTTCATCCCTATTTTGTTTCCTTGTTATTTTATCAACATTTCTTAGTGGCTATTCCAACCCTTCACTCTTAAGTTCCATAGTTCCCTAACCCACCCCACCTCCCAACTTTAGGTCCAGGGAAAATATCGACTATCAAGAATCATCACCTCTCTTGCTGTCTTAGAGGAAAAAGGTGGCCTTGCTCTGTGTTTCTTCTGGGACCTACAGTGATAAACTACCCATCGTATCTTCAGTTTTTACCTCAGACAGCAAGTTTCCCCCATCCTAAAACACAAGCAACAAAACAGAAATAGTCAACCTTCCCATAACCCTGTTTTCTCTTCTTGAAAGAATGGATGATAGTATCTTTACTCTGCCCATCACAATCTACTTCCCTACCTACATCTACCCACCACTCCCTATGTAGAATATACATGTCTCCAATCCCTTATTCTTTACCAACCATAACTTCCATTGCAAGTCCTAAAAATTCTACTTCTAACATTCCTTGGAAGCGTCATCCCTACCATCACTACTCCTACTTAGGATGAAATGATTTTCAAAACTATTTCCTAGACACTAGATTTTTCTCTACATTGCCCAACTTTCAACATTGCTCACAGTTATGTTGCTATAAAAAGTCCCTAAAATCACTGCTGAATTAATGAAGGGAGGAATAAAGTGAATCTGGCTGGTTAAGTCTAGAGAGGCATTCTGTTCTAAGAAGTAGGTTAGTGTGAGGCCTGCTTAGACTTGTTCTGAAGAACAGTTCCTCATCTACTTGTCTTTATTTTACTAAGTTAAACTCAATTTCAAAATTGTCTTGGCACAAAGTTAAATAACTGACTCTTCCTGATTTCAAAACTTACTGTAAAAGCCACAATAATCAAGATGGTCTGGGTACTGGCATAAAGATAGACATTTACATTCATGGAGTTGAACTGGTAGTCCAGAATTAACCCCATAGATTTATGGTCTTTTGATTGTCAACAAGAGTGCCAAGACAATTCAGTGGGGAAAGAACAGTCTTTCACACTAGTTGTTCTGGGACTAGATATACACATAAGAATGAAAATGATGCTTTGTCTAAACCACATATAAAAATTAACTCAAAATGGGTCAAAGACCTAAATCTAAAAGATAAGCCCATAAAACTCATAGAAGCAAACATAAGTGTAAATCTTCATGATCTTGGATTAGGCAGTCGTCTTTTAAATATGACACCTAAAGCACAAAGCAACCAAAGAAGATAAATCAGAACTTCATCAAAATTAAAAAATGTCTGTGCTTTCAAAGATACCATCAAGGTAGTAAAAACACAACCCACAGAATGAAAAAACAGTTTGCAGATCTGACAGGAGACTTGTATTGGAAATACATAAAAAACTCTTATAACAATAATTAAAAGACAACCTAGTTGAAAATAGACAAAGATCTGAATAGACATTTCTCCAAAGAAGATCTACAAATGGCCAATGTGCACATTAAAATATGTAAGAATCACTGGCCATCAGAGAAAGGCAAATCAAAACCACAATGAGATACTTCATCCCCATTATAATTATTATAATAAAAGACAGCTGGTAACAACTGTTAGTGGGGATGTGGGGAGCCTGGTACCCTCCTACATACACTGCTGGTAGGAACGTAAAATGGTATAGGCACTTTGAAAAACAGCCTAATAGTTCCTCAAAGCTTTAATCAGAGCTTCTATATAACCCTGTAATTTCACTCCTAGGTATATAACCAAGGGAAATGAAACATGCTCACACAAAAATTTGTACACAAATGTTCATCGAAGTCTTATTCTTAATAACCCCAAAATGGAAAGAACCTAAATGTCTTATCAACTGATGAATGGGTAAATCTGGTATTCCACACAATGGAATATTATTCAGCCATAAAAAGGAATAGCGTTCTGACATGCTGCCACGAGATGGGTGAACCTTGAAAACATCTATGCTAAGGTGAAAGAAGCCAGACACGAAAGGCCAAATAGATGGTCCAGCACAAATAATGCCCCTTTTTTATTACAACATTGTAAGCATGTAATTCTGTAATACAACAATACCACACTTACGCACACCATATGACATTTTAGGCACAATGCTCAAATTAAAACTATAAATGATTACACCTCTATTATTACCCTACCAACCACACCCAAGCAGGTGTTAACTTCTGCCAGACCCTGTATGATTCCATTTACATGAAATATCCAGAGTAGGCAAAGCCATAGGTACAGAAGGCAGATTAGATCAGCAGCTGCCAAAGGACTAAGGGAAAAAGGGAAGAGCAGTGACTGCTTATGGGTATAGTATTTCTTTTTGATGAAAATGTTCTGGAATTAAACACTGTACTAAAAACCACTGAATTTTACAGTTTAAGGTGAATTTTATGGTGTATGGATTACATCTCAATTAACCACCATTAACTCTGCATCCTTAAAATCTCCAACAGGCAAATGTTCAGGGTAGGTGGGTTGCTAAAGGTGACACTGGGTCCAAAGACTGACAAAGCTGGGAGACTAGTCAAGGAGCTGTGCCTTGGACTCACAGGCTAGTGACACATGAGCTCGCTGTGCTGGCAATCGCTTCATTGTCCTTTGGGTGTATATTTTGCCTGGTGCACAACATATATTTCTGTTGTAAAATTAAATGTACTGTATTAAAAAGTTATCAACATTGTTGCTTACACACTATGGGTAAACCTAGAAATTAAATTTCCAGTAAGAACTTCGGCAAAAAAGCAAACTTTGAAGCCTTAGGTAAAGAAAAGATGACTGTGCTAAATTAAAACCACTAAAAATGAGGATGAGAGGAAGGCATGTCTTTACATCTTCAGATTCATTTAAACTGTGACGAAGTATGCACAAAATAATATTCGTAAAAACCAAGGATCAACTGAGTACCTTAGGTCATCTGGCTAAAGCAGACTTGCGGACACAGAGCCACTGAAAGTGAGAGAACATCCTTAGTGTTAGGAATACAGTGGTGGACAAGAAAAGCCCTGCCCTGCAGGAATTTACTTTCTGCTGGGGAGAAGGAGAGAAAAAGTGAGGAACAATATACACAGCTTATGTTAGGTGACTAAGTTTTATAGAAAGATTAAGAGGGAAAAGGAGAGTAAAGAAGATGGGATGGGGGTGTTGCTAACCTATACAGAGTGATAAAGTCCTCTTTAAGTGATATTTGAAAAGAGGGTTGAAAGTAATGAAGCTATATGAGTAGTTAAGATATTTAGAGACAGACATTTAGCATATTGATTATATGCAATAGCAAAAGAAAACAGGCAGTTATTTTTTTGGAAGTACCCCAGATAATAATTTACTAGGTAAACTATTAACTGGCACTGGTTTACATTAAACAGTTTACATTATTATAGTAAAAGGAGAATGCTGACCAAGATGAAAACTAACCAAAGGCTGGCTATTTGTCTACCTGGATGCTACACTCCCAGGTAAAAGAACTGTATCTACCTGGATTTTTACCTTCTAGATTTCTATTCCCTTCTATTGATTGAAAATTTCCTCCCCTTTTAATTCTACCAATTAAGAGAAAATAACTTTTAGGTATTCAAGCAACACCATTTACCAGAACAGTACACAGTGCTTGGATTGTTGATTTACCTTTTAAAAAATAATGCTGACCCCAAATAACTTTTCAGAGATTCCAGTCAATATGGCAGCATAGGTAAACACGGCTTACATCTGCACACAACCACACCACAAATACAACTAAATTATAGAACAGCCATCACTTAGAACCAGCAGAAACTGAATTGAATGAAGTCTGACAACTATGGAATTAAACCACATCCATCCAGACTGGTAGGAGGAGCGGAGACACGGAACAAGCTGGTCCCACATACATGTGTGGTAGATAAAAACCAGAAGGGATCTCTCTGGAGTGAGGAGTCCCAGCCCCAAACCAGGCCCCCCAGCCCAGGGTACCAGTGTCAGGAAGATAAGTCCCCATAACTTCTGGCTGCAAAAACCATCAGAGAATGAGTTGGTGGAAGAAGCCGCTGGAGCCCCAAGCAGTTTCTCTTAAAGAACCCACATGTGGACTTACTCAGACTCACTCCCTCTGAACTCCAGCAGTAGGGTAGCAGTTTGAAGGCACCAGTGACATACCAGGAGGAAGTGAAGTGGCTGGCATCAAGGTGAGAGCTGGGGGGACAGCTTTCTCCCAGACAGACAGGTGTGCAGAGCGACAAAGCTGGCAGGGTGCCACTTCTGAGACTCCATCAACCTGGCTATACTGTTCGTGCTCCCCCGCCCCAGTGATCCCGAGGCTCCATCCCACCTAATGTACACCTGTTGACAGCTTTTCCATATGAACGGCTGGTCTTGGCTCATGCGTCACGACATTCTAAATCCTTTCAAATAAGCAACAACTGACCTCTTTGAACTCCTAGCCCCTGTACCTCTTGCTAAGTGGCCCCAGGAATGGCACTGGCAGCAGACAGCCTAGATTCACAGCTTGGCTTCACCTTGGAATCTCCAAGCCCAGCACAAGTAGCAGCAATCTCAGATTGCACTATAGCTCAGGGAGGGTGACCCTGAGCAGAACACAGATGGGGGCTGACCTTGGCCTTCACCACCTGGGAAACCCCAGAGGCTGTACACCCAGCAGACAGTTACAGACCACGTCAGAGCACCACCACACTGCCTCTGCACAGCTGATCCTCCACAGTGGGTGGAGGTTGGTGGTCAGTAGTCACAGCCAATCCTTGCAACTGACTGGCTTGGGTAAGTCTCTCCCATTGACCTGCCACCAGCAACCAAGGCTCAACTACAAGAGGAGGGTGTACTCAGCCCACACAAAGGGCATAGCTCAAGTACCCAGGTTGGGTGATAGGGGGAGGCTGTACCACTGGACCCTACAGGATACCTACTATATGAGGCCACAATACCAAGACAGGTAGTCATAGCAATTCTACCTAATACATAGAAACAAGCACAGGGAAGCTGCTAAAAGCAGGAGACAAAGAAACATGGCCAAAGTGAAAGAACAGATCAAAACTCCAGAAAAAGAACTAAACAAAATGGAGATAAGCAATCTATTAAATGCTTGTTATAAGGATGCTCAAGGAACTTAGTGAGGACCTTAACAGCATAAAAATGATCCAGTCAGAAACACTTTATTTCAATAAGGATACACTTACTGAAAGAACAATATACAGGGAAACAACAGTAGAGTGGATGAAGCTGAGAATCAAATAAATGATTTGGAACATAAGGAAGCAACAAACAACCAATCAGAACAACAAGAAGAAAAAAGAATCCAAAACAATGAGGACAGTATAAGCAGCATCTGGGACAACTTCAAGAAATCCAACATTTACATCATAGGGGTGCCAGAAGGAGAAGAGAAAGAGCAAGAAATTAGAACTCTATTTGAAAAAATAATGAAAGAAAACTTCCCTACCTGGTGAAGGTAATCGACATGCAAATCCAGAAAGCAGAGAGTTCCAAACAAGGTGGATGTAAAGAGTCCCACTCCAAGACATATCATAATTAAAATGCCAAAGGTTAAAGATAAAAAGAGAATCTTAAAAGTGGCAAGAAGAAAGCAGGTAATTATCTACAAGGGTGTTCCCATAAGACTGTCAGTCGATTTCTCAAAAAAACTTTGCAGGCTAGAAGGGACTGGCATGAAATATTCAAAGTCACGAAAAGCGGGGACCTACAGCCAAGATTGCTCTACCTGCAAAGACATCATTTAGAACCGAAGGGCAGATAAAAACAACAACCTGAAGCAGTTCACCATCACCAAACCATTATTATATGAAATGTTAAAGGGACTTATTTAAGAAAAGATCAAAACTATAAACAATAAAATAGCAATAAATACTTAACAACTGAATCTAAAAAATAAACTATGCCAACAAGAAGCACAGAAATAGAATCATGGATATGGAGAGTGTTTTGATGGTTGCTAGATGGGAGGGGAGATGTAGGGGAATGGGTGAGCTGAGTGGATTAAGAAGTGCAAATAGGTAGTTACAAAATGGCCATGGGGATGTAAAGTACAGCACAGGAAATGGAGTAGCCAAAGAACCTATACCTGTGACTCAAGGACATGAATAATGGAGTGGGGATTGCCAGAGGGAGTGGGGGGAGCTGGGTGGAGGGAGGCAAAGGAAGATAAATTGGGACAACTGTAATAGCATAATCAATAAAATATCATTAAAAAAACTTTCCTGTACACATCTGAACTTCTTAAAAGCAGAGAACTGCAGTCTTCAAAAGTGTAAGTACCACTTGAAGATCCTCAGCGAAGAGTTAGATAATACATAATATTCTCTATGAAAAAGATTCATTATCTGGATTCTCGAAGCCTTACACAAAATGGTCAGTAACACCTAATTTGGAAGAATACAGAGGTCCTTCCCTCAGCCCTATGTATCTTTAGGGCCAAAGGGGCCACTAGTTTCTTCAGATTTACATAAAACTTTAAGGCATTTAAATTACCTGGTAGGTCCCAAGGTTTATATCTTTATAGTGTCCCTTAAGATTTTCAAAGGTACCCAAGTTAGCTAAACTCAAATTAGAAAACAGTGTTTAATCAAAAGATCAAGCCTGGGTCAGCAAATGTAGCTGTAAACAGTTTCAAACAAATATTAAAAATATTTAAGATGGAATGTTAGAGAACTAAAAAACAAAAAAACAAGCTTTAGGCATAAATTACAAAGGAAAAAAGTGGCAAAAACGGCTGGGTTTTCTCTAGGGCAATTACTTTAATGCAATCAGCCCCAAAGGGAAACAGTGTTCTGTAGCAATCTATTGACTGTGAATAATAAAAAATGTGATTCAAGAGTGATTTCAAAAGTATAGCTTGAAATGACGATGGAAGAAATAAACAAAACAAAACAAAAAACTATACTGATTCCCAAGATGTTTGGGATGATAAAAGCATCTCAAAAATACTACAGAGACAGAGTAGTATTTTTAGCATCATTCTAAACTGTGCCATTTGGAGGCCAGTCACAAGTAACACACTGCAGAAACAAATGCGGTTTCCATTTCATGCTTCACACTCCTGTCTTCATTGCCATGATAGAGCAGCTTTCCTAAGCTTACTCAATGCTATGTTGAGGTTTCAAAGTCAAGTTTAACTTGACTCTTATCCAAGTCATTAGCCAGAACTTAAGGTCATCTACAATGTGTGTTAGCCTTAAAAGAAATACTCATGTCCATAATGTTGAATGCTCTACTGTTTTAATTCACATTAGCCATTTTAACTGTTCGGTTTGAACAGTGAAATGTCTATGGTGTGTCAAATGTATTTTTCCAGGTCACAGGATTTTTAACGTGCTTGTACAGTGGAGTCTCTAACTCTGAAAACATGGGCAGTTGAAATGTTTTTAGTATATACTAAGTGCAAACCGACCACTATTCCTGCCCTTGGGGATCTTACTGTTTCACAAATAGCCACAGTGGTAAATGTCTGCTATAGAGACAATATAATACCAGAGTAGTTTAAATAAGGGACAAATCACATCCACTTGGGAGGCAGGGAAAATTGTAGACTTTTAAAATGCTACCACTAAAAGGCAGTTTGATATTAACATGAGATTTTGACCAAGAAGGCAGGGAAAGCATTCCAAGTAGAAGGAACCACCATAAACAAAGCAGACACTATGTGGGGGAAGGGTTGCAAAGTTATAGGACAGTTTGGCAAGCACTGTAGTTCTCAAGCTTTCCCTCCCCAACCCCTCAAACAACAAAACAAGTCAAAACCCACATATAATGGATAATGTTACTATTTGCAAACACATCTCCAAAGGCTGATTTGGCTAGATGCCTTTCCCTTCCCCCAAATTTGCATGCAAATCACCCAACAACCTGTTGAAATTTTTTTAACTCCCATGACTCAGTCCTTTTAAGAGAAAGGGTTTATCAGACCACTGCTAGCAAAAAAAGAAGCCTGGTGTTGGGTTATGGAATCTACACCATCTGAAGCATACAGCTAGGTAGGAAACACAATATGTCTGTCTTCCTCCAGGGTTTTGAAAGTATTTCTATATATCAGGTGCGGGGAAAGAGATGTAAGCCATTCTGAAAGGATCCATCAGTGCATTAGCTATAGACAGAGGATGAATGGAGGGTAAGAGGGGCTACTTCCAGGATGGGCAGCAGAGTCCACAAGGAATTGTAGGCTCCTGTGGATTAGCTGTGGGAAGCAGAAGGAAAATTCATATGTAAATAAGTAGAGGCTCCTGGAATTCTGTGGTGCTGGTGGCTTTTGGATAAAGGGGTAATAGCCACCTGGAAATTAATCCTAAATTCCAACAGATATACTGAAATGTGAGCCGTCTTGTCAGAGCTGTTTCACAGCTATTAACAGGCTGTTTTTTCGATTTCTCTCCTCTAGAACCTGTAATTTTAATTTAGAACATCTCAGAATTTTTTTGTCAAACCCTAACTGGCATGCCACAAACTGCTTGTTTGTAAGTTCCTCTTGGAGTTAGCTCTTCCAGTTTTCCGATGAAGGAAGCTAAGTGATTATTTTTTCACAAACTTGGATATTTTAGTCTTAGTAATAACAGCTGGATTAAAGTTATGTGGGAGAAAGTTTCAAGAAGTTAAACTGAGAATCTCAAAAGCCAGGCTGTGGAGTTTGCACCCACTCATTTTTATTCAAATTATTACCATACTTGAATCTCAATGTGCAATTTGTGAGGCTGCGAAATGAAAAGTCATGACATGAAATCATACATTGGTTAGATGAAAGTTGAGTATTATAAACACCATCTATTCTCAACCAAATAAAAGATGCAGGAGGTCAAATCATAAGCAAAGAATCTGACAAATGAAGGTCAGGCAGTTTGAAGAGTTTAATCACTGGGCAGAAAAATCAAGGCACTCTGAAAGAAATTAAGTGGGAGATCAGTGTTTGCAAAAATAACTTTGACTCTGTACTGTGTTTTACAGTCAAACATCAAATGCTTGGACATGTCTAAGATGCCACTCTACATTCTTTCAGACTAACTACTTAAAAGGCCACTCAATTTATAATGAAGAACTGATTAGTATTGTTCTATTTGGTAATTTTGGTTATAATCATAAAACTTTAAAATTTAGTTTTTTTAAGCTAATATTTTGATCAGTCCTTTTTTTTGGTACCATTTATGGTAAGATTTTGGTATCCACATCAAATGGATTCTTTAAGTGAGCTTTTCTTGGCTGATAAGTTATCCTGAGATAATGACTTCCTGTTCTTAATTTGTTAATGATGGAAAGGCACTGAAAGTTCTTTTCTTTTTTGGCGGTATGGGGGTTGGGTGGGCAGAGTGGGAATTAACATTTTATGTAAATTATGCTACTTGGTGATTTATAATCCTTACATTGAGTTCTAGTCTGGTTGAGCAAGAGTGAACTGACTGTTAATTACCCTTGAGAAATTTAATGGTTTACACTGTAAACCCATTACACACACAGTAAAGAACCTCTTGGAATAGCACAGGCAATAGTTTGGCCTAGGGCAGTGGCAAAAATATTTAATTCCTTACAGATAAGACTTTATTACTTTTCCTAAAACAGTTTCTGGAAAAGGGGTTTCCAAAGCTAATTCCAAGAACGAAATGATCTTAAAGGACATTGGGACTCCAGAAGGAGAAAGGGATGATGGGGTAGTAGTGCACTGTTCAAATTTGGACTCCCCGAGTTTGAGATGTTGGCAAGATTTCCAAGTGGAGAAAAACAGCAGATAGCTGGAAATATCCTAGAAGGATTAGCCATGTTACAGATTCAGAAAACAATTTTTTTTCGTTATTTAATCTGTAGCTGCATGATAACACCCGATCATTAGGCTACCGACTTCTTTTGGTATGCATGAGAAAAAGCAACTATTTCCATTGTTGTAAAGGTTTTATTGAAGAAACTTCATGAATATAAACACTTAATGGCTAAGTGAAAACAAACATGGTGGCTAACAAATAGAGCTAATTTTGCTGTATCCATTCAAAATACTGGAGCATCTGTTTGTAATGTCAACTTTCTTGATACTGGTTAAATGTGAAACATGTTACATGAATCAACTGTGAGTAATACTAAAGTCACTGAACAACCTCCACACTCAAGCTTCCTGGGCTACTGCTACTCCTCCCAAAATAACTGTTTTAGGTTTCTACTTTCTCTTATACATATACTAATTTCTGTTTTCAAGAGAAAAAGGCCTTACCCAAATTCACCCCAATCAGTGCTAACATTTCCTCCGCTGTAACTTGTTTATTCGTAGGTCAATCAAAACAATATGAGTAACTGCCCCATCTGGCATGAGGTCGCTATTAGTCTGGCATCATTCTGCTAATACATATGGAATATTGCTTCTTTCTTTCCCTCAAAACAGAAAAGACTGCATAATCCTGGACCTCAGAAGTTCTTATGAATCGCTAGGGCTGCCCCCTCTCTCAACGAACACTGCAACATTATAATCTATTTACCTCTGCTTTGAAAATACATCTTTAAAAGTAATCTCCCAACTAAACCACTTAGCCAGTAACATTTTTTAGAAAAATAAAACATGAAACAATGGATATTCCTAGGGGGAAGAATTTCTAACCCCAGGTAGACAGAGGACCTAGTAACTACTATAATGAATACTGTTCCTAAGGAGGCCTGTAGTCGGGTTCTTACCTTTCCAATTTAAAACTGTTTAGATGGACCAGGAAGTTGTGCAATTTAGAGGAATCTAAAATGTGCATCTTTAGGCGTAGATGCCTGGGATAAGCCCGAGGCATGAAACTGTAAGAGAAAAGCGCTCAGTTTAAAAGGCATTTCTCAGCTGGTAGTAATTTCTCTTTAATTCAAGAAACAAGTGAACTTTCTTAATATTCTAGTTTCTGGTTGCCACCTGACCCGTCAGTATGGCAGGAGAAGGGAAAATAGGGTGATAAGGAGAGAAGAGGAGGAGGGAAAAGGGAAGATATTACAGATTAGAGGTAGGATTTTGCCAGTCTCATGATTCCAGCATGGTATGGATACTGATAAAATCTGGCTTTTCCAGGCTGCTGCTTTTGCGGGGCTGGTAAAAATGAACTTGGTGCTCAAAGGAGAAACCTCTCCCCTTTCCTCTATTCTCCCAAATGTACCTCACCTCTTGTACTTCCAAAGTCTTATTCCCTAGAATCGTACAGATGGGATTCTTTCCCTATTTTTCATAGCCCACCCCCACGAAAGAAGCGGAGTCATTCCCCTTTTTGCAGATGCCTCAATCACTGCACTAAAATTAACGTTTAACTGTGACCTTTCCTGATTTCTGTACTCCGAGTAGGTCAGGCTCTTCTACTCCTTCCCGGTTTCCCCAAGAACTTGGCCCGCCTTTCCGCGCCTCCGCAGTGGCCGTCCCCTAGCTGCCCGGGACGCGAGCCCAGCAAACACCAAGAGATGCGCGCGTGGCCGCCCGCACGCTCGTGTGCTCCCGCCCTCTTCCCCGAATAGATCTTGTACGTGATTGGCCCGCGCCCAGTTACCTACTCCAAGGTGTGGGGTGAAGGAAAGGGTACTCCTTTGGGAAAGGGGACGAAAGAAGAAAGCGCAAGTCCAACGCTGTACCCTCCAGAGATGCTGGCGCTACTGAGTCACAGCCGCGCCTCGCAGTTATAAGAGGACTTCCCTCTCCCGGCACCCGTAGAACCCCAGCTGGTGACACAGCTTTAGACGATTACCTTCCGGGGCAGTGCGCGTCCAGGAGAGAAAGTGGAGGCGTGCAGGTGTTAAAGTCCCCTTTTCAATACTTCGGAATTCCATTCCCAGGACCCGAACTGTGGTGTGTGTGTATATATACACTAAAAATATTCCCCACAACTCTCTGCTCCCTTTTCTAGTACTTCCTCCTTGTTTTATGGACCGGAAGAGTCCGGTAGCCAAAGTAGCTCGGCGGGCACTTCCGGAACTAGAAACGTGGGTTCCGGAAGGGTGCTAGAGGGAGAGAGACTGAGAAAGAGAGAGGACGGCGGCCGCTGGAGGATGAAGAAGGAGCATGTGTTGCACTGTCAGTTCTCTGCATGGTACCCACTGTTCCGAAACCTTACCATCAAGAGGTAAGATGGGAGGGGCAATGCTGAGGCGATGGCAAAAAGGGAACTCCGACATTTTGGGCGAATTCTGCCTCCATCAAAAAAAAAAAAAAAAAAAAGTAGGCCTTGTAACGACTGCATGGGAGCACCAGGCCAAGATTTCGACTTCATAGTGGTGTTTTGGGTGGGGAGATTAATGAAGTCGACCCATTATTTGCCATGAGTTCTGTTGCTTATGTAGCAATAATTAATTGCTCGAGTTAGAGGGATCTGTCATGGTTCAAAGAAGGTCAGAGGTTGCTGAGTAGTGGTTGAAGCCAGTTTAGACTTGGCGGTTCATCATTGTTTTTAGAATTAGCAGAGAGGGGAGGTGATCAGAAGAACTGGGTAGTCGCGGATTTGCCACTCAGTCGTAAAATAAGAACTATGATACACCCCCATCTGAAATTATATTGTAAAGCTCCAATGTGACAGTGCATATGGAAGACGTTAGTAAAGTATAATTATATAGTGTTAGAGATGGTCACGTACCGCTAGAAGAAGCTATCTGGAAAAGTTGTGGAACAGTATTTGTTTACTAGTTCTCTAGTCTACAAACAACGAATCCATTCCTATTTTGCAGGGCCAGGATAGGTTTAACTGTTTTATTCTTCTTCCAGGAAATTCATTATTGCAGGCAAGGCAGCTAGGAGAATATCCCCAAATGTTCGAAAGCAATCATAACATCTGGATCATGATGCAAGAGTAGGCTTTCATTCACTAGAAGGAATAGATCAAAGAAGCGCATGTCCATGGACAGGATTTTCTGTAATTTAGACCAAGATGCCTCTTACTTAGATATTTACTGTCCCTCGCTTTTCATTCTGTTCTCTTAGCGCAGAGAGTGTGAATGCAGAGGGAAACTGTTTTGAAATCTGAAGGGATTGAAAGAACGTAAAGAGATTATTCAAGACTTATTTTCCATTCTCTTATTCATACATAGAATCTGCTTCCTGTTACTCATGGTGTAATGGAGGTTAGAGCAGCTCAAAGGAGGATAATCTTTGCATTTGAAGATGGTAAAACACACACCAAAACAAAAAGAAGAGCTTCAATAGCAGCAGTAGACGTTACCTCCTATCATAGAAGTAGTCTTCTTATATGATATGCCAGTCCTTCATTACCTGGCATAATTAAAATGGGCTTGGGTCTGAGGTGATGATAGAGTTATTTATTTTGGGTTGATATGATATAAGGTGTGTTTGTGAACCTGTCAGACATTTTCACACTGAGTTCACTTAAAACTGACATTTGCTTTCTATGCAGTCTTTTTGTAACCTCTAGTGTAGTTTTTCTTTGCCTCAGCAGTAAAGTATAATGGTTAGGAATTGGAATCTGGAGTCAGGGCCATCTGCTTGGCTTTGAATTTTGGTTCTACCAGCATCTTGAGCAAAGTGCTTAATCTCTGTAAGTCCCATCTGGAAAAGTGAGACAATGATAGGATTGTCATGGGCATTAAATGCGATAAAGCATTTAAAACGCTTACCACTGTTTATTATATATTGGCATATAATAAACAAATATGCTGCATGCCGTCACATTTTTTATTTAATCAAAGATGCATTGAAGCAAAATAATTTAGTTCATTTAAAATGTGTAACATTCATATTAAGCTAAGCGTGAAAAATAAACCAAGAAGCAGGATTTTCTGAACTGTCCATGGCTAAGCTATACGTCCTGAAACCATTCTTTACTCTCTTTAAACTCTTCAGTCTAGTGAATTCTGTGGCAATATCACTGGACCTAACATATGGAAGGATGCCTCTCACAACCCAGGCCAATACGGTGGAATTGTATTAGCTTTGTCATTGCCATTGTCAGCTTTAATGCTGAGAGATTGACTGTTCTGGTTTTTGACTCAGCATTATTATCTGGCATTTATTAATTGTGGTTCAGAGATGATTATGCAGGTAAGAATACACTTTTTGTGTATTCTTTAGTACACAAAAATAGTACACTTTTTTAAAAGTTCTAGAACTTTGATTTAGGCTTAAGAAAAATTAGCCAGAAGACTGTGGGTCATTCACTTTAACTTTCTAAGTCTGTTTCTTTTCTCAAACGTGAAAGTTATATTACCTTGTAAAGGCCTCTTCTACCTCTAAAATGTCGTTAGAGTAACTTGTCTGTATATATAGAACTGTATCAACCTGATGGTGTATTTTGTCATTTAATTCTTTTACATCTGCCAATTAGGCCTCATTGGATTCTTGTCTGCATAATATATTTCAGTGACCAATTTAAGCTCTTCTGTGACAGCCTTACTTGTAAAGCGTGCCTGGCAATGACTTATTCATGGCTTCAGTCTTTCAGGCACTGTTCCTTTTTCCTCTGAGTTTTGGTAGTACTTGGTATTTCATGGTACAGCACTTACCATACGGTACTGTGATTTTTTTTTCTTTTTCCCATCTTAGGTTCTGCATTTGTCATGAAATCACTTTAGTATCTTCTTTAACTTACTTAAAATAATGCAAGATAATGTCATGAGGATGACTTTAGAATGGTGACAGTAGAACTTAGTGACTCATGAGAACTAGAATCTAACATGATGTCAGCTAATATCTATAAGAGTTGTAGGCCCTCAAATAGGAAGAATATGCAAATAATTCAGAATAGAATCAAACAATAAGTAGATATGTTGAATCTAATCAAGGGATGATACAACCTGGAGGAAAAGTCCAGATTCAAATCAGACTTGAGAATTAGTAGAACTCAAAAACAAATGACATGGACTCTGAGATAATTGATTTGGGGGGTGAAAGACTTTATTGACATAAAAGAGAACCCTCTTTGCTCTCACTGTGGTCCAGAAAATCACCCTAGACTTGTAGGAGCTGGTGTCCTTGCCAACGTTTCTCAGTCTCAAGCCCCTAAGAAGATAAATTTCACATTTTCTTGGAAAGGTTGTCTCTAATTCTATTGGGATGACATTATTACTTTAGAAGGTAAGTATCTTTAACCCCAGGAGAACTAGATTAAATACAGAGGTGATGAACTAATTCAAACCTAATAGTTTTATCTTTTTTTTCTAAGTTTATTTAATATCTTTTAAAATTTGCCATTTTGAGGATAATTAGCATATGTATAACAGATTGGCCTTGTAGTTCCAATTTAAATTGTGTAATTAGTTTAGAATGGTGATACATTAAACTGTGTAAGAAAAATTTTCAGATTTTTAAATAGTATTGGAATGTTTGCAAGAACCTGAGGTTCATTATATACTTACAGGTTAATTTGCTGGCTCCATGAGAGTTAAATACCTGGGAAGGCTTCCTTGTAATTAGTTGACATACAGGGCTGGCCAAAAGTACCGAGTTAGCCAAAAAATCCATTACAGTTTTTCTGTATGATGGCTTTAGTAGTGCTTATTGTCTTTAACTTCATTAGAAACAATTTTGTTAGATTGTATTGTGACAGCTGTCATATCAGTGTGCATTTAAAAAAATTTACCAAAATTGGTGAATTTTTGTGCAGCTGTTTTAATATTGAAGAAGGAATTAAACTAAAGCATGGCCAGTTAAGGAGCTCAATTGCTTTGGTGATCAGTTAAGTATGAGGTCACCAAAATACATCTACACTTAGACTTATGTGCTCATTGCCAACCAAAGAATGGTGCCCAGAATCTTAAGTCATTTTCTGCCCTCTCTCCTAGAAGGTAGTCAGGTGCTTTTCATCTTCTGATTTATTTGCTGCATTTCCTGTGTTGCTGCAATTGTCTGCTGGTCTCTAGTTTCTAAAGGTACATAATCATTGTACTCAGAATTCTTTTAAGTTTGCTGCTTTCATACTGTGATTTTAGCCTGCTCCTTTGGATTTGGCTGGCTTGTGTTTCTTTACCACAAAGACAGTTGTGGTATTTTATGGATTTAATTTAGCTTACTGCAATATTTATTCATATTACTCTTTTTTATTTAATTTTTAAAAGATTAGTCTTTGCATTTATTTAATGAAAAATATATTACAGTTTTATGCCACAGTTATTCATATTATTCTAATTCCTAGTCTGCTGCCACCAAATGTACAACATTAACATTTCCCACTTCATATTCAAATAATGGGAACAAGTAATTAAAAAAATTGAGTTTGGAATTTTTTCTCTCTGCTGATGCTTGACCTTTCAAAATGATGTCTTTTTTTGATATATGGTTTTCTTTCTTTTTCTTTTTTTTCTAGTGTCATACTTCCACTTCCTCAGAATGTGAAGGATTATTTACTTGATGATGGCACTCTGGTGGTTTCAGGAAGGTAAAGTATACCAGAAAAACATTTTTAGTACTTTTATCATAAAGGAATGTTATACTTATTAAATCTCAGCTATTGCCATGTGAAATAAATATATTAGCTTTGGCACCTTCCTCTCCCCCTTTTTATTTCCTAGCTAAAATTATGTGCTGATCTTTATCTTGTATTTTTTGTCAATGCTCTGTTACTAAGATTTTCAAAATTGAGTACTTCTCTAATAATTGCTAGTTATGAAGTTGGGCAGTTCCTTTCTCTCTGCCTTTAGAAAATGGGTGTGATGATAACTATTCCTTCCGGAGATGAGGAGGGCCGGGGGTGGGTGGGAGAGGGTATGTTATCGTCGTTTGAGATTTTTCAGTTTTTAAGATAAAAAATTCATGTTCATTGCACACAGAAAGCTTTACTAGGGTGTATCATTTAAGTCCTTAGCATTTTGTTTCCCACAGTTAAGTCACCATGGCCCCGCCTCCACCTTCTCTGTTCATATAGTTCCTCTGTTTGTGAAAGGAAGAAGTTACTATGCTTTAGTCTTTTTAGTGCAAACTTGAAAAAGTTTAAGCATTGTACAGTTTAATGACATTCCTATGTGTTCATTCAGGCCTCTGCTCAGAAATCATGTTATCTTAGTGCTCACTTATTACCGTCCTTTCTAAAGTAGCCTAATACTAACCTTTGCTGGTATTGTACATCACTGTTTTTTTTGCAATTCTAGGTTGAAATAATTTTTCCTTAGAATTGTTAAAAAATTTATTTTACTGTGGTAAAATATAGATAACAAAATTTACCATATGAACTGTTTTTAAAGTTTACAGTTTACTGTTATTAAATACACTTAAATATTGTGCAACTATCACCACCATCTATCTCCAGAAACTTTTTTCTTCTTGTAAAACTGTGCTCTCTGTGCCTTAGTTTTCTTGTCTGATATCATAGAACTAACCTCATAGGGGTGTGGCAGGGATAACGAGATAATATGTAAAATGTTCAGCCTAATGCCCAGTATGTTGTATGCTCTTAAGAAATATTAACTGTTTTCAGGTCATCATCAGTTTCAGTCTGAATATTAAACAAATGCATCAGTAAAAATATAAGTGAAAAATTGTGACAATGTTATGAAGGAAATGGGGAGGGCACTGACATACTAAGTTACTGGGGTTGGGAGTGGGGCAGAGGATTGCAGGGAGGGTCAGAGACTACTCTGAAGAAGTAACTTATGAGCCTCTTGAGTTATGAAGTTTGGATGGAAGGTAGTCAGTTGAAGGGTGGAGGGAAGAATCTCCCAGGATGAGGTAACAGCATTAAGGAGGGCTCTGAGTTATGGAAGATCTTCACATGCAAGAAACTAATAAGAGAGGGTCACAGGGTTGGAGCATGACAGGGTTGAGTGGTGCAAGATTCAGTTGTTGAGTGAGTGAGTTGGTTAGGGTTCAGATTGAGGTGTGTGGGGGGAGTCATGTTAAAAATCCTTAAATTTATTGTGAATTCAGTAAGGAAGGTCTCTGAGCAAGAGAGTGACTTCAGCCGATTTCAGTTTGTGAACAATGACTGGTTACTGTATGGGACTTGCAGACCAGCCAGGAGGATTGCATTGAACCAAGTGAGAACTGATAGCGGCTTGAACTGAGATGGTGATATTGGAGCTGGAAACGTGAATGGAGCTTATACCTTCAAAACTTGGTGACAGAGAAGGAAGGGGCAAGAATTACTCTCATTTCTTCTTGAAAATTATAGGTGTAATTTAAGTGACATACATTGACAATAAAAAGCACAGATTCTGAAGGTACAATTTGATGAGTTTTGATAAATATGTACGCCTGTTTCGCCACCACTCCATTAAAAACATTGACCATTTCCATTTCCCAGAACGTCTCTCGTATCCCTTGTCAGTCTGTCCTTCTACCACCCCTTTCCCACCCAGGCAAATACTAGGCTGATTTCTATCTCCATAGCTTAGTTTTGTCAGTTCTAGAACTTTATGTAAGTGGAATCACAGAGTGTGCATTCTTTTGTGTCTGACTTCTTTAATTCAGTATAATGCTTTTGAGATTCACCTACATTGGGTTTCATCATGGAGTAGCTTTCTTCACACATCTCTTTTTAAAGCTCAGTATTTGTGTTTTGTGTGTGGGCTTGGGTGTATATTCCTCTGAGTATACTCCTTGCTATCATAATCTTTTTGTCTCACTGAGTTCAGAAATTAAATTTATGAATGAATGTGTGTGCTTAAAGTGTTATTTATAGAATTCCATAGCAACATCTATTACTATACTATGTGAACATTTTAGCGCTTTTATAGTAGAGATGATAACTTGAACCGGGCCCCCAAATTGAGTGTGTCTCAGATGGCCTGACTGACAGTGCTTCCAAGTACTAATCCTCACTGTCCCTTTTTGGTCCCAATTTCATTCTTTCCTGACCTGTTTTTCTTAAGGCAGAATAATAGTAGATGCCAGTTATAGAATACATATTAGATATGTTTGTGTTTTGAACCTTCACAACTCTGCCAAGAAGTAATCTCTAAGTTAGAGATGATACTAACAAATAATAGTGTAAGTACATTGTTAAGAAATGGTTCCACTCAAATTCGTTAAGGGTATATTATATATTATATGTTATGTTAGTAGCAATCATGGGAAAGGCATAGCCCCCTCTGTAAATCAAGAAATTGACGCATTGGCTTAATCAGTGAGTCTTTTGTGATTTTGGTTAATGTATATCAGTTTCCTCAATTTTAATCAGCTTTTTGTAATTCTATAGAATTGAGTTTCTAGATGCACAAAGCTAAGAACCAAATAGGCTCATTTGTTAACTTGCCCATAGGGTAAAGTTGCAAAACCTCTATAATTGTTGGCACTGGGCAGGTCCACTGTTGGTCTTGCCAAGGTCACTTAAGCAGCTGTAATGATATGGTGGCTTTACCAAACAGAATGGTTTTAAGATTCACATGTCTGGTGGCTGATGCTGACTGTCAGGTGGACCTCTCTTTCCATGTGGTCTCATCCTCAAAAAGGCTAAACTTAGCTTCTTTACATAGTGGTGGCTGCATTCCTAAAAAGTGAGAATGGAAGCTGAAAAGACCTTTTTGACACCTAGGCTCAGAATTACAATGGGTCACTTGTGCTGCCTTTTGTTGGTCACAATGAATCTTAAGACCAGTCTAAATGAAAGGGATGGGAAAATAAATGCTGTTTCTTTATTGAAAGAGCAGCAAAGTCATCCTTCAAAAGGGCTTATCTAATATGATGGGAAGAGTTATTGTAGCCATCTTTGCACATCATCTTAGTTTTTCCCCCCCTTTCTTCCATTCATTGCACTAAGTCCTTGTGGGCCCTTTCATTCTGGAGATTTACATATATTTTTCAGTTTGGGAACATTTAAAAATATGTCTTTGATAATTTCCTCTTATTTTCTTGCTTCAGTTTCTGGAACTCCACTGTTATTTAGATATTGGATCTGCTGGATTAATTCTTTGTATTTTATTATTCTTTATTGTCTGTTTCTTTGTTGTTTTAGTTCTACCTGCTAGGTAATTTCCTTGATTTGCCATTCATTTTGAATTTTCAAATTTCAGCTATTTTCAGTTTCTACAAGTTCAGTCTTCCCTTTTGTTTCTTTGTAATAACCTCTTGTTTTTTCATGAATGTATTATCTCCTATCTTAAAATTTTAAAAAATATGTTATTTATTTATTTTTAGAGAGAGGGGATGGGAGAGAGAAAGAGAGGGAGAGAAACACTGATGTGTGAGAGAAACAGATTGGCTGCCACCTTCATGTGGCCTCCCTGGAATCTGGCCCACAACCCAGGCCTGTGGCCTAACAGGGAATCGAACCGGTGACCTCTTGCTTCACGGGATGATGCCCAACCCACTGAGCCACACCAGTCAGGGCTCTCTTCTTTTATCCTTAAGGACATTAATTGTGTTTAAAATATTTTTCATTTGGTCCCTTTATTGTCTTTATTTCTTCATGTACCTTTTTTCTCTTGGAGCCCTTCTTCCGTTTTCTGATGATTTTAGGCCTTTATTCATATTTAAGAGTGAGGGATGCGCATACATACACACATTTGGAAACTGTGGACCTGGGTGGGGCGTGTAGACAAAGACTGCCAGCAATCGGCAGGTATTGATGAAAGATTTCCAGATGACATTATCTGTAGGTCTTTCCCCTGGGGTTGTCCTGTTTCCACAGAGAAGAATTCTCTAATCCATCCACATTCTGGTAACCGTGGGAGGACGGGAACCAGGGGTCTCACTGTTCATGACTTTCACACGGCTTCTCATCCTGTTCTAGCATTTCACTCCCTTATGCCTGTGGGCTTTTATAGACCTGAACCTCTTTAGTTCACTTTTTCTCTGCCAGAGAATAAACTTGATTACCCTTGTGGGTGGAGGAGGGTTAGTTGTTTGGGTGTGCAAGTTCAGGAAGACCGGGAGAGCCTTGCGGCCCCTCTTTATGGACCTCACACAAGTCACACTCTTCACAGCCCAGAGCTTCAGTCCCATCACCCAGAGGTCTCAGGTTCTAGCTGTTGCTCAGTGGGTTATCCCCTTTGGCTTTCTGTTTTCCAAACTTGTTGCCATCTTCCTTCTGCAGTTTTCTCCTTTGGAATCTTTCCTTTCATTTTAGCGGAGTTTAACAGTGGAACATAAGGATAGGTAAATGCCCATGGTTAACCAGAGGCCCCATTTCCCTTGTTCTTGTAGTTTCTTGGTATAGGTCATGTGCTGGGTGTTATTCTGATTATTGTTTGTTTCAATTATGTGAGTTTCCCCTGGGCCACTTGTTTGTAGTTGAGTATTAAGGAGGGGCCAAGACTCTGTTATCCCCTCTGAGTTCTTTCAGACTTTGCTTCTTCTAGACAATGAGATTGGCTGCTAGGTGGCCCCATCCAACACTTTCTAAAAAGAGAGTGTGTCTGCCCTGGCCAGGTAGCTCAGTTGGTTAGAATATCATCCTGATCAGAGTTGCAGGTTCAGTCCCTTTGGATACAAGAATCAACCATGGGCTGTTTCTCTAAGATGTTTCTCATTCCTTCTCTCTTCCCCCCTAAAAAAAAAAATCAGTAATGACAGTGTGTCTGAGTCCTTTCTCTCTCTCCCCTATCCTTCTCTCTGTTGCCGGTCTAGACTCAGGTAATTCTGGACACCAGCTCACACAGTCCTTTTATGCTGCATAAACAAACTATTCTTGCCCCTCGGGGTATCCCATCATCCATGCAGAACAGCTCTTCAGATGCCTCCTCTGGGGTCCTCCTTCATCCCATTTAACCTTCCTTGACTTAGCAGCACTTTCTCATTCATTGGTTTCAGAGTTGTGGATGATTCTCAGTGTCATCAGAGGTGGACTTTGAGTTTTCTTTCTTGTGTTTCTAAGTGATTTCTGAGAAAAGGGCGAAAATTTTTATTCTGCTATCTTTATTGTACTCTCATTAATTTTATATTGGTTTTTATTACTTTCTGTCTCAAAAAGTAGACTTTTCCTAATATTCCCCTCCAATTGAAAGATTTTTTATGTACTCAGTACACCTGAAATTATGTCTACTTGGTACCATAGCCTTTTTCTTGCTTAATTTTTCCTTTATGTTCTTTTAGGGAAGATCCTCCAACACGTTCTCAACCAAACAGTGATGATGAGGCAGAAGAAATACAGGTTCGTTCAAAATAAAATACTTTGTTCTGTAGACTTTTCTCATTTCAATGACCTCTGACATAGTTCTGACATTTAGATCTTAGCATATATTCATTAAAGTGAGAAATTACATGAAAATCTCACTTTTATAATACTTTTATTTACATATACTTTGTGTTCAGGAAAAGATGTCACCTGTTTATGTATCGTTTTTACATTGGAGCATTGCTTTTTGAAAGCCCAGTGCAGTGTCTATATTTAATTTTTTTTTTCTGTCCTCTTATCCATGCAGTGGTCGGATGATGAGAATACAGCCACACTTACGGTAAGAGCAGAGCACCAGCATGGGGACAACCTCATACTGTCACACAGCTACTTCAGGGTTTCAGTGCATGTCTGTAAATTTCCATTTACTCACCATTTCAAATAGCAGTTTCTGTGTTGGCTATTATCTATTACTTTGGAAATAGCGCGAATCATTGTTTACAGGCAAATATGTCCTGCCCTTTTTCCTCTTTGATTACAAAGGAAATTATTTTTAGTGTATGATTAATGCTTTGACTTGTTTCTCTTAAGCTCTGAAAGAAGGAATCGAGTCTAGGTCTGTGAATCTAAATTAAAGTGAAAATCTATATTCACTTACTCAAGTATATTTAAATGTCATAAAACATACAGTTTCTTTTAAGTGAGAGTAGAGAAGTTTATGATTTTAACCAAGGGCTTGTATAAAAATATAAAAGTTGATTGAGCATATTATAGTCTCAGTGTAAGAGTGCTATTGCTTTTGTCAAATTTAACTTAAAATATTTTTAATAAAAATATATTTATAGGAATGAGTAAAGTAAAAAATGCATTTCTAAAAATATGGTAGGTGAATGAAACTCCTCATACCTTGAGATAATAGAGAAAGGTTTTTATAAAATTCCTTACAAATAAATGTAAAGGCACATTAAAGGAGACTAGTTTTAGCAGGGAGGGTATATTCTAACACAATTCTAAATAAGATACTTCTTTTTAATGAAAGAGATGGTTTCCAGGATACAAGAAAAAAAGTAGAGGTGCCTAAACTGGTATATTTCCTTAGGTATAAAGAGCATACCAACATACTCAGAAAGGGAAAGAATGCATGTTTTGTTTTGCTCTGGATGTCATACAGGTCAAAGTCATCCTCTTTTTATGAAAATTGTATTCAGTACAACATACGTGTTAGTTTTTTACCATATCCAGGACACTGTAATGAGTTCTATGAAGTCAAAAATCATGAATATAATTTCATTCCTGCCATCCTGGAGGTTATAAACCACTAGGGAAAGATGCCCCAATTTGGGGGAAGATGACAAAATGCTGTCTGAGCAAAGAGAACAGTTAAAACTGAGGGGATCTACATGTACTCAAAGGGAGAAGTGACATTTGATCTGGACCCTAAACGTGGTAAGGATTATGAGTGTCAACTCAAGTTTTTAAACAGAGATAGCTACAGAAATTAATAGTACGCGTGTGCGTGTGTATGTCTATTTAATAAACTGTTCACTAAGGTCTAGAAGTAATGACATATGACATCACAACAGCAAAGAGCATCCCTAATGCCCTGATCTTGGTTTCTAAATACCATTCTCCGTGAAAAGGAACCAAAGCTCCTTGGAGAAACTCAAGACTGGCGGTAGGAAAGTAAAGATGAGCATGCAACAATTTGTTGTCAGAAAGCAAGGAAGTGCTCAAAGAATGTTGGGAACATGACAAAAAGGAACCAGAAGCCAACTTCAGTGGGCTCCCACTAGCCAAATATTTGAGCATCCTAACAAATAGTGAAAGTAATGGAATGTAATCATTGACTAAAATTAGAATCCATGATCCTACATTGACATAACTGATTAAATTAAATAAAGCAGAGTGGAAAGCCCTTCTTTATATTAGAAAAGACACAAATGTAGAAGAAACGTGATACATGTAGAAGAAATGATAGAATTAGACGTCACCGTTTGGCAGACACCATAGTAATCATTGATGGGATAGGTGTGAAAGCCGAGTGAATATTTGATGAGAAAGAGGATACTTGCATATTCTCAAAGTATCTCCACCAAAGTTACTTATTAGTTTCAAAGGGAAAAACAGCAGCTTTACAGTGGAAAGACTTGGCAGCCAAGTGGTCAAAGTTAACCTTGTTAGGGTAGACAGACCTACATGGTGTGGTTTCTGATACAGCTTTGGCACATCACCTACCAAAACGGCATAACCTGCATCTAATCATGAGGAAACACCCACAAACTCATTGTTTTGGAAATTATTTAGAATAACTGCCCTGTAAGCTTCAAAAATGTCAAAGTCATGAAAGATGAAGAAGAACAGAGAAATGAACTATTACAGATTGACGGAGATTAAAGAGACTTTACGACTAAATGTAATACATGATTCTAAAGTGGATCCTGAGTCAGAAAAAATCTTGGACAGTGGGCACGTTTTGAATGAGATGTCGGTGAAATAATGGTATTTATCAGTGTTAGCTCCCTGATTTTAATAATTTTGCTTGGTTATATAAAAGAGTGTTATTACTTTTTAGGGACTATGTACTGAAATATTTAGGAGTAAATGGGCATCATGACTTCAACTTATTTTAAAAGAGCATAGGAAGAAAAGTATGTTTTATATGTGTAAATATAAATAAATACACAACACCTGCATAGTTATATATTGAGAGAGGGGAGAAGGGAGAATGACAAAGCAAATGTGGTAAAATACCTGAGTGAAGAGTAATAGAAATTTTGTTGTTCTTTTAATGCTTGTGAAAGTCTGAAATTGTTTTAAAATAAAAAAGTTAATTGAAAAAAGTGATTGGGTTTCACTGGGCAGAACTAAATGTTGGGCAGGGGGACATTTATGGCAGAACATTCTTAGTAGGGGAATGTGAGCCAAGACTCAAGGCGGGAAAATACAAGGCAAATGGTAATTATCCATTAGTGCAGATACAAAAACATTGAGTTAAAAATGGAAAAAAATAAAAACAACCAAAGATAGATAAATCTCAAAAGCACAATAGTGAATTTCAAAGAGTAGGTTGCTAAAAATATACATATCAAATGAGAGCAGTTATGTTAAAATTTTTAAATGTTATATTTTATAGACAGGCTCATGTATCATTAGTTTAAAATCATGGCTACAGAAGAATATGCCTAATTTTTTAATGATGGTTGCCTTTGGGGAGAGGGAAGAATTAGAGAGGAGAGCAAGGAGGTAAAGAGCTTCATTTGTATTGTACTGTTTCCCCCCCTGCCAAAGAAATTTAAAGATCTGGATCAAATTGTTGAATATTTGCCAAATTATTGAGTATTTGGATCGAAGAACATGGGTATATATATTTTGTATATTTTAAATATTTTATGATTTAAAAAATATTTTTTAAAAGATACCCTTTCTGAAAGGGTCTGAAAAATGGAAAAACAGAAATACCCTTTCTGGTGCAGGAGTGTGGTGGTGGATAAAGTCGCAAAGATAGGGGAGCCCACATCACAGGAAAACCATGGATCTGACTGAAGTGTAGATTTTATCCCGTTTAGAATGGAACCTTTTCCAAGACAACGGAGGTGTTATGCATATTTAAAATAGATTCATTGAGCTGTGAGCTTAAAAGATTTCTATTAAATCTGTTGAAGTAGAATTTTCAGAAACAGGTAGGAACCATGACTCCCCTATAGATATAAAACTCTTTTTAACACATGTTGATGGTTTTATTTAACTCATGAGGGAGTCGGGCTGCTGTTATATAATTGGTTCAGAGAGAACCCAATGGATAGACACATTTATAGATTAGGAATATTGAAATAAATATGCAAAAGAGGTAGAACTAGTTTTCGTCCCACAAAGGTGGGAAGGAAGACAACTGGAGTTCTATCAGTCAGGATAGAATTATCGCATCTATAAGAAATACTTTTCATTGTTATCGCTAACCTATAATTTACCTCCTTGTAGAATAGTTAGAATCAGATAATCCAGAAGGGAGTGCCTGTAGACAGTACATAGTCTTCCACTGGAGCACAAATTTTTTCTACAATGCATAAACTTTTTATAATTTAAATTGGTATTAGGATTCTTATGGCAGGATTTCTTAAAGATGAGTGGTTTGAAGATTTTAGGAATCACTCAGTCACCCCTTTTAAAATGTAATACATAAATTTAAAGCAGTGCTTTTATAGGATAGGAAAATTAATTTGTTTTCATCTGTGAAGATTGAATCCCCTTCATGTTGTAACTTTTGTGTAACTATGCCAGTTACACAGATTTATTGCTAATGCATACCTAAGATAGAGTTTTTGTGGATAGAGCTCCTGGGGAGCCAAATCAGCAACTTTAGGGAATTATAAGGAAATTATTGGCTTAGCATGAATTATAATTTCTTTTGATGAGGGAAAGTGAATGGAAAATAAGGGACTGAAGGCTGTTACTCATTTTGAAACCTTCTTGCTAGAGTTTAATTTTAATGTATATAAGTTGAAAAAGTCAAACAAGACACAGTTGGCAGGCTGTCAGATAACTAAAAGACGCAGCTACTGGTGTAGAGGTGGTGCACATCTGCAGCAAAAGAAAACTTCATCTGACCTGCCCTTGATCTCTCAGATGTTTCTCACTAGCCTATTGCTTAAAGTTGCTCTCTAGTTAGGGGATATATTTCCAGTTTTTTAACGTACATTTTTTGGTCTGTTTTCTCAGACTCATATCACAGTCTTCTCTCTGTCATAGCTGAGGCAGATCTTGGAGATAAGCATAAGCCAGCAATTTTCAACCTTTTTCACCTCATGGAACATGTAAACTAATTAGTAAAATTCTGCAGCATACCAAAAAATATGTTAATATTTTTTACCGATCAGACAAAAAAATCAGGTATAATTTTGATTCACACCGGATGGCTATTGCAGTGTTGGCTGTTATTTTTTGATTTGACAATCTAAGAGAAAAAAGGTCAGTGCCCCTGACTAAATAGTCATGTATTACATATTTTAGAAATTCTTACAGTGCACCAGTATGCCTCTTGTGGTGTACCATGGCACACCGGTTGAAACTTACTGGCATAAACCATGATTTATTTCGTAGTGTGTAGTTCAGTTAATTCTAGATCTTTTGTAACTTTTCCTACCCTGTATTGAAGAGCTTGTCATTACTGGACTTTTTCAGAATTTGCAGCTGCCCAGTAGAGGGCACCAAATATAAAGGGATAATGTAACTGTAGAGTGAGTATTAGTATTTTTGCGTTGACTCCTGCAGGCTCCACTTCCTGTCTCTCGTTCACTCCCCTTTTCTGCACTTTATGTCTGTGAGCTCCTTTCACAGTGACATAGGCTCAAGGCAAAGCTTAATATTAACTGTGTTTAAGTTCCTTCACAGGCATTTTTACTTCCTAGTTGAAGTGACACTTAGATTCTGTTTTGGTTACTTGCTTATATAAAATATGCATTTTAAAATTAACCAAAAAGGAAAGAACATTTTATCTTCACCAAGGTCCTATTTTTGAGTTTTGTTTATATTAAAACTTGTCTGGAAATAGCAGTGTTTAAATACAGTTTACCACATAATTTATTTCTTATTCTCATAAAACCTTTTGGGGATTTGTCCAAGAATCCTTTCCTGCAAATGGAAAGGCTTCTGGACCTTTAAATGTCAGGTGTTATTTCTGAGAATTGGACTATACGTACAAGTGATACTCCATCTGCCTCTTTTCACGTAATAAATAAATACTGGTTTTATATAGGCGTTAAGAGAACTATTCATTTCCTTCCTCACATCCCCAGATGCCTTGTGACATCTCTCTCTTTAGCTATATGGGTTTTAATTGTTTTAGAAAATGACACTTGGGCACTTTCCCCCGTTCTGGCAAAGGTTATTTGATCATTGATTTTATTTAGCTGAGTTCAGAATTCTGATAGTGATTTATATTCTGAGTTATTTTTAACACCTTAAATAGTTTAACCGTGAAATTTGACCTTATTGTCTGTATTTACTTTGATGATACTGACTTGCCCAAATAATTTCTTCTTTCTCTCTGTAGGCACCAGAATTCCCTGAGTTCACCACTATAGTCCAAGAAGCTATCAATTCCCTGGGGGGCAGTGTATTTCCTAAACTTAACTGGAGTGCCCCAAGGGTAGGTCACATCAGTAAACCTCTCATTGTTTGAATCGTCTTTGCTTTGCTGTTTATTTCATTTTATGACTCCACAGAGGGTTTAATTATATTCCTAATTCTAGGGAAAATACTGTGGAATTTATTTTTATTTTCCCCTGTTATTTTATTTTCCTGATTTTGCATTATACTTTCCTGGCGCTATAAAATACTGTAAATTTTGCCAAAAGATGGTTTTACCTTCTTGTGGTGCTAATCATGCAATAAACCTGATAAAATACATGCTGTGTCCTTTTAAAAATTTCAGCTTTTCAGTTTAACAGGGAAATTTTTCTCTACTGAAAATTAATAAAATGTAAATGTCACAGGATCTAGAAATAAATCACTTTGAGAAATCAGCTGATACCTTCTTATGTTTTATTATTTTAATATTACATTGACAGAATTTTTTCCTAAGGTAGGATCTGTGGAAAAATTTACTTTTTTTCTAATCCAGTAGAAAACAATTTTATGTCAGTTAAGCTCACTGAAAGAATTAAAAACTTACTTGCATTTAAAAAAATCATCTCATGCTTATCTTTTTTGATTCTAAAATGAATGACAAATTGTACTTAATCTAATTTTTATTTTTACTCATTAAAATTAATTACACATATACATAGTTTAAATATTCAAAAGCTCTGATTGCTTGCTACGAAAATCAGCAGGTCCTGACATGCTTTGCTTCACCATTTTCCACTCCTGAGAGACTTTAAAATATTTTAGTACATTCTTTTGTTATTTTCCTTTACTTATTTATTCTTTAGTTTTAGGTATTTATTATTGACTTCCTACCCTAGAACAGAACAATTCAGCTTTTATCCCTGTCCTCATTTTTTAAAAATTATATTTTATTGATTATGCTATTACAGTTGTCCCAGTTTTTCCTCCTTTACCCTCCTCCACCCAGCACCCCTTAGTCCGTCAGGCAATACCCCGACCCTTGTGCACGTCCATGGGTCATACATGTAAGTTCTTTGGCTACTCCATGTCCTATACTGTACTTTACATCCCCATGGCTGTTCTGTACTACTTATTTGTGCTTCTTAATCCCCTCACCTCTTCATTCACCAACACTCCCCCACACCTGAAAATCATAAAAAAACTCTGTATCTATGATCCTGTCTCTGTTCTTCTTGTTTGCTTAATTTGTTTTTTAGATTCAATTGTTGATACATATATATCGGCATTTTATTTTTCATAGTTTTGAACTTCTTTTTCTTAAATAAGTCCCTTTAACATTTCATATAATGATGGTTTGATGATGATGAACTACTTTAGTTTTTTCTTGTCTGGGAGATTCTTTTTCTGCCCTTCACTCTAAATGATATCTTTGCTGGGTAGAGCAATCTTGGCTGTAGGTCCCTGCTTTTCATGACTGAATATTTCTTGCCAGTCCCTTCTAGCCCACAAAGTTTCTTTTGAGAAATGAGTTGACAGTCTTAGGGGAACCCCCTGGAGGTAACTAACTGCTTTTCTCTCCCTGCTTTTAAGATTCTTTATCTTTAACCTTTGGCATTTTAATTATGTGTCTCGGACTGGGCCTCATTGCATCCATCTTGTGTGGAACTTGCTGTGCTTCCTGGACTTGCATGTCTATGTCCTTCGCCAAATTAGGGAAATTTTCTTTCATTATTTTTTCAATTAGATTTCCAATTTCTTGCTCTTTCTCTTCTCCTTCTGGCACCCCTATGATGCCAATGTTGGAATCTTTGAAGTTGTCCCAAAGGGTCCTTACACTATCCTCTTTTCTTTTGGATTCTTTTTTCTTCCAGTTGTTCTGATTGGTGGGTTTTTGCTTCCTTATGTTCCAAATCGTTGATTTGATTCTCAGCTTCATCCACGCTACTGTTGTTTTCCTATAAATTGTTCCTTATTTCAATTAGTGTATCAGTTTCTGAATGGATCTTTCTTATGCTGTTGAGGTCCTCACTAAGTTCCTTGAGTGTCTTAATAACCAGTGTTTTGAACTCTGCATCTGATAGATTGCTTATCTCCATTTCATTTAGCTCTTTTTTCTGGAGTTTTGATCTGTTCTTTCACTTGGGCCACATTTCTTTGTCTCCTCATTGTAGCTGCCTCCCTGTGTTTGTATTAGGTAGAGCTGCTATGACTTCCTATCTTGGTAGCATGGTCTAATGTAGTAGGTGTCCTATCGAGTTCAATGACACAGCCTCCCCTATCACCCAAGCAGGGTACTTGAGCTGCACCCTTCGTGTGGGCTGAGTACACCTTCCTCTTGTAGTTGAGCCTTGGTTGCTGTTGCAGATCAGTGGGAGGGATTTACCCAGGCCAGTCAGCTGCAAGGACAGGCTGTGACCGCAGACCACCAACCTCTACCATCATGGAGGATCAACTGTGCAGGAACAGGGTTGTGGTGCTCTGATGTGGTCTGTAGCAGTCCACTGGGTTTGCAGGCCCCGGGGTTTCCTGGGTAGTGTAGGGCAAGGTCAGCCCCCAACCTGTGTTCTGCCTGGGGCTACCCTATATGAGCTATAAAGCAACCTGAGGAAGCTGCTACTTATGCTGGGCTTGGAGATTCCCAGGTGAAGCCAAACTGTGACCCAAATCTTGGCAGCTGCTAGTGCTGGGCTTGGGGCCACTTTGCAGGAGTTATAGAGGCTGGCGTCTCACTGAGGCCATTGCTCATTTGAGAGAATTTAGGAAGTTGTGAAGCATGAGCCAAAACCAGCCATTCATATGGAAAGGCCACTGTTTATAGCGTGGGTGGGCCAGTAAGTTGTGTGGACAGAGACTCGGGAGCTCCAGTGTGGGGCAAACAGTGTTAGCCAGGTTGATAGGGTCTCAGTATGGAGCCCGCCTGCTGGCTCTGTGGCTTTGTCAGGGGAGGGTTTAGAAAAGGGACAATAGCCTCTGCCCACCTTTTTATGTGGGAAAAAGCTGTCCCCCAGCTCTCTCCTTGATGCCAGACACTTCATTTCTGCCCTGTATGCCACTGGTGAATTTCAAGCTGCTGCCACTGGTGACTTTCAAGCTGCTCCCCCGGTGCTGGAGCTCTGAAGGAGTGAATCTACGTAAGTCCGTGTGTGGGTTTTTTAGAAGCAACTCCTTGGGACTCTGGAAGTTTCTTCCAATGACTCAGTCTCTCCTGGATTTTGCAGCCAGAAGTTATGGGGACTTATCTTCCTGGCACTGGAGCCCTGGTCTGGAGGGACCTGGTGTGGGGCTGGGACTCATTGCTCCCAGAATATCCCTCCTGAATTTTTATCCATCACACATGGATGTGGGACCAACTTGTTCCGCATCTGTGCCTCGCCTACCAGTCTGGATGGATGTGGTTTCAATTCCATAATTGTTGAACTTTGATTCAGTTCAGTTTCTGATGGCTGTGAGTGATGGTTCTGTAGTTTAGTTGTTAATTTTGATATAGTTCTGTGAGGAGGTGAGCCATGTTTAATACGGAAGCTTATCCATGTTTACCAGAAGCTTCTTCACTACTTTCTGTTCCACTATTCTCATTATAGCATTATCATACTCTTCATTAGATTAGTATTCAGACTCTCATTTTGCAAACACTATGTACACATCTGATAGATATTATACTATGGTTATTTTTGTTTTCTTACTCAACATTTTGTTTTCCCTGGACTTAATTGTCTTGTTTATTCAGTTTCATGGTTTATATATTTATATACCGCTGTTTTAGTGGAGTAAAATCTCTATGTTCAGTATACAGCTTTATCAGAAGTTCATCATCTTTTTATTGGGAGAAATCAAAAAGATGTTACATGAAAGAAGTTACTAAAACTCATAGCAGTAATTTGAATCATTCCTTACTGCTGAACTGGGTTGAGGCTTTCCCCTTTAGATAAATTATTCGAGTGCCTACTGTGTGCCAGTGCTTTCCTTTATTGTAGATAAGTGGATAGTTTTTTTTTTTAATCATTTTTCTCAAAGTTATATTATTGTCCTATGTATGATCTAGCTATGGGAGAAGTATGCTTTAAAAAAAATTTTTTTTTAGATTTTATTTATTTATTTTTAAAGAGAGGGAAAGGAAGGGAGAAAGGGAGGGAGAGAAACATCGATGTGAGAGAGAGAAACGTCTGTTGGTTCCCTTTTGTATGTGCCCTGATCAGGACTGAACCCACAACCGAGGCATGCACCCTAACCAGGAAAAGAACCGATGGCCTTTCACCTTGTGGAACAATGCCCAATCAACTGAACCACACTGGCCAGGACAGAAATATGTTTTTTAAATAATTATTTTATCTTTTTTAGGCATGTTTCATAATGCTTTGTGTCTCTTGGGCCTCATATTCTTACTCTTTTTGTTATTCATAGGTATGATTCACCATTTAAAATTGGGTTGGTTCAGAATATCTCACCTTCTCTCTCCCGGATTTGACATACATGGGTTTTAAGTGTTGTAGTGAAATGTCAACTGTTTCAGTTCTCACTCCCAGAAAGAAAGGAAAGGATCCCCTTTTCTTAGAGAGTAGCTGGTCAGGCTATTTACTTACATCTCGGTCTTCTAGCCGAAGTGGCAGCATCTCTCATACCTTTTTATCCCCTTCTTTCATCATTAGCAAGAAAAGCCCAAGGAAGTGCTTGAGCTTGAGCTGAAAGGTGGGGACAGTAACATCTAGGTTCGTAACTGAGTGTCAGCTTGCAGTGGTGATGCTATTCATTGTTTAGAAGTTTAACTGACATTTGAAAGTATAGCTAAAATTCTTACTTGACTTTTTTTCTTTGAACCCTTGAAGGAAAAAGCAGTATTGGTTTGGTATATAGGCCTGAGCTTTGTTTATAGCAACTAACTGGAATATATACTAAGTAACATTGTTTTATTATTTAGGATGCATACTGGATAGCAATGAATAGTTCTCTGAAATGTAACACCCTCAGCGACATCTTTCTACTGTTCAAGAGTTCTGATTTCATCACTCGTGACTTCACTCAGCCGTAAGTATGTCTCTTGTTCTCCCACATCAGTAGTTTCTGTACTTGTGAGAGTTTTTCTACAGACAAAATTCCATTAGTTCAAAAATTATTGTGAACAACAGTTCCATGTAACAAGTCTATTTCATATTCTCAAATGGCCTATTAAAGCAAACTTTTCCTTTTACAGAAATTGCTATACAATGAGTATCTTTAAATGGATTTTCTATATCTCTGCCCATTAGATGTTTCAGTACTTTTCTTATAAAACCTGCGTATAAATACTTAAGTGCTTTGCTTTATACCTGAAACTGATACAAAATAATATTGAATGTCAACTGTAATTAAAAAATAAATAAAAAAATTTTAAAAATAAAGGATAAAAAACACCCCCAGTATATACTTCTCATAGAAACACAAAAATAGAAACTGTAGCTAAACAAAAACAGGAAATGTGAAAGCACCTACGATCTCACCACAGTTTTATATTCTTCCAGAATTTTATCTATTTAAAGGTATAGTATAGATATATTTGTCTCTAACCATATTACAATTTTTTAAAACAAAAATGGGATCATATAGTTCATATGCTTAGTAGGATGCTTTTGCACTTCTCAGTATATAGCAAACATTTTTATGTGTTTTTAAATACTTAAATGCATCATTATTTTAAATTACCTTAATAGTATCCCACTGGATAGCAATAGCATAATTTTTTTGACCAGTCTTCTGTTCTTAATTATGGTTCTGCAGTGAATATCTAAATCCTTGTGCACTTTCCTAATTTTTCTTTAGGATAACTTTCCAGAATTGAAATTGCTGTTTTTCTTTCTTTGCCAGTTTTCTCTGTTGCTAAAGAACTTGAGTCTGCTGTCTCCATTGTAGGCAGCCAGCACAACTGCACTGTTGAGCTGTGGGTGATCTCTTTATGCTTCTTTTGTTCTGTCATCAAGTAGCAGTAATTCTTCTAGATTTCTTGTCCTACCTCATCTTAAACCAGTTAACTAATCTTTAAATTGACATCTAAAATAAAACCTATCACAAAACCCAGAAACGAAGCAGGTGAAAATATTGTGTATGCATGCCATTTCTTCCCAATCCATCCAGTTTATATTTTATTTTTTTATTTATTGACTTTAGAGAGAGAGAGAAGGAAGAGAGAGAAACATCAGTCCATTGTTCCACCCTTTTATGCATTCATTGGTTGATTCTTGTACGTGAACTGACTGGGGATTGAGCCTGCAGCCTTGACCTATTGGGCCAATGCTCTAATCAGCTGAGCTACCCGGCCAGAGCCTGCCCATCCGTCCACTTAGTTTACCCTACGCATTCATTCATTTTAGCTTCAGATCCTTTTTTGGAGAGGAACCTGGCAGGAAAAAATGAATTCACTGCCTGTGACTTGTGCATCAGTTCTTTTGCCTCTGAGTCCTGCAGCTTGAGCATATGTCTATAGTATTATATTCATTAAATGAAATGAGGTTAAGTAATAATAAGTGTGTGTGGTTGTATTGGAAGTTTATTATAAAAGGATTTTAGCCGTACTGGTGTTAGGTATGTGGTACCCTTGTTTTAGTAATAGTGCAGTAGCATTTTCATTCTAGAAAATACCCTCTGATCAGAGGAGGTCGTGACTACCTTTTTTTCCATATAAAGCCTTTTAACATCTAATGCTCTAGGTAAAGAGGCCTTAAAATGTATTTTATTAAAAATACTCTGTACCTGTAAATTTGTCAGATACGGATTTTTATGTACCTTTAATGTTAGTTGCAGTGAGAGTATGAGGAAACCTTTTTCTTTCCGAAAACAATTGTAAATCACTTTTAATTCTCTGTGGCTATTGGTTTTCTAAAACATTTTCCCCGTTTAGTGATCTTCTGCCTCTTCTTAGCCCATCTCTCCCTTTTTGTCTTACATGAATTTAACTGTGATTCTAGTGGAAGGTAGAAACATGAGTCAGTTGTTTGCATTTTGTACCTTTTGACTTTTGAGTGGAGAGGAAGTTAAATAAGCAAGTGAATTTGAGGCCTTGAATTAAGAGTGTTTATCCACAGAAAAACCGTCCTTCTCTTCCTATAAATAATTGGGAGTTGGCAGGACCTAACGCCAAGCAGTCAGCTTTCAGCCGGGCAGGACTATTATGTCGTCCTTTCCTGGAAATGTTTGTCAGTATTTAGTTGCAGAACTAATGTCTTATGATAGCATAAAAATCCTTATTGATAGGACCTTTAATGAAAGATGAATTTTTGCCACATAGTCCTTTTAGGACCCCTTAAAGATGAAATTAAGATTATAATTCTTGCCCTGGCCAAGTAGCTCAGTTGGTTAGGGTGTCACCCTGATACATCAGGGTTGAGGGTTTTTCCCCAGTCAGGGCACATTCAGGAATCAGCCGATGAATGCATAAATGAGTGGAACAACAGGTCAGTGTTTGTCTCTCTCCCCTTTCCTCTCTCTACAATCAATACATTACAAATAAAAACATAATTCTTTAAATTGGATAGGGTGATATTAGTGCTATAATCTGATTCATTCCTTCTTTTGGTTAGAAAATTGAGGCCTAAATCTCAATTTCAATCATTTGTTCCTACAAGCTAACTAGTAAAAACAAAACCAAAATATAATTTCAGTCACATCGTTCTCAGTGTTCTCTCTGTATTTTCACTTGATAAAGTTATAAATTTCTCCTTTTCAAAATGCTTCAAATTAAAAAACTACAGAAGAGAATAAAATATTATAATAATTATATAAATATGTATAAAATTATGTAACATTATGAAAGTGAGATTATGTTGTTTAGACTATTCAGGGGCTTGCCTTAAGAAAAGAAACAAAGTTGTTATAGTCAGCATTGCAAGTTAACAGGGCAAGTAAAAATAGTTTACACATACAGGGCTTTAAAAAAGGTATTTAACAAGGAACCTGGAGATTGGGTATGTCTAGGGCTAGTTGGCAGCTGGGCACGGTGACCATGGACCCAAGCTCCTTCAGTCTTTCCCTGCTGCGACCCTTGGCTGTTGGCTTGGTATTTGGCTTTATCACCTAATGGCTACAAGATTGCTGCTACAGTTCCAGGTATCATATAAAGACATGACTATATCTGAATCAAAAATTGGATAGTTTCTTCTCATTCTTTGTGTGTGAGCAAGTAAAGCATTCTGGAAGCTTCCCAGGAGAATTCCTCTCAGGCTCAGTCTTTATGCAGTTTCCCAGCCTAATTCAGTACCTGGCAGAAGGAACAGAAATGCTGTGATTGGTTTAGACCAGGGGCTCTCAAACTTTGGCAGCATTAGAATCATCTGGGGATTCTGACAAAACACAGATTGCTGGTCCCCATCTCCAGAGTTTCTGATCCAGTAGGCTGGGAGTGGTAACCAAGGATGTAACTTCCAGCAGGTGATCCTGATGCTGCTGGTCCCGGCTCTCGCCTTCAGGATTGCTTAGATTAGTCCGCACATGTGTCCCTGTCATCCCTGAGGGGACTGCGGGACACACAAGCTTCCTGATGGGAACAGCCACAGTTCTATTAGCGAGGATGAAGGGTGGGGATAATTAGAAGATTGACCCCTACTATTGTCTGCCACCGTTGTCATTTTATGTGGAATATTAAGTACTCTTATTGTTCCTGTTCCTCCCATGGTTATTATATCCAAGAAGCTTTAAAACATGGAAGTTGAAATGGGACACATTTAATATCTGTCTGCATTATACTTGCTGAGTGTATTATTTACCCAAATATAACCTTCCATATGATTAGAATCGTTGAGTCATAAAGCTTATTCTTTTAAGATTTTATTTATTTGTTTTTAAAAGATTTTATTTATTTTATTTTTTGAGAGAGGGAAAGGGCGAGAGAAAGAGAGGAAGAGAAACACTGATATGAGAAAAAGACATCAGTCAGTTGCTTCTTGTACCACTTCCCAACTGGGACTGAACCCACAACCCAGGCATATGCGCTGACTGGGAATCAAACCGGCAACCTTTCGCCTTACAGGATGATGCCCAACAAACTGAGCCATACTGACCAGGGCCTTAAGGCTTCTTTCATTGTTTTATTGATTAAATCTCACTTCAGTAGGCCAAGGCAAGAAAAAATATCTGATGTTCACTTGGCAGTTAGAAGAAAGGGCTGAGTGAGTAAAAAATTAATCCATTAATTTTTTTTTCCAGGGATTCGTAACTAAGGAGATTTAACTAGAGGTCAGGAAATTTCACTTGTCTTAGTAATTTATATTCAGCTATTTCAAAATAATTTTTATACATTTTTTCCTCAAGGTTATGACAAAACTGGTTATTAATCCTAAAATTCAGGAGCAAAGAGTTTCAGGAGTAAAATTTTGTGCATAAGCGGGACCTAACAGAAACTTTACCTTGTGATTTTTTGAAGGCCCATTTATTTAGATGAGAATTTTTCTGCTTTAGGTTGTTTTTGAAGAAAAATTCAATGCAAATTAGTATGAACATATCTAATTACTTTTAATTCATTGTCATTTTCCTTTTATCTTTCCTTTTCTACCACCAGTGAAATCTGAAGAAATAGAATCTGTGTACCAGAGCTCTTATTTTGGTCCCTGTGAGCAAAAAAAGCTACAAAATCAAAATATTGATTCTAATTTTCCCTTGGCTCTTCATTGTTTTTTCCATCCAAGATTTGATTTTTTTTCCCTTATACATAGGAGCTACTTACTGTGAGGTATAATACTGTAACCTTCTAACTTTTTTAGAAAAGCTTATCAGTGAGGACTGTGCCCTGGTAAATATCTAGGGTGGTTTACTACTTTAAAGCATTCATGATTTTGTTTTCTACCACTTCATAAAGCTTTAGTGAGGATATTTTCTCGTTACTTATAAAAATGACAAAACTGATCTCAGTCAATGGATTTAGGTAATTCCTAAGTTTTCTAGAGTAAATTCACATACTGATACTGCTGATTTTCCTCCCCCCATTCCTGTCACAGTGGCTCATAGTAGGGCTAGAACTCACACCATTTGAGTAGTTAATATTGTAAACCAATGCTCGAGTATTACATCTTATCACCAACAAATGGAATTCATCGTTAATTTAAACATTCCCCACTAGAACCCTCTCTTATTTCCACCTCCATCCAGTTTTTTCTTGCACAATGTATTTCTTAATTGTAGCACAACTCATCACAGTGTATCCTTTTTCATTCTTTTCTTTCTTGCCTGGCAATAAAGCATAGGACACATCCCACCTTATCTAAATTTGTATTCTTCATCCATAGTTTTCAGATGCTCCCCTAGTTCCATATACATGCATCCTTAACATTGAACCTGTTACATTTTGTTTTTTCGATGGGTGAAATGTTTAGGACAACATGATAAAAACTGTGTGTTGATCACAGTTATGAAGTTTGCAGAAAATTATTACGTCAGTCTTAAGATTATATTTAGGGCATGATGAATAAGACTATTCGGCAGGCAGGAAACACAACCTCGTTTAAGTTGAAAGAATGATTTTTGGGAGTAGCTCAGGTAGAAATAAAAGAAAAAACGAGAAAAGATGACACAGTTATGAGTGCTGGCTAAGCAATACTCTTGAAGATTTGGGCTAATATTTCTTTTTTTTCTTCCCTTTTTAAAAATTTGGATCTAGAACATTGCTTTCCAAAATTCCTGGCTAATTTAAAAATAGATTAAAAAATACTAGCATAATTCCGTAGTTGTTTTTATCATAGTAGACCTTTGGGGGTTTTTTCCAAAATAAAATCTATGTATTAGTATTGTATTTAAGAATTTTTTTTTTTAGTTTGTAATTCACTCAGTGGATTTTGTAGCATTCATTGCTTAATAACATTTGTATATATTTTGGAGTTTAAACAGCTACCTAGAGAAACTGTAATTATTCTGCGAAGAATTACAAGTTTATAATTCAATATAGGAGCTTCCATTTGATGTAGATTATAAATTATTAACTTTGATTTACTGCCTTCTCTTGCTGCCTTGTTGAAAATTTCAGAGACATCTTCCAAATTAATGTGAAATAATTAATAATCCAGGAAAAAAATTTAGAAGTGGATTAATTATTTTTAAATGCAATTTCTGGCTTTAGGTAAATGGCAGGCTAAAATAACGGAAAATGCTTGTTAACCCCTAGAAATGCTGGCTAAAATATAAATATAATAAAAATTTAAATGTATAGCTAAAGATGAAAGGCAATCTCAGGTGCAAGAAATGTAAAGAGTATTGAGAAACGGAGGGTTAGGTAGATAAGCCTTTTGGGGTGCTTATCAGAACTGGTAAAGAGCATAGGTTTTAATATATTCAGAGGGATAGGAGCCCAAGCTTTAAGCCAAAATGAAGTTAGGAATTGGAAAAGAGACCCCTATGCACCTCCAATAAAGGGTGAACAAGACAAAATTTCATCCATTAACAAAGAGATGAGGAAACAAAACAAACTGCTTGGGGATTTTTTTGTTGGGGTTTTTTTTGTTTGTATTTTGTTTTGGTTGAAACTTTGGGCTTTCTCTTGCACATTGAACTTGGAGTACAAAATTTGAACTACCTGCATGATTGGAGATCTCCCAAATTAAGAAGTTAACATAAAAATCAGTGCTGAACTGATTTTACCCTTGAGGCAGCCGGAAGATGCAAATACAAAGTACTCTGGAAAGACTTGTGTAACCCAGGCCTCATGGGACCCCCATAGAAAAAGTAAGCCCCACTAAATCAGCACTCACAATAAAACAACAAAACGTGAGGAAACTGTACATATGCTTGAGGTTCAGACAGCAGATAAGGAATAGAGCTGTTCGAGTTTGAAATAATAAAAGTCTAAAAGATAATGAAAATGTCTTAATTGACCAAACTCATAAAAAATTAAAAATCTTAGTAGAAGTTACTAGGAAAAAAGAGGCAAACAAAAGTTCTAGAAGTAAACAATGTAGTTAAAATTAAAAATTCAGTGACCTGTGCAAATAAGATGTAGTTGAAGAAGATAATTATCTGAATATGAGATACGAGAAAATGTCCCAAAATGCAGTACAGAATGATAGTGAATTGGCAACTCTGGAATCAAGAGATATACTAGATAGAGTGAGAATGTTTAACATATATGTAATAGGAATTCCGAAAGGAAACAATAGAGAAAATGAGTGGAGAGGCACATTAAAAGAGAAAGCAGTTGAGAATGTTCAAGTATAAACAAAAGCCATAAACATTCATATTTAAGAAATAGTGTCCCAGTAGGAAACATATTATAGTGTAACTTCAGGTCAACAGAGACAAGAGTTCATACACATATCCAGAAAAAAAAGGCAAATTATGTAGAAGGAAACAGCAAGAGAACTATCAACAGATTTTTCAAAAGAAATAGTGTTTCATGGAGTTCTGCCTCTGTTGGGAGGAGCCTCAGGCATTGCAGGGTGGAGATGGATGTAGAGCTGACGTATGTGTTTTTCTCATTTATATAGGAAGTTTATAAACCTGGGACCTAGACTTATTTTGGTTATAATTTTAGGAATTCTCTGACATTTGCTCAGATTCCAAGATGATCGCAAATGATTTCATACTATTTCATAATTTAAACAAATTTTCCAAGTGTTACTGGCCATTATGAAACTTATTTTTGGGAATGAGAGAATCACTGTTTTCCTACTATTTCAGGGGAAATTTTTTGGTTCATCTGTGTTCTGGGAATAAATAATACAAATGTTTTAAAATATGATGTGACTGAAGAGATTTTTTTGTTTCTATTAGGATACTCATATTTTCTACCAATATTGTTTCTACTAGTATTCTCAATGTATTAAGGAGCCTTGATTTACAGATTTCTTTATTCTGCCCTGGCCAGGCAGCTCAGTTGGTTAGAGCATCATCCCTGTAGACCAAGGTCGTGGGTTCGGTCTGAGTCAAGGCACACACAAGAATCAACCAATGAATGCATAATTAAGTGAACCAACAAATTTGGGGTCAGGCCACTTGTAATTAGTAGGAGAAATTCGGGTTAAGTTTTCATTTGATTGAAACAAATTGATTATTTCTCTCGTTTCTCTCTTCCCCCTCCTTCTCTCTCTCATCAATCAATCAGTCAATAAAAGGGTTTTTGTTGTTGTTTAATCTGGAATTTTAGATCTGTTAAATTTTTTTATATAAGGATTATAAAAGTTCAGGCGTTGTTACTGCTCTATCTCACTCATTTTTGCCCTTTAAACCTACCTTTTCCAGAATGTAAATGGAATCTAAGTACCGGCACACAACATTCCTTTAGTATTTTGGCTGAGCTCCTGAAAATATTATTGTTGAGCTTTACAGTCAGTTTTAACTAGATGGCTGTCCGCTTTCCTGTCCTTTCAGGAATGATAACTTGGCTGTCTCGTTAATCATCTTAGTAAGAAAAAACCTTGTACAGTAACCTCACATGCCACATATGTTCTCACTTCCGTCTTGAAACTTATCAAGTTTTAAAAATAATATTAAATATTAAACCAACCAACACTTAATGTTATGTGATAATAAAGACAAATATGTATTGAAATGTGTATCTATTTTAAAGTTGCAGTAAGAGGGTTAACCGAAGGGTGAAATCATGATTTGTAGGACTACAGAAACATTAAAAAATTAGATAACGGAACATTTGAGATCTTTATTCCCACCATTGTCCTGAGTTTTACTCAAATAAACACTTATAAACATTAAAAACAAAATAGATGACAAAGACCTGTGTTTTGGAATCATTCCTTTTGGTTTTCCTATGGTATTTTTAAAATAGGTAGATAGAGAACCTTAATTTACCTTGTTCTTTATGGAATACTATATTATAATAAAAACTATCCTGTATTATCAGATTTACAAAAATATAGCTCCCCCTGGTTAAAATCACATTTCAGAACTGAAAATGGTAGTAGTTCTGTTACCACATTCATATTATTTTTTATTTGCATTCCTTTGTCTTTTCTCGTCTATTTTAGACACATTTAAATACATTAAAAGATAGGCAGTCAGTTTATCATGATCATGAACTATTGGTTAATTGGGAGCTAAAATACTAACTTATTTAAAAAAAATCCTCACCCAAGGATATGTTTATTGATTTGAGAGAGAGAAAAATCGATCGGCTGTTTCCTGTCCTTGCCCTGACTAGAGGCCAAAACCGTAACCTTTTGGTTTATACAGTAATGCTCCAACCAACTGAGCCACCTGGCCAGGACTAAAATATCAACTTTTAGATTTTTATTTATTTACTTTTAGAGAGAGGGGAAGGGAGGGAGAAAAAGAGGGAGAAGAACATCGATGTGCAAGAGATACATCAATTGGTTGCCTCTCACATGCCCTCCAACTGGGGACCTGGCTGGCAACCTAGGCATGTGCCCTGACTGGGAATTGAACCAGCGACCTTTTGGCTTGCAGACCAGCACCCAATCCAGAGCCACACCAGCCAAGGCTGAAATATTAACCTCTAAAGTCAACTTGAATTGGCTTCTTATTATAGAAGCAACACATATGTACTTTGTACTTTTATGTATTTTTAAATTTCTAAATTTAAAGGCAAAATAAAAGTAATGTATGTTCAAGTTGATAAATTCGATGTTGGAAATACTACAGATAAGCTGCAGAAGAAATTAACAGTCACTACTAGAAAAGAACCACTGTTAACATTTTGATAGTTATCATGGTGTTGTTTTCCCATGTATGTTTTAAAAAATGAAATTGTACTGTGTATAATTTTGTGACCTGTTTTATTACTTAAAAGTATACTATATTGTGAACATATTTCTCTTCTGAAAAATTCCTTTACTGCATAGTATTTTATCCCTTATAATGCTGTATGGATTTTTAACACATTTTTCATCTTTTCACTCAGAATTTAAAAAGAGTTTGAAGAAAAATGTTTTAAGGATAAAATGAATTTTTATAATATAATTTACAAAATAATTAGCATTTTTACTAATTAAAATGTTAAGGCTGTTAAAATTGGTGAAAAAAGGTGAGGGCATCTTTTGAAATGATCAAGGACTTTGGATCCTTATTTATCCACAGATTCGGTGGTTTTGTGTAGTGGCCACTTTGTAGCAGCTGCAAAATTGCTAAACCCTGAGGCGACTTTAGTGGATTTTAGGCACGCCTGACCAACTGTTTCTAACTGAAACCATTGATTTAAAGGCCATACTTGGGCTCCCGGCTGCTCAGACTTGATACTTCTTTCTCTTCGATCAATATTCCTTATATTCCTCTCATTTCCTTGCTTATTTATTTTCCGAAGAATGGTGCAGATCCGCAAGAGTCCTAACTGGCCAATGGGTATCTCATATTCATTTTCCCAAGAACCATATACTCCTCAGAATCACGTTTTCCAAGGTATATGTGTCCAGTTTCCATCTTGGACTCGTGGGACTGGGTAGAATCTCTTGAAATGTATTTTGAAAAAACAAATCCAGATCATGCCAATATGCACTCATTTTCAAACTTGCATTCTGACATACCTCTACATTCAATATGCAGGTAGGATGGTTACCTGAAAACAAAGACAGAAAGGGAAGGAAAGGAGGCATGGCATGCTGTCTACAAATTTGTACAGAGAACTCGAGAAATCACTTAATTCTATGCACCAGTTTACTTCTGAGGCAACTAAGATTCAACCAGAGATGTTAATAACTTTCCAAGATCATATGATGCTAGTACAGAGCTCAAGATCCAGATTTTGATTTCTTAAACCTCTGCTGCTGTTTTTCTTGTATTTATTGGAACATTTTCCTCTTCTCCTTCATTTAGAAATCCAGGGTATTTCACTTGTCCCTATACAGGCCATATATCTAAGTACAATTTTCTTAAATGGTAGAAAATATTTAGCAGATAATTATTTTTAGGGATAAAAATAATTAACAGCCTCTCAGTTTATGACCTGGATTTTTATTTTTAAAAATAGTCCTGGCTGGTGTACCTCAGTGGATTGAGAACCAGACTGCGAACCAGGGGATCCTGGGTTCTATTCCCAGTCAGGGCACATGCCTGGGTTGCAGACCAGGTCCCCAGTAGGAGGCGCACGAGAGGCAACCACACGTTTCTCTCGTCTTTCTCCCTTCCCCTCTCTAAAAACAAATAAATAAAATCTTTAAAAAATAAATAAATAAAAATAATTATTAGGGATTAAAAAAATTAACAACCTGTCAGTTTATGATCTTAATTTTGATTAACATGAAACAACCTATGAGATTTTTATTCAAAAATTTTTAACTAAATTAAAACTAGTATTTTGGTTTTGTATAACTCCTCAGGGTAACATACCTTTAAGTTAGTTTGATTTGAAACAAGGGATTTTTGCTTTCTAGAAAGAAAAATGAGGTTTTAAAATAGTACTAGTGTATGCTTGAATGCATAAAAACAGAAGTTTTACAAATTGTTCTTTTGGAAATGCCATATTATGTTACGGAAATAGGATTTGGTTAATGGTATATCTTTTTTCTTTCTTTTTTAGTAGTGGTGCTGCTTGAGCCTAAATGCCTGCTGCTGTTTGTGGATTTTTTTTTTTTAGTTGAAATTCTGAGAGCTTTAACAGAGGCTCTAGGACCTTCATACTTGAGGGAAGTGGTGCAGCGTGTAGTTTAGTGCATAACTTGATTTCTCACCTTGCTATCCTAATGTGATAAATGTGGGTAATAATAATAATAGCACTTTCTCATCAGATTATAGGCAGGATTAAATGAGGTAGCAAATGCAAGATGCTTCATATGGTGCCCATCCACTAACACAAAGAGAATCCACTTTAACAAAGCACCCTCTTCGTACCTTTCTTTACAATTCAGATTTTATCAGTCAGCGCTCCATTATTAGAATACAAGTTCTTATTCCTGAGGATTTTGGCCAACCAAATAAATTGGAATTGCTATTGTTTTTAGTATAAGTCATAAGGGATCACAGAGAATTATAGCTTAATCAAACATCCAGGGAAATTTAAAAGCTTTTTAAATTCAATTTTACTTGTAAATTACTTAAGACATCTTTAAAGGTATTTGTTTTGTTTGTGTATTGTTTTTATTAAAATGTTTCTTGACCTCAGATTTTACTCTTGTTGGCATTCCCGAGGATACTCCATCTGCCAGAAGTGATCAGTTCTGCTTTCTTTTTTCTTTCTTTTTTTGTTTTTAAAGAAACTCTCTGCTTTCTTGACTTTAGTTCTTCTACCGATGTGTTGATTACTTCAGCTCCTCCCTCTTTTGAGTTTCCAGTTGTTTACTACACACCTCTATGTGGTTCTCCCAGGATGTCTCCAGCTCTTCACACGCAAATACAATTATATCCCGTTTTTTCTTCACCCCATGTCACCTGCTTTTCCTCTGCCTTAGTGAATGGCATTCTCAAAACCATCCAGCTAGTCATCAGAGCCAGACACCCAGAGTCATCAGGCTTCTTTTTCCCTCATCCCTCATTTTCAGCTAGTTATGAAGTGATGTTGACTCTTGCCTCTGAAATACTTTGTGTGGTGCTGTTTCTCTTTCTTTCCACTCCTACTTCCTTAATTAAACTCGTTTTTCCGCAGGACTATTTTAACAAGCTTCCAACTGGTCCGTCTGCCTCCTGCTGTGCCACTTCTTTCCCCAAGCTATTCAGTAGCATTGCCGTAGTGATATTCCTAAAACCAAAGTGGAATGATCTTTGTCACGTGTTTAGAAATTTCTTCTAGCTCCCCATCGGTGGTATAATAAAGTACAACCTCCCTCAGTAGGCCAGTATGACCCATCTCGATCTAGAGATAACTCCTTGTCCATGATTTCTCTCCAGCCTCATTTTTTGGCAATTCTTCCCTTGCATTCTCCACGCCATCAGCACTGACCTTCAGTAGTTCTGTGATACTGTGTGATTGTTCTCACTTCCCTCCTTGCCTCAGCACCACTTCCCTTCTCCTTAAATGCAGTCCCTTCTCTTCCTATTGAAGCCTTCAGTTTTTAAATTTCCTTTATTTTTTTCTGTTTTCAATTTCACTGATTTTTTTAACTTTTTTGTTATTCTTGTTTATTCTATTATAGTTGTCCCAGTTTTTCCCCCTTTGCCCTCCTCTGTCCACCCCACCCTCTGCTCCTACAGTCCATCCCCGTACGTGTTATTCATGTCCATGGGCACTCATACATGTTGTTTGACTAGTCCCTTCCCCTTCTTTCTGCCATTCTCCCCCTTTCCACCATTCCACTCCTCCCCTGCTGTCCTCTGTCAGCTGTCAGTCTGGTCCCTGGTTCTCTTTTGCTCATTAGTTAATTTTGTTCATTAGATTCCTCTTATAAGTGAGATCATATGGTATTTCCCTTTCACTGCCTGGCTTATTTCACTTTGCATAATACTCTCCAGGTCCATCCATACTGTTGCAAAAAGTAGGAGCTCCTCCTTTCTTTCTGCTGCATAGCATTCCATTGTGTAAATGTACCTTCTTGACTACCCTTTCCCCTCCCCCATCACAAGAGCTAATCAGTTCTTCCTTTGTGCTATCAGAATATTTTTATTCTTATTTTCAGTGTTTTTAAATTCTTAATTTCCTTGTTAAGCTTTTCCCATCTCCAGGAGAAGAGTCTCTTAATCAATTTAGCATTCCCAGTGCTTAGCCAGGCCTTGGCACAGATAGACATTTAATAAACAGTATGAAAAATTGGTAATGAAACTAAAGCTTAGAGGAGGAAGCAATATACCTAATGGAGCAATGACTTGTTCTATCAACTGTTTTTTTAAATGGCGTGTGAGAGAAGGATTAGATTAACTTTGTGTGACTTTAGATGGCAGAGTTAATGCCTGGGGAGACTTCTGTTCCTCCATAAAGAACACAGTGAGAATTGAAAAACAGCAGTGCCACCCTGCCTTCATTTGGAATCCTGCAGTTAAGACAATTTGTGTTATAGTCCTGGCTCGGTCACTGATTTGGTCTTTTCTGGGTCTTATTTTCTTTGTTCTTTTGACAGAGAAATGGAAATTATAGTAGCTCATATGGTTGTTTTGAGGACTAATGAAACAACACTTCAGGGTACCTAGACTAACACTTAACATCAAGTAGTCTACATGTTTGTTGAATTCAAAGTGGTCTTCTGTTCCTGGATACTTGTAGTAAAACCTAATCTCATGTTAAATATAAGTAATGTTTGTGTATAAACTGACACCGTGAAAAAAAGATTCAGTTGCCTTTTTTTCCCCTCAAAGATTTATCCATTGTACTGATGATTCCCCAGATCCTTGTATGGAGTATGAGGTAAGAGACTTTAAAAAAAAATTTTTTTTTATCTCAATGAAGTTGATAAGCTTAGATAATGAAGTGTTGAGAATTGCTATTCTTAAATGAAATGAATGAAATTCTTTGGATTAATTTCTCTGGGAACTTAGGATCATTGCATTTTTAAATTTATGAAATATACAAATAAAAATATATATTCTCCACATAGACTATATAGAGAAAAATATATACATATTATATAATATACAGTATATATATATACAGTTGTCTCTCAGTGTCTGCAAGGGATGGTTCCAGAACTCCTGAGGATACAAAAACCCAGTTTGAAAAGCCTAGGAAAGTGATATTCTTAGAGTAATTAAAATGAAAAAAAGTTGCAAGCTGAATCCTATGTATTGTATGCTCCTGTCTGTGTGTTTAAAAAGATATATGTATACACTATATGCTCATGTATTCATAGAATACTTCTGGAAAGATATATGAGAAATTGATAGCACTGCTTGCCTCTGAGAAGGACAAAGGGAATGGATGGGAAAGATTCACGTTTTATCATTCTGTATTTTTTTAGTCAACCACAAATGTATGTAGTACCTGTCCAAACATTTTTTCAATAGATTATGCAAATTTTCTACAAATTTAATATTAGTATGCAACAATTGCCCATTTCTTTTTTGCTTAAATAACAATAACTATGGCCATAAAAATAAATATATGCCAGTATAAGCTTTTAATAGAAAATAACAGTTTAATATTTTGGCTTGGGGTTTTTTAGTAATAATTAGATTCTTTTAAAAAATTGGACACATGCCAAAGCTTGACCAAGAATACACAATGATGAAAATTGAAATCAGTGCATTTTAAATTTCTAAGGCATATTTTAGCCATTTAGTTTATTTAAAAAAGCAAGTTATTATAAAAAATAAAATAGAAGAAAATGTGAACCTACTACCCAGATATGTCCTCAGTGTTAGCTCTTTAACTCCCTTTTCATGAGGGGGGGCTTGTATGTGTGTGTGTACACTCTTCATAAAGCTATTTTCATAGTGTTTTTTTCCCCACTTATAGCATAATGGGAACACTTCCCCAGTTCATTAAACATTTTTTTATATCATAATTTTAGTGGCTACTTATTTTATCTATTTACTGTTTTATTGACAAACTTTTTTTAAGCACTTTATTACATAATTGTGCTGGAACACAGAGATGAATTAGTTTCTTGCTCTTAGAGAAGTTACTTAGGGATGAGATACTTACAACAAATTATCAGAGTACAACATGATATATATGTGCTTGCCATAGAATGTCATGCACAGGAAATTGTGGGAAGCAGAGCAGGTGGGCAGGGAGGGTACTGAGCCCACAGGGGCATTTGGAATGGCACCTAGAGTAATTCAAGTTCCATCTCACAGGTTTAAAGGGCAAAGGGTAGTATGCCAGGATTAGAGAGGCTGGAGACACTAGCAATTTATTGCAGTTAACACTTCAAAAGACCAATTTAAAAACAGACTCAGAAGCATACATTTTACAGCTGTTCTATATATAAAATTGCAGGCAATTCAATAATGTATGAATAGTATACTAAGTAATTAATTTCAGTAAGAAGACCCATTTAAGACTTGGACCATGGATAGAATTGGTTTATTTTAAAATAATGTCAACATCATGTAAGGGTTATAGTGATTCTTTATTATAATCCGTAACAATAATTTTATCAGAGTACATATTACATAATGGTGGTTAAGGTAATTAATTTGAAATTACTGTATTTTTTATATTCCTAAAGGAGTAAAGAACTGAATACAGGGCAGCATGTGACACAGCAGTGATAAGATTTAACTTTGTCATCCTTGGAGTCCTATTTTTGTCAGGCTTCTCAAAACAATAAATAAATGACAAAGATGCAATACAATTTCCCTTATTTATTAGACTAATAGATCACAACTGTATTCCTTACATCTCACATTAATGTTATCCAATGCTTCCTTTAAAAAGAAAAACATTTAACAATGGCAGTTGTTAAGACATAGTCTGGGCATAAAATTGCCTATTAGACTAGTAAACATCCCCCTGTTATATTGTTGTGTAACTTTTTTTTCTTTTTCTACAGCTTGTTCTTCGAAAATGGTGTGAATTAATTCCTGGGGCTGAGTTCCGATGTTTTGTCAAGGAAAACAAGCTTATTGGTGAGTTCTTTTACCCTGGAAAACCATTGTTGAAAGAAGACAAGCTTTTGATAAAAAGAAATTCCTAGTAATTAGGACAGAGGTAACAATCGCTTTTTATCTCAGACTCTTCCTCTAACCAGTAGGTCCTGACTCTCTGGAATGCTGTATTGGCAGGACCCTGAGGCCATAGTCACTCTCCATGGAACACTATGTTCTGTGTGTGTCTGTCTGAATTCTAGAGATGAAAGTGAGGGTCTTTATGCTTCCCATTTTCGGATATGTCTAATATTACCGGCTTTCTCTTTGGGACTTTCCTAAGTATTACCAGCTATACACTGCTTATTTTCAGCATCAGAAAAATCCAAGTTTCTAAACTTTTTTTTTTCTATTATTGGAATGCTGCTTATTATTCTAGCAAGAGAAAAATATGTGGACAAGTAAGTACATTACTTTAAAAGCCACCCATTTTCTTTTTTCTCAGGTTATTTTGTTTGCTATAATTAATAGAAGTTATTAAACATTAATAATAAATATTGAAGATAACCTGCTCTTTTTTTGTCTGCACATTTTCAGTGAACCAAAATTTATCTTAAATGAAGAAAATTGTGATTTGAACAGAATCAAATCAATACTACTTATTTATTGAGTGTGATGTTGACATTTATTAGCTTACCTGAAAGAAACTTGGGGTATTTGAATATCATGTTGTTAGATATTCCTGAAAAAGCTGCACTTTACTTACAGCTAAAGAGGGGAACATATTTGTATGTAATTAAGAAATTGGGTGGAAGCCTTTCTTTCAGAACAGAGAACTTTTTCCTAGGTCTAGAGCAAATTGAGAGAGTTCCTATAATAGTCTCTTTAGTTTATTTAGAACGATATCAGCAAGTCACTCCGAAGAAAGGCATGTTTACTTTTCCATGGTTTGAAACATCAGGCTTGTGAAGGCAAGGTAGCCTGTGTATGAACAAGAAAACTAGACTGCTTCTATGAAAGTATGTATATTGAAGACATGTGGTGAGGAGTATTTTATATTTTCCCAAAGAAAGTGCAAAAGAATGCCCATTTATGTAGAGCTCATTGGAAAAATCAAAGAAAAGCAGTGACTATGTATGCAGGTTTAAAATTGGTTCGTTCTTTTTCTTTTTTAACATAGTAGGCATTTTTTTATGATTTTGAATTCTTTCCATTATATTAAATAAAAATAACTACTATTTCTAAAGTAAGAATGCATGGCAATATGGAACTTCAGGACTTACCTATCCATATGAACCTTTGCAACTAATACTCCTACTTTAGATGCCGAATAATATATAATTCAATCAGTATTCATCTGATTGGTCTTCAGACCTACTGTGTAATGGTTCTCAAGAAGAGTTTTAAATCACGTTTTGATGTTTTTGAAAAGAATATCATGTAATAACGGAATATAAAATATTTTCTTGTCAGCTATTTCTCAGAGGGACTACACACAATACTATGATCATATTTCTAAACAAAAGGAAGAGATTTGCAGATGCATACAAGACTTCTTCAAGAAACACATACAGTATAAATTCTTAGATGAAGACTGTGAGTATTTTTTATTGACTCAGTGAAATGAAATTAAGTGTAATGAAATGTATAATGTTAACCTTATTTCACGGTGGCACATATTTTAAAACAGAATTTGAGACACTATATTAAGCATTTTACTATGTTATTATTTGGTATTGCTGATGGTTTGCATGTTAGTTTTACCTTATTTAATTAGAGTCTCTTTTTAATACTGAGAGTTTTTTCCTCAGTATTTTATTAGACATTTCAAAGGGTCTGTATGTATAGAGGACAAAATGCTCCTGTTATTAGGACTAAATTAGCTAGGTGACTGATCTCCTTTTCTAGATTTTTTTATTTGAATGATCAGATAGCAACAGTTATATAGTATAAACATTTGTGAGTTGTTTTTATGAATTGAAAGTATATTGAGTATGAGAGAGAGTTTGTACACATCTTAAAATTATATCTGCTATGATTTACCTTTTTCTACTTGCCAAACCTGGTTCTGTGGCAGATTTGATTTTAAAAAAAGATAGTCATGCCATAAACATAGCTAGATTTTATGCTTTCCTACTACAAATTTTACTCATTTTATTCCCCATCCCTAGTAATGGGTGCTGCTTTTACTAGTACATGGAACCCATTTATAATGGTGAACTACTTGAGATGATTTCAATGTTTGGTTTGAATTTTTAAGTATAAGGGATTATGGCTGAGGACAGCAAAACGGAAAACAAAATTATATAAATAAAACATTGCAGCATTCCTTTTCATGTTTGAAGCTTTGAGATTTTAGAAGTACAAAGTCCTCCAGGTCACTTATACTCTGTTGTTGGAGTAACTAATAATAAAGTGCATTTTAATTTTCAGAAGGAAGCTTGGATAATGAAAATAGTTTGTTATTAACTTTGAGTTTTTTCTTTTTTACAGTTGTATTTGATATATATAGAGACAGTAGGGTAAGTAAAAACTGTGTTTGATTATGCTTTAAAATCATGACTGACCTTAGAAGTGGACTACATAGCCATTATGTATGTAAAGGGTCCACTGCACAAAAAGTATTTTCTCTAAGGTGTTGAAATTCACAGTGGTCAAGAATCTCCGCTTAAAATATACTTAACATGAGATTAGTATCTTCACTAATTATGTACCACAAGTTTAATTTAAAAAAATTTATTAGAGTTGACATGCAATATTATGTTAGTTTTAGGTGTATAGCAAAGTGATTAACATAGTACCCATCTGACACCATACACGGGTATCACAATATCATTGATTATATTCCCTATGCTATACTTTACATCCCCATGACTCTTTTTAAATCTGACAATTTGCATATCTTAATCCTTTCCACCTTTTCACCCATACCCCCAGCACACCTCTATCTGACAACCATCGATTTGTTCTCCGTATCTATGAGTTTGTTTTTGTTCTGTTTGTTCATTTATTTTATTAAAGTGAAATCATATAGTACTTGTCTTTCTGTGTCTGACTTACTCCACTTAACATAATACCCTTCCAGTCCATCCATGTTACTGCAAATAGTAAAATTTCATTCTTTTTTATGGCCAAGTAATATTCCATTGTGTATACGTACCACATCTTCTTTATCCAGTTGTCTATTGACAGACACTTAGGTTGCTCCCGTAGCTTGACTATTATGAATAATACTGCAATGAACATAGCAGTGCATATGTCTTTTCAAATTAGTGTTTGGGATTGCGAGGTCATAAGGCAGTTCCATTTTTAATGTTCTGAGGACTCTCTATAGTGTTTTCCATAGAGACTGTACCAGTTTACAGTCCCATCAGCAGTGCACTAGGCTTCCCTTTTCTCCGCATCCTCACCAACGCATGTTTGTTGATTTATTGACGGTAGCTGTTCTTACAGGTGTGAAGTGATAATCTCTTTGAGATTTTAATTTACATTTTAGGCATTATTAATTTAACAGATAGCTAAATGGCCACCTTATGTCCTACTTTCCACTTTTGTCAGGGGTCTGGGTCTGCTTAAATTAGTTCAGTTTGCACACTTAAATGTGGCCAGGAATTTGTCGTTTGATATTTAGATAATTATTTTTAGTGAACTGAAAGATCCTTAGCATGATTCGAGTCACATTTATCTTTAGACTTAAGATGAGGATTAGAGTATTTTATATTTATTTTTTAAATTTTAGAAGTGATGGAAACTTCTGTAATGAAAAAAGAAAACCAAAAAACCCGACTTAATGCTACAACTGAGATTTCACTATCAAAACATGTAACCTTTTTCAAAGAAATTTGGGTCACTGAATGTCTTGCGATTAGTATTTATTGACTTAGATGTTAAGAAGAAAGCAGGTATGTTTTCTAAATATGTGGCCCATATCTTACCAAATGTTACCCACACATTTCTCATTCCATCAGCCTCATTGGAGCGATGCTTGTGATACCTTTCAATCGTTCTTTGGACAAAAGGATTTGGCCCATATGGTCATATCTCCAAATAACTGTTAACTGTTTACTTAGCTTTGTTAAGCCAGAAGATACCACTTACTGTTTTCATCTTTCTGCCTTCAAGGGTGATGTACCTATTAAAAATCAGGAAGAGGAGTTATAAATTGAGATTTGGTAAACAAGAGGAATGCTTCTTGGCAGAGTTTCAACTTTATTGGAAACAATCCTTAGAAAAAAGATGGGAAACCAGTATGATGGAATGGGTAGAAACCTGAGCTGATAGACAGAAGCCCACGGCTCTACTCCCAGCTCTATTTTTAACAGATAGATACTGGCCACGTCTAAGCATTCAGGTGGCCAATGTCTATCGAGAGACTCTGATGTGTTAGATACCATGCTTCTAACAAGAAACTTCCAACAAGATGATCTCCTGACCTTGAGCTTAATCTCCAAGACTTTGAAACCCAGGGAATTGGCATGGTAACAGGCTGGATCAAATCACTTAGAAAACCTAGCCATTTGCCCTGAATGTGCAGCTCAGAATAGCTTTATTCTCATTTAATTCAGTATGTCACTTAATTCATATACCCCTGAGAGGTATGTATTATTTGTTCCCATTTTACAGATATTAAAACTGAAGCACTTATATGGTTTTTTTAAAGCATGTTTTATTGATTAAGCTATTACAGTTGTCCCATGTTTTCACCCTTTTATCCCCCTTCATCCTGTACCCCACTGTCCCACCAGCATTCCCCTACTTCATGTCCATGGGTTGTACATGTAAGCTCTTGGCTTCTCCATTTCCTATACTATTCGTAACCTCCCCCTGTCTATTTTGTACCTACCATTTATGCTTCTTATTCCCTGTACCTTCTCCCCCATTCTTCCCCAACCCCCTCCCTGCTGATAACCCTCCATGTAACCTCCATTTTCCGATTCTGTTCCTGTTCTAGTTGTTAGCTTAGTTAATTTGGTTTTTTGTTTGTTTTTAGGTTCAATTATAGATAGTTATGAGTTTGTTGTCATTTTACTGTTCATAGTTTTGATCATCTTCTTTTTTCTTAGATAAGTCCCTTTAACATTTCATATAATAAGGGCTTGGTGATGATGAACTCCTTTAACTTGACCTTATCTGGGAAGCACTTCATCTGCCCTTCTATTATAAATGATAGCTTTGTTGGATAGAGTAATCTTGGATGTAGGTCCTTGTCTTTTATGACTTCGAATCCTTCTTTCCAGCCCCTTCTTGCCTGAAAGGTTTCTTTTGAGAAATCAGCTGATAGTCTTATGGGAATTCCTTTGTAGATAACTCTGTCCTTTTCTTTTGCTACATTTAAGATCCTCTCCTTATCCCAGCTGGTGTAGCTCAGTGGATTGAGAGTCGGCCTGCGACCCAAAGGGCCGATGGTCAGATTCCCCAGTCAGGGCACATGCCTGGGTTGTGGGCCAGGTCCTCAGTAGGAGGGGCGTGAGAGGCAACCGCACATTGATGTTTCTCTCCCTCTCTTTCTCCCTACCTTTCCCTCTGTCTAAAAATAAAATAAATAAAATCTTTTTAAAAAATTCTCTCCTTTAATCTTGGGTAATTTAATTATGATGCGTCTTGGTGTGTTCCTCCTTGAGTCCAACTTCTTTGGGACTCTCTGAGCTTCCTGGACTTCCTGGAAGTCTGTTTCCTTCACCAGACTGGGGAAGTTCCCCTTCATCATTTTTTTCAAATAAGTTTTCAGTGTCTTGCTCTTTCTCTTCCCCTGGCGCTCCTATGATTTGGATGTTGGAATATTTAAAGTTGTCCCAGAGGTACCTAAGCCTCTCCTCATTTCTTTGAATTCTTGTTTCTTCATTCTGTTCTGGTTGAATGTTATTCAACCTTGAGAGTTTCTGGGAAGAGATTTAAACCATGATGTAAAACTCATTTGCATTTAGTTGGTGGCACTTGTATCACCATTTGTTAGGCACTTTCTTGAATACATAATTTTATGACTCTTGTAGAAAACTCTTATGTGGTCCCTTATATGAAATATAACTGAAGTATGTGGGCTTGGCAATATTTTGATGTGTCTGCTTTCTTACTGCTGCTGGCAGGTTGACTCAGTGTTGATTGATTCTACTTTATGTGTGTAAAGTGATGGCCTGCCCATTCAGTAGGTCTGGGATGAGGCCTGGAATGTGCGTTGTAAGATGCTTCTTAAGTGTTGCTAATACACTAACTACTAGAATTTGGAGTAACTGCCTTAGATACTTGAAGAATTATTCTGGTCCCCTTATGTTACTGTGTCTGATTTTGAGTCATTAATATTGTTGAGATTGGCTCCATTGTTACTTGGCTTCTTTCCTTTTTGGGGAGAGGGAGAATCATGCTTTCTGGGTCTAAGAATTCATTTCCTTTGTCAGTTGTGGAGAATTCTGAACTCTCTTTTCAAGTATTGCCTCTTCCTTTTCTATCTTTTGACCGTTGGAATTCTATTTACAGGTAGGTTTGTTAGAGCTTCTCACTTTATCCTGTCTCTTGACATCTCATTTTCCACCTCTTCCTCTCTCACTACTGTGTTGTGTAATTTTCTCAGATATATTTCCAGTTTACTGGTTCTCTTTCAGCTAAGTCTAATCTGAGATGTTTAACCTATCACTGCGTTTTAAATTGTGTCAGCTGTATTTTTCACTTCTGTAGGTTCTATTTGGTTATTTTTCAAATCTGCCTATTTTTTAAATAATATCTTATGTTTTAGGGTTTTGATTTCTTTTGTATTTTTAGTTGTTTAAAACTACTGATTATTTTTGCTTAGATATTTTGAGATATAATTTACAAAGAGTTGAATTTATCCTTTTTAGTGTATAGTTCTGTGAGCTTGAAAAACACATCTAGTTATGTAACCACTATTACAATGATGACATAGAACTAATTCACTCCTTAATTTTCTCATGACCTTCCCTGTATCCTAGCCCCTGGCAAACACTGCTCTGTAAACCTACTGAGTTATTTTTAAGTTTTTAATCGGTAGTACATTCACATTGCTTAAAAATTAAATCAGTGTGAAAATATACATAGAAACCTCTGACCCGCTCCTCTCTTGCAGGCTCACTTTAATTAGTTCCTTATATATATCCTTCCAGTATTTCTTGATGCAAAAATAAGCAATATACTTATTTTGTCCAATTTTCTTACATAAAGTTAGCATATGATAGGAAGTCTGCACCTTGCCGTTTTAACATTTTTTAAAAACAGTGTGTCTTAGAGAGCTTTCCAGTTTCTTACAATGGTACAGCGTTTGTCCTAGAGATACACTGTATACTTTGTTTAGCTGCTTTCCTATGGAGAAACACAAATTATTTCTAGTCTTTTGCAAATTGTGCTGTGGTAAAAATCCCATGTATATGTTGTTACATACATGTGCAAGTATATCTACAGGATAAATTCCTAGAAGTGGGATTGCTAGCTCAAAAGGCTAAATGCATTTTAATTTTGATATATATCGTAGCTTACAGTCTGTGAGAGCTATACCGCGTAATCCCAACCGGCAATGTACCGGGATGTTTCCTCAGAGCTTGCCGATGGAGCACATAGTCAGACTTCCTAGGGTTTTTGTTGTTGTTTGGTAGATGAAAAGTGATGTTTCAGTACAATTTCTATTTTTATTATGAGTGAATACATTTTATCTTTTCATATACATAAGGGTAATGTCTGTAAACTCTTCATTTTTTTCTATTTTCTTATTTTCCTTTAAAATATAGGAAAATAGACATTAGGCCTTGGGATTATCCGACTTTACTAGTCTTTTGCTATGAAGATCAAATATATTATTTCTTTTGTGACTTCTGAATTTGAGTCATAATTTTAAAAAATACCGCCCCATTGTTTTCTAGTTCTTTTATGACTTACTGGTTATACGTTTAAATCTTTGATCTATTTGGCATTTGTCCTGGTATACAATATGGATTCAACTTTGTCTTTTTCTGGATTTTTACCCAGTTGTCCTAACACCAATATCTTTTATTTTACATTGTCGTCCTGTTTGATGATGATTTTTTCCTCAGGTCTTGGTGCTTTCACCCCTAGTTGTTCAATTTTTGTATTTTCATTCATGTTGATTATTTGCTTTTGGTTTTGTAAATCAGTCTATTTATCTTACCAAGAGTTCATCTTCGGTGAGCTTGTTTTGTTTTGTTTTGTTTTGTTTTGATCTGTGAGAATCCCAAAGATTCCAAGTTTCAAAATTTTCATTTGCTTCTTCCATGTTCCCCATACTCCAGTCAGAGAAAAATAAGCTTCCTTGTCTCCTTTTCTAGTCATAGGAGCTTTATCTTTTACTCCCTTTACCGAGGAGGCAGCCCTCTGAAGTTCCCTGCTGGGTTCTGAGTCGCTTCTCGTGGCCAGTCTCCTGTTCCTGTGTGGATACTAAACCCTGCTCCGAGGTTCCTGGGAGGAAAACTTGCCCAAGGGTTCCCACTGCATCAGTTTGTATGCTTATTTCTGTTTTTTGGCTCCTGCTCATTTCTGGCTCCTGAAATCCCCTTTCTTGTAATCTCATTTATGCATTTAAAGGGATTATTTTAACCTCAGTTTCACCTGGTTTGGAATGGGTGGCCTTTGAAGTTCTTTTAACCCACCATATTCTATATTGCACACCCTAGATTCTCCCTCGAGTGGTCTGTCTTCTCATGGCCTGCACTTGGTAGTTTTTATTGTTACTGTTGTTGTTTCCCCCGAAATGGGCTGCTTTTCCTCCCACCACCTGCCTTCCTCCCAGATCATCACTGTGATCTTCAAATCCCAAGTTTCTTTGGGGTGCTTTTCCACCTTCACCATGCGGATTTAGGTAGGGTCTCCTTATTTTCTATTAGTCTTATAATACCCTGTTCTTATCTTTATTGAACCATTTCCCTGTGTACCGTGCATGTTGGGTGGTTTTTGTTTCTTTTTCGGTGTGCGTGCATGTGCACACCTGGCACAGTGTCTGGTGCATAGAGATTCGGGCAGGTGGGTCTGGTCAGCTGGTAGGCTTCGGGAAGGCTGGTGAGTGGGTCTTATCTGATGGACTGCCTGAAAATAGAATTTCTCAGGATGTCTCCTGTCTGAGCTGTCACATGAAAATCATGTTATCGCTATAAAATCCTCATCTTGATAGTTTTATGCCTGATTACATACAGCTGGTTTTACTTTTCATTGAACTAGAGAATGGCTACTGAACTGTAGAACAAACTCTGCCAGTTACTAGTTCTAAAAGTAGTGATTTTTTTTTTTTTTTTTTTTACAATATGCCATATTTTTAGTTTGTAGAACTTAATATTCCTGTACTGACAGGCTCAATAATGTTTTCTTTTTATAATTAGATGGTTTTACAGGTTATAAAAGTCAAGTAGAAAGGGTTTGGAGATTAGAAAATACTCATTTTGTTGAAACAACATATAGCATAATAAAGACATCTTTGTAATTGCCCCAAAGACAAAGCTGACGTTATTATCAAGAAGTTGATGGCTGACATTATTTCATGTAGTTAAAGACTGTACAAGTGGGTGCCAAACTCATGCGAGGAAACAACTCAAGTGGCATGAAAGAGTTGTGAGATTTCTCCTGGGGATTGTATAAAATAAGAAACTTACCCAAATGGTGTGTGGTACAAACTTCCCGTGATGATTCTTTGGCACTTACCAGATGTTTGTAATGGTGGACGCAAGTTCTGATAATGTATTTCTTAAAACTTTTCTTTAACCCAGATGAGAAACAGTGCTAGACAGTGGTAATGGTGACTTGGCAATCTAGTTTCTTAGTCATTTGTAATTTTATACACACGTCTGATCGAGGCGTGGTTAGTACACATTTACAGGAAAGCCTCATTGTCAATAACAAGACAGTACAATGATATGAATGTTTCAGTGAGAAAAATCAAGAGGAGCGAAGATGAGAGTTTGAAGGAAATGTGTGTCTACTAAATGTCATTTGTCTTCGAGGTCTTCCGTCGGCTTTACTCTCTTGGCAGGATTTCAGACTCCCGCTCTAATGTCAGTGCTCTGCCACTTTATCCGAAGATGCCTCTGACTCAAACTTAACTCAGTCTGACCAGCTCAGAAGGACTTTTGCCCTGAGCCTGGAACTATCTCTCAGAGTAGGAGAAGGCATAAATTTCTTTTAAAGGTTGATATATTTTTTAGCTCTCCCCTTTATGTGCTATTAAGCTCTCACATATAGACAGACAAATATTACATTGAAATGAAAGAAAACGGCATATCCATACTTTTTTCTACATGCTTCAAAAAAAGTAATGCACCCTTTGCTGTAGCAGCCTCTCAAGGGTAACGAAAGGTGCTCTCCAGAACTTCTGGCTCTTTCCTGCCTCTGCAGGGCAAAGATAATCTTGAAAGATAATCAAAGACCAGTGTGCTTCCCTCCCACTTCCTGCCAAAGCATTTCAGTCATGCTCAGTTTAACTTTTTGTGAGACTGTCCTTTTTCCTGGTTGGCTTTTTGACTTAAAATTCTTACATGACCTGAGGCAGGAGTTGCAATAGGTCTTCATCGGGCTTTCTTTTTCTAGGTCTCTTTTCTGCCTTTCTGCATTTACAGGTGATCTTCTCTTTAGATACGGCTGTGCCACTTGATTTATCCAGGTGGCCCATTTTCAGTGGAATCTGGAGGACTTTCTCCAGTGGGATCTGAAGGAATTAGCTATCTTTTGAAATGTTATAAGATATTTAAAGATTGTCTTTTGGGGTAAAATAATATGAAAATGCTCTTTTTATAGAGTTTAAATGTTTGTTTTTATCCTGTGCCTCTGAATTTTTCTCTGTCCTGCAGGGGAAGGTGTGGCTAATTGATTTTAATCCATTTGGTGAAGTAACAGATTCATTGCTGTTTACTTGGGAAGAACTGATATCTGAACGAAACTTAACAGGTGATTTTAGTGAAGGAGATGCCCTGGAGCAGGTAAGATGCTTTTAAAAAAAACCCCAAAAAACATAAAGGAAACCTTTTCATTCCTTCAATGATTGCTAGTTCTCTAGGCACTTGATTAGGCAGCAACTTGTACCCTTGGGAATACAGAGTATAACAAACTTACTAATAGATTCTTGCCCGTGGAGATGAGCAAAAAAGGGTGTGTGTGGTGATTATTCATTTAAATTCATGTGAAGAAATAATGGTCATCTGCTACATTTTTTTCTGGTAATTTTTTTTTCTTGGCTCCTTTTATGCTGCCCACCTGGAAGAATTGTGACCCTGGGTGGGTCAGTTCACACATCAGTTTATTCTGATCCTCAGCCCCGGACTGCTGAGAGCGAGAGAGGGCAGTGACCCAGATGTTCAGATCAGGCTCTCCTCAACAGTCCTGACCCCAGCTTCAGTCTGGCCCTCATTACTGTGTCTTGTCTCCCTCATCAGGGTGCCCATTTCACACCTTTCCATGCTCCTCAGATCCTCTCTGTTCCCTTTCTTATCAGCAGAGATTTCACATTCTTCATCAAAGGAAAAGATAATGCACTCGTGAGAATTTACTCAGTTTCATGTCATCAAACCTCCGAACTTGTCTGTAGCCGTCCCAGATCTCACCTCTACCTGCCCAGCAAACCATTCCTTCCCATCTCACCTTGTACTGTTATTTATCTTCCTTCTTGTTTTGGGTTTTTTTCCCAGTCTCTTCCTCTCTACCAACTCTTATCTCTCAGTAGTTCCCTGTGTTCAGCTGTCTCCCATGTTAAAGACAAAATCTTTAAACCTGTACCTTCACCCAGCCGCTCTCTCCTTTCTGCTCATATTCACAGCCATGCCTTCTCACAGCGTCAACTTTGTAAAGCTTTGTTCTGTCTATAAAAGTACTAGATGCTTATTTTTAAAGGAAGTTCTAAAATTGCCCACAATCCTACCACCCTCAGAGCCACTGCTTATATTTTAATAGTCACATGCCTTTACACAAACTTATTTAAATAAATGAGATTATATTACATATGAACTTATGTATCCCCTGTTTTTCATGTAGTAATATCCTGTGAATGTTTTACATCTTTTTAAAAACAGCTTTTTAAAAACATGGTCATTTTAAAAAAGACAGAATTAGAAAGAGGCAAGATCAGAAACCCTACCACCGAGAAATAGCCATCATTACCACTTGAGTTAATATTTTTTATAGACATTTTTGTGTGTGTGGATACCCCGCACATTTTTACCTAAGTAGGATCGTGATGGTTTCCGTCACGCTATTATGTAACTTGCTTTTTTGTAACTACTTAGTAGTTGTATTCCATCACATTGTCCTCTGTCCTTGCTGCCTGCTGCTTCTCACCTGTCTCACCTGTAACTCCTCAGCCCTCTTAACCTCAGTGCCATATAAACTGCTCTTGGCAAGGGTCCCCCTGACTTGTTGCTAATTCCAGCGAACGGTGTGCCCTTCTCTCACTCAACCACTTGGCACCATTTGAACGTGTTATCTTACTATTCTTGTAACACCTTTTCCCTTGGCTTCCGTGGCACATGCTCCCCTCCGGGGCTTCTTCCTGCCCTGCTGGCTGCTACCTGGCCTTCAGTGTGACCATCTTTTGTCCATCTCCAAAACGTTTCTTTTCATCATACTCTGTCCTGGCTCCTTTTTGGCCCCGTTTCTCTAGATCTGACGCAACTCGATGTCTTCCCTCTTGAGGTGCTTGTCCACTGTGTGGTGCTTGCCTGTTCACTTGCCTGTTCCGCTTTAGACTGCACGCTCCTGAGCACAGAGGCAGCGTCTCTTGTTCCCCGACCGGGCATGAGATTGATGTGTGTTGAATTAGCGAGAGAAGGAATTTTACCCCTGCTGACATGTTACAGTTGTGGGCTATTAAATGTGAATGTCAAGGAGAAGAGTATAAATATGAGGGACACAGTTATTGAATAGAAACAGTTTGTATAAGATTTAATCTATGAGCCAAATAATATGATCAAATCTTTCCTTTTTTCTTTTTTCCTTCTTTCTTTTCTTCTTAATTTAAACAACATTATATAATTTAAACAACAAGATCAAATCTTTCCTTTTTTCTTTCTCTTTTTTCCTTCTTTCTTTTCTTCTTAATTTAAACAACATTATATAATTTAAACAACAAGATCAAATCTTTCCTTTTTTCTTTCTCTTTTTTCCTTCTTTCTTTTCTTCTTCTTACTTTAAACGTTATATTGGAAGTTGGGGGTTGACAAAGGGAAACGGGAACTGGCCCCGGCCTTTTCCCCAGCGTCACCCCCTGCCCGTCGCCACGCCGCAGAAGCCTGGCTGTCCTGCTTCTTGAAGCTCAGAGGTGCCTTGCCTCAGCGTCTCTGCGCGAGCTGTTCCACTGCCTTCAAAGCCGCGTTCTGCTGCCAGACCTCACCAGGCTGCTCTTATCATGCTTTTCAGCTCTCAGTCCAGACGTCTCTTCTTTAGCAAGGTCTCACCTGACCGCCCCCTAAAGTTGCCCACCTGGTTCTCCTCTTACGATAGCCTGTTTTTATAACACTTATTGCCATCTAAAATAATCTTGATAATTTATTCGTTTGCTTGCTTTTGGGCTGTCTACCTGCCTTATTTACCATTTTATCTCCCATATCTAGAGAAAGGCAGATGGACACATCTGACCCTCAGCTAGATAGCTACCACCCATGAAGTCCAAACCCAAGACCTTCTGTCTCCAAAACCCTTTTTGGCGCAGTGCAGCACATAAATATTATATGCAGGCTCCAAACAAGTACAGTTGACCCTTGAACAACATGGGTTTGAACTGCATGCATCCACTTGTTCTTGGGTATTTTTCCACTTGACCTGTGTAGTTAAAACCCACATTGCCCGAGCCCTGCGGTTGGAATCTGCACATGCCGAGAGCAGCTCCAGTTAGAGGATTTTCAGCTGCTCAGGGGGCTGGTGCCTCTGAGCTCCCTGTTGTCAAGGGTCAGCTGTACATTAAAGAATGTGCAGACTTGTTGAGTATGATACTCGTTTGCAGTTTCACGTAGGTGATGAGACAGATACACAAATGAGTAAGTTAAATGATGTAAAAGAAGTACGAACGTGTTAGGAATTTGAAACACTTGCTTGCCCTCACTATTAACTTTGTTCTCTAAGGCAAGGTTTCCTAACTGTGCACATGAAGAAAATGATAATATTTATAAAGCATTCTGGCCTGCATGAAATTGCTCGAGGCCAGAGATAACTAGCCTGAAGCCTCTGGCCCACTCTGGGATTAAAGAGACGCACGCCCCACGGGCAGCCCACAGGCGCTGCACACAGCACTTAGGGATCAGCCTAGCTCTCCGGGAGGACACTTTTCAGATACCTTATGTTTATGTTGTGGTGACTGTGCTGGAATATGTTACAATCTTTGTGCTTTCTTTTACTTCAGAATCTTATTTCTTCCTTATCTAGTAGATAAGAGAACCTGGAGTTGAAAATGTTACCATGATAGCATATTTTTCAGTTTGGAGAAGTGACCTAAAGTTTCTCACAGACTTTCCTTTCCTTTTTTGTAAAGGATTCTCCAGCGTTCCGTTGTACCAACAGTGAAGTTACTGTCCAGCCCAGTCCCTACCTGAGTTACCGACTGCCCAAGGACTTTGTAGACCTCTCAACCGGGGAAGATGCGCATAAACTCATCGATTTCCTTAAACTGGTAAAGTCTCTGTGTACTTGGTGTGCTGGTCACCTTTGTTTTTAAATTGGCTATTTAATATTTTATTTCAGTCTTACACTACCTAGACTTCTATTTGGTGATTATAAACTAAAGGAGCAGAATTAGTGAGTTAGGTCATTTTATAATGAAGTATGTAATGTGAGCTTAAGGAATAACCTATTTAATAATTAGAATGACAAAAATGCTTTTATGATGTGCATGCTTTTTGAATAACTTTCAATACTTCTCATTTTAAAGAAAATGTGTGTACTGTTACAGGCTGAGAGAATATCAGAGCTGTGCTGTGATCACTCAGGGAGAAAGTGAATGTTTGTATTTGTGTGTGTGTGTGGAATGTTTGTACTTGCAGAAGAAAAGGTGGACAATAGTCAAATACCTAAGGATAATATACTCTGGAATTAAAGTGGTAAACTAGTTGAGTAAATAAGTTCAGGCATGCTTTTCCGTGGTAATTTTCAGCCCCATCTTTTGCCATGGCCTCTAGAAAATGATACTTGCTGACAGAACAAGTGATCTTGGCTGAACAAACATGCCAGTTAGAATGTGCTATTTTAATGTAGTTTTGGTTTCCTTTGACAGAAAAGAAATCAGCAAGAGGATGACTGAGTAGAGTGCTAGAGTTCAAGACTGCATTAAGAAAGAAACCACCACTCCTTCAGGAAGCTGTTCATGGTTCACAACTTCTGTTAACCCAGGTGGAAGGGGGTGGGTGGGCAATGTGGAAATCAATGGCTTTTTATATTCATGTATATTAAGTTGGGAAAAAAACAGAGGGACTTTGCTACCTGTAAAAATAACATAATAAATAGATCTTAAACATAGGAAACCATACTGTTCTGATGATAAAATACTTTCTATGAAATACCTTTCTCTTTTGGCTCAGTCTACTTAGATATATCTATGTTTCCTGTACTATTTTTATACCTATCAGGTAGATGGGCAAATTTATATTTGTTATACAGAAGTGGATTCTTTCCTAATCATTCATTTTCCATTGAAAAAACAGAACCTCATATTACTATAGAAAATGTTTTTCCTAGTGGGAGGATTTTCATATAATCTTTCTATCAATTTAGCTTCAGTTTGGGTATAGCTAAAAGAATACAGACTTCTCAAACTGAAATAACCTTGAAAATTTCAATATATTACAACCACCTTAATATACAGGGTGGGGCAAAAGTAGATAATACAATTGTGAATATGCAGAACAGTTTATTTTTTGCATTATTTATTATGCTATTATTTTCCATATGAACAACTGTAAACCTACTTTTGTCCCATCCTGTATATTACTAAAACGATCATAGGTTTAATTAGAATATGGCCTTTTTAAATGGGACTGAGCCCTGACTGGCGTGGCTCAGTTGTTGGGCTTCATCCTGCAAACCGAAAGGGCACCAGTTCGATCCCTGTCTGGGCACATGCCTGGGTTGCTGGCCAGGTCCCCAGTTGGGGGTGTGTGAGAGGCAATCAGTTGTTGCTCTTGCACACCTATGTTTCCCTCTTTTTCTCCCTCCCTTCCCCTCTCTCTCAAAATAAATTTTTAAAAATCTTTAAAAAAATACTGGAATTGTTGGGAGGTAGATTCACTCTTCTTGGCCACTATTTTAGTAATTATTCTTCAGTGGCCTAATTGATGTTGATAATGATGGTGATGATGGTACTGATAAGACCTTACGAACTTAGCACTGACTATATGCAAGACACTCTGCTAAGTGCTCTTTATCTGTTATTTTATATCACCTAGCAGTTTGAAGAAACAGACATTACAGTTTCCCAGGGTATCTATTTAACATGGTTTCAAAGAACATTTTATTAGTTGGAGGCATGTTTCTTGGCACAGGAAACAAATATGAATGCTGCCCAAGGAAGATACGGAGGACAGGTGAGGCAGAGTTGCCTTCTTTGTACAGTGAAGTCACATTATGAATAATGATGAAACATATTTCTTTTTTGACTGTCTCAAAACTCTAGCTTTCTGTGTGGTGTCTCAGTTACAATCACTTGATATCAGTGCTTTAAATACAAAATACAAAGATCAAGTTCTTCCAGCGTGGTTTTTTTTTAAACTGCTCATGGGTGTTTGTTAGCTTATAATGGAGGGATTTTGTTTTTCTTTTAATGTGAGTTGATTTAAGCTTAACTCTGGAAACTGGCTTTGCCAAGATGGTATTTTACCAGTCAAAAAAAAAAAAAAAGTAAATGTACTGATACTAGCTGAAAAAATTCAGGCTATATATAATAAAAAGGAATCAAGCAAAATTTGGCAAGTATTTTATAATCAGTGCAATTCATTGTGTAAAACTCATTAAATTTTTGCGTTAATTTTCTTAGGGAAGTTATTGAATTGAGCACTCACTTTACATTTAAAAGTGTGGTTTTTTTGTACATTGTTTCCTTTACCATATTTAATTTCTGTTGACTATCCTGATGTTAATATTAAATATTGGATAACATACAGAAAGTATTCTTCTAAATTCAGATACCAGTTATGACTGTCTGAAGATTAGTTTTGAATTGTCCTTTTATTTTATTGACATTATCCGGATAGTCCTTTCTTTGAGGTGCATCGGGTTTGTGCTGAGTTTTGAAAGCGAGCACCTGTGTCACCCCTCTGCCTGTCTCTGAAACCCTGTCTTCGGCAGAGACAGCATCACATGCGGTGGCTTGACAGGTTGGACCAGGCGTGTGTGCTCTGTCCTGCAGGCCGCGGTACGCACATGGGCCTCTGGTTCAGCAGACTTTACCCCAAAGCTCTGCTTTAGAAGGTTTCACTTTCATGTGCATTTTCTGTCTGGATTTTGCCTGAAAAAACAAAAGGAAACCTTATATGACTGTTTTTTGAGCTTAAACTTGTTTTCTTACCTGTAGAATGGGAGAATAATAATCATTAGTACATGCATCTATTAAATGAGATAAACATGTAAACCTTTTCATATAGTGCATCACACATAAGGAGCCCTCAACAGTGGTACCTATTGTTATCATTTTGCTCTACAGACCTCTGTCTGTTTATTAAAGGCAAGGTCTTCTTACCAAAATCAAGGAAATTTTTAGTGGAAAGGAACTTAAGAGATCATTCAGGCCAATATCTTTCCCTTTCTCTCTCTCTCCTTATGTTCCTCCCTCCCTTCTTTCCGTTCTTCTTCTTCTTTTTTTTTAACACAGAAGAAAACTGTTGAGAGGAGTTAAGACTTGTCCAAAATCTAGATCAGAATCAGAACCACAAAAGAACTTTCAGTCTAATGATTTTCTCTAAGGGTTTTTAGCCTAATATTTTTTACAGCCATGCGTCAACCAGGATAAATTATTATTTTACTAATACAATTTTCAAAAAAGAATTTTTAAATAAAAGTATAAATTCATGGCCCTGGCTGGTGTGGCTCAGTGGACTGAGTGCCAGCCTGTGAACTGAAAAGGTCACAGGTTCGATTCCCAGTCAGGGCACATGCCTGGGTTGTGGGCCAGGTCCCCAGTTGGGGGCATGTGAGAAGCAACCAACTGACATCTCACACTGATGTTTCTCTCCCTCTCTCTCTCTCTCCCTCCCTTCCTCTCAAATAAGTAAATAAAAATCTCTTTTTAAAAAAAGTATAAATTCGTGTCACGCATTTGTAGGTAGAGTAACTAGATACAGATTAAATACAGAGAAATTAAGTGAAAACTCTTTAAAGATTAATTCACGTTTATGTTTATATTAACAAGTTTATTTAAACAATAAGACACTTGCCTTGACAGGTGTGGCTCAATGGGATGGGCATCATACCACATACCAAAAGGTTGCTTGTTTGATTCCCAGTCAGGGCGCATGCTGCCTGGGTGGCAGGCCACGTCCCCAGTTCGGGGGCTTGTGAGAAGCAACTGAGCGATGTTTCTCTCTATTTCTTTTTCCCTGCCTCCCACTCTAAAAATAAAGAAAATCTTTAAAAAAACAAAACAAAAGAAGACACTTGACTTGAAAACTGCCTAAGATTCATTTCTTTTAGAATAATGTATCCCTGCCTAAAGACAGATTGCCTTACATGTCACAGCTACGGAGGAAAAAGTTATGAAATTGTCCTTGGTTTCATAATGATAAAAAGATTAAAATTCTCCAATCAAACAAGGTATGCAAGGATTTTTATGGGGGTTTTTTGTTGTTGTTGAACAATGAGAGCAGAATAACTTACTGGAATATAAAAGTAAGAGCTGAATGAGCTTCCGCTAATGGAGAAAAGCGGTATCTTCACAGAACCAGCAGTTTTCCGCATCACATCTCCTGCTGTCGTTCAGAACACTTGGTTAAAACAAAATGCAAATGCTTGTGCACATGCATCAGTTACTTTATGTACAATAAAGGGATGGGGACAGGGAAAATGAAAGAGTAGAGGAAACGATACTGTAGTCGTCAGGATGTGGTGGGACCAAACTGCAGTTTTCTAATTGAGAACGTCTTCTTGGTCTGGAGGAACAGAGTTCTGAAGTGCAGTAGCAGGTTCCCTTTTTAGTGGGCACCTCCTGTCTGCTGCTGGATCACATCCACTGTTCCTTCGTCCTCCGTTTCCAGCTGTGCGGGTGTGTCTGTTTCATTGCTTGGCCACTCCTCAAATTGGAATCTGATCTGCCTCACTGACAAACCCTGTCATTCACAACACCTTTCATTAGCTTACTAAATGGTGTATGCTATTTAAACTGCAGCACAGAGCCATCCTGCCCCGCCACCTTCAAATTATTCATTGTTCGGTCTTGACTCTTCCTTGGGCTTTTCATTGGCCATGGTGCCAGTCACCTCAGCTGGTGCTTCGCTAAAGAGGTACCAACTGCACTGAATGAGCCCAGTTTTAGATATTTTAAAGACAAAATTCCTATTTAACTTACTGTTTTAGTCACGTGTTGGCTCATAGTAAGTATGCTAAGAAAATAGATAATGACACACTTCCCACTCACACACAGTGTACGTATATATGTTTGCACATCCAGAAGAGGCTTGAGGAATAGGAATACAGGATCTAGTAGCCACTAAGTAGTTGATGAAATAGCTGAAAGGCTCATGTTAGGGGGTTGGGCAGTGAGTCTGGCATTAATTACCTGAAGAGAGAATATATGCAAATGCATCTTTTTTTTTTTTTTAAGTCAAGGAAAACCAAATAAAACAATTCTAAACACACAGAGATGGAAAGACTAACACAGGGGCTCATTTGGCCGTGTTTCCTGGACCCAGGTGCTGGCTGCCTGTCTTCACAGACCCAACAATAGAGTGCACCGTGATAAACAAAGAATGAGAAAGGAACTGTGATGAGCTGCCCACTGTAAACAATAATGGAGCGCTGGCCGGGTGACTCGGTTGGTCAGAGTGTCCTCTCGTACTCCAAAAGGTTGCAGGTTAGCTCCCCAGTAGGGGGTGTGTACAGGAGCCATCCAATTGATATTTTTCTCACATCTATGTTTCTCTCCCTTTTCTCCCTTCCTCTGAGATCAATAAACGTATCTTTGGGTGAGGATTTAAAAAAAGGAAAAAATAATAGAGTATGATACAGACACCTACTGTGATGAGAGAAGGAATGTCTGAGGAAGTGACAGTTAAGCTGAGACATGATGTTGAGAAGAAACCAACCACGTGAAGAGGGGCAAGCTTTCCGCGCAGGAGCAGGCGGGCGAGCTGGGCCGGCTGTGGGAAAGGCCTGGGGTAGAGTTGCCGCAATCCTGGGACTGCCGTGGGTGAGAGGAGAGACGGGTGGGGCCTGGGTCATGCAGGGCCTTTTGCCCCAGATAAGACAGTTTTCATTCTCAGGTGTGGGGGAGCCAGTCTAATTTAGGGTTTTGAAATGTAATTCTGGTTTCTGTGTGGAATGCAGATCAGAACAATGCCTAGGAGTGATCGTGGTGGCTCGAGCTATGGGCATGATACAGTTGAGAGGACGCAATGGCAGGATGCAGGGTGTGGCACAAAAGAAGAAATCGGGACTGATGTCGATGTTTCTTCTTTTATTTTTCATTTATTCGGTGACATTGGTTAATAAAATTATATAGGTTTCAGGTATGCAATTCTATGCTATATGATCAGTATATTGTATGTTCACCACCCCCAGTCAAGTCTCCTTCCCATCACCATTTATCCTCCCCCTTTTACCCTCCTCTACCTCCCCCCACCTCTTTTCCTCCAGAAATTACCATGCTGTTGAATGTCTGTGAGGTTTGTTTGTTTGCTTACTTCCTTCACTTTTTTTACCCAGTCTCTCAAGCCCCTTCCCCTCTGACAGTTGTCAGTCTGTCCTCTGTATCTTTGCATAATACTCTCCAAAGTTTGTAATTTGAACTACTGAGTCGAAGGTGATTCCATTTTTCTAAGAATGAGAAAGACTAAAGGAGACCAGTTAGGGAGGAAAATCAAGATTTTTGTCTTGGACATGAAGATTCCAATGACTTATCCCAGTAAAGACGTGAGGAGATATCGGATAGAGTTCAAAAGGTAGTTTGGGCTAGAAGTGAAAATCGAGGGAGTTAGCATATATTAGCATTTAAAGCCACTGAAATGGATGAGATTACTTAGAAAAGGCCCAAGGCTTTTCTGAAGGGAAATCTAACAGTTAGAACCTGTGTAGAATTGTAGGACTAGACTGAAAGTTATGGCACATCAGAAAAGAAAATCAAAAGGTGACTTTATGTCCTACTATGTGGGACACTGCTAAGAAGCTGAATAAGATAACAAAAAATCGTTCTTTCATATTTTATGTACTAATCTTTTAATTTGTTAAAAACCTAGAGTGGGTGTTTAACATGAATTTAGACTGGCTGTTCTTACTGATAGTTATTTATAAAATAAGTACATATCTCTCTTCATACAACAGAATTTAATAATACTTAGCAATATAATTATTTTGAGATTTGCTAATTGATCATTTTTTAACTTTGTTAAAGATGACGTCAACTGTATTTTGTGCATCACTGGTTTTCTTGAGTATTCAGGACTCGTGTTTGATGTGTAGAGTTCTTAGGAGGATTATCTCACCGTGCATTTATGGACTTTCAATCAAATGAAAACTTAACCCGAATTTCTCCTACTAATTACAAGTGGCCTGACCCTCCTCTCAAAAAAATAAATCTGTATAATACCAGCAATAATTTTGTAACAAGGTGAGCCACTAGGGAGTCAACTATCCTTTCATAGCATATATACAATCAATCACTGGGAACTTGAGTGTAAATAACAAAATAACCTTCAAAATAAGCTACAGCAAATCTTAATTTGAGGATCTGATGAATGCTAAGGGCTCTGAAAAAAATTTTTTACATACAATTACAGGGAGTTGTAGACCAGGATTAAGAACCCCCCAGGCTAAAGCCATGTGAGATCTGTTTAGAAGCCAAAGCTTGTGCAGTTGTAAGAATGGAGCCGCTTTATAGTGCACCTCAGAAAAGTAAAGCACACAGCTTAGTTTTAACTTAAATACAATTTCTCACAATGGTGTTTATGTAATTAATTCATTTGCAGTATATCTCCTCATAGAATCATTGGTTTTGTTCTCATAAAGAAACTAAACTGTGTATTAGAATTCAGCCAGAGCAGCAGAACCGGTATGAGAGGGATACAGGGTCCGGCAGAAGGAAGGCCCGCCTGAGTGTGGTTGGTAGGGTAATAATATGGGCGTAGTAACTTACGGTTTTAATTTGGACATTTCACCTAAAATGTCATATGGTGTGCTTGAGTATGATATTGTTCTGTTACAAAATTACAGGCTTATGATTTTGTAATAAAAGATTTTGTAATAAAGGGATGTTCTTTGTGCCAGACCCTGTATGTACATACATAAATATATACATATATGTATATGTACGTATATGTATATATTTAATATATACATATACGTATATGTACATATATGTATATATTTAAGCAGTCATTTGAATGCTTAAAGCTTCTCAGAGGTTACCCATTTCTTATAAATTAAAGTACAGGCTTCTTGGGTGGTCACATATATTTTATATGTGTACTTTCCTTTTGATGCTCTCCCACATGTCACGAAGGCTATAGCTCTTCTGCCTTTCACATACTTTCTGGCCGTGACACATGCTCTGTTCGGTCATGATGCTGATCCACTTGGGAACATCAGTCCCGTTCTTCTTCACTCCATCATCATAGAGATCTTGGACATTTTGGTCAACCAGTTCTTAATCAAGGAAAGAGCCATCTTCTGCCCTCCTACCCTTTGCAAAGGCAACCATCAGCTTGCGGAAGTCACCAGGTGAGTCAGAAATAATGTCTTCCAGATCAGTCTTACACATTTCCTTAGACCCTGTTAACTTCCTGCAACTTCTGATTGGTCCTTGAGCAGATGATCTCAGTGAGAGTCTTCATCAGTCCCCAGTCCCTTCATGGAGGCCTTCAGCCCGGAAGCATCATACTGAGCAGGTGTTTTCAGCAGGCCATAAACAATCGCCCTGTCCAGGTGGCCACACAAGGCTGACTTCAGTGCTGATGCAAGTCCCTTTTTGGTCCTTTCCTGGTAGGCAAAGGCAATAGCCTGTCTGTGTTCATTACTGCAGTTGGTCAAGATGTTGACAATGCTGACCTCATCCCCCCTTTGTCTTGATGACCATTTCAATGTTAAAAGCCTCTCGGTCAGCGTCAAAGCTGGTGTGGGCTTTGACCCACACACACTTCGGGTGTAGAGTGATTGACTCCATGCTGAGCGAGCACAGAACTTTGTGAACAGTAGACATTTTAAAACAAGCTGGGCTGGGTACTGAGAGCTTGAGTGTTCACAGATGCGGAACTAATTCTGTTTGTGTTTTTTTTATTTTAAGGAGCAAATTGATTGTTTACTGGAATGGTTTATCCTTGAAAGAAGATGTTTTAGAGAAGGCATTACACTTATTTTTGTGATGTTGCTGTTACTCCAAAACTGTTTCTTGAATCTTTTTGGAAATTTCTTGAGGTCCATTTATAAGCCACGGTAAAAAGTTTAATATTTTATTCAATATCTTGTTTTTGAACAAAGTGATACACAGTTCCATATCACAGTTCTTTCTTATTCATCAGACTTGGTTCAGAATTTTTCCAAAATTTAGATACCCATTTCAAGTAGCTTTAATTTTATGTCTTAGTAGGACATTAATTTTTCTGAAGCACAATTCCAGTCATTTGAATGATTAAAGCTTTTCAGAGGTTACCCATTTCTTATAAATTAAAGTACAGACTTCTCGGGTGGTCACTCAAAGCCCCGTGCAACATTGCCCATTCTCCAACCAACCTAGACGACCTGAGGGCGCTGAGGATGTCTGTCTTCCTCACCTATTCTGCTGTGCCTCGCCATTCCCACCCCTGTGAAACCCTCCGTTCCTATCTTCTGCTTATTAAAAGCCAGCCTTCAAGGCCTGGCTCACGTGGCATGCCCCTCATGAAGCTATCCCAAGAATGGTTTTTGTACCAGGATTCTCACAGCACCTCGATATTACTATTCCTTTTACATCTAGAACCCTGTCTAGAACCATGTAGGTGTCCGCATTCAATAATACCAGCTGTTAACGTGGAGCTGGTGAGAAGGGTGGCCTTGCCTTGTCTCCTTGTGGTGCTCGCTCTCTGCTCTATCTTGGCCACGTGGAATGTGATGTTGTGTCATTGAAGGTGTTCTGACTTGCAAGTGATTCAAAACGGGCCCCAGAACACTTTTCACAGCGGAGGCTCACCAAAATTGCATTGCTCCTGCGGTTAACAAGTTGAAAAATGCAAGACTCAATCATATACGTGGGTCTGTCTTTTTTCATCACAGTATGGGGTCGCTACCGAAGGTTATTAATGAGCATCTTGTCTTTCCTTAATGAACCAGATCATCAGAACCCGACTGCTGAGATCCCATCTCGCAGTATTCATGATCAAACATGTACTGGCCCCTAAACTGTGACTAAATTCCAACTGCGTAATTACTTCTGCCTGCTAGTTCTTAAAAAAACAAAAACAAAAACAAAAAACAGCCCAGAAACAAAAACACCACTACAGAACCTCAGTATGTTCTCTGGCTGCTTTCTGCTCATCTTTCAGGCAGCCTGCCTCCTTCCTGGTCCCTGGGCCCCAGCATTAACGAGCCCTGCCTCAACACGAGCCGTGCGCACACAGCTGCCGTCGCTGCCTGGGGAGCCCTGCCTCCCGTCCATTGCAAAGTCATGGAGATAGTTCTGCTTGTTTTGCATTTAAGCAGAAAATAGGGTTTTTGGGTTGCGATTGCCTGTCAGCACAGCCCAAGGATGACTCAAGTGGATTTGAGAGCCAGGCTGCCTGGGTTAAAGTCGGCTCTGCCGCCTGCTAACAGCTCGATCCTGAGTGAAGTATTGAATCTCTTGTGCCCTTTGTTTCCTAACGTATAAAGTAGAGAGGGCAATAGCACCTTCCTCACAGAGTTGTTGCCAGAAGTCAAAGTAGGACAGTTTCTGGCTTCGTAGTGTGTGCTCAGTAAATAGGAGCTCTTACTGCTCTGTGTCATCATCGTGTGATTTCAGGGAGCTGTCTACCTCTATACTTTATTTGTTTTTTAAATTAAATTTTATTGTTTATGTTATGTTATTACGTTGTCCCCACTTTTTTCCCCTTTGCCCATTTCTGCCGAGCCTCCACCCCAAGGCAATCCCCACTACCTCTGTATTTTAATAATCCAGTAACATTTTATGCCTTTGACCTTCCTCTCCGTCTGGGTGGACGGTTCTAGTGGCAGATGGCTCTGTATTTACTTTCTCCAGCCTACCTGCACGCCCGGACCTTTCTCCACCATAGCACTGCCTAGTGGAGCCAACATCCATCCAGCTTCCCAAGACTCTCTTCCTCCTTGAGAAAGACAGCGTGTGTTTCCAGAGCCATGCCACTTGACCTGGGATGAGGAAGGAGCAACATAGGGGTAAAAGTTTAGTTGAAATAAAACAGATATTATCAGGAATGCTTCAGATACCATTACATTAAAGAAATAGTTTGGGAACTGAAAAACAATGTGTCCATTCAGGAGACTCAAGAAATGACCAACCTGGTAAAAAAACAAAAACAAAAAAAAAATCTAGGATAATGTCAAATGCTTCATGTACAGTACCTAATTTTTAGCGCTATAGAAATATGAATTAAGCAATAATTTCCCCCCATTTAATAGAAGATGAATCTAAGTCCAGAGACTATACCGTTCACTCTATATTGTGCTACTTCGAAAACCATAAGAATAAGCTGAAGTCTGTGCAGGTTTGTGCACACTGTATTTGATTGACCTGTTGCCTTTTTAACTTTTTCCTACATGTAAAATATATATATATATATATATATATATATATATATATATATATATATATTCTTAAAAAATTCTGGTGGACACCATTGTTACAAAGTGGTTCCTACTCTAATGAACTAGATACCAAGCATAGGAACAAATTTGGAAGCATGCAAATTAAGACTTGTAATCTCCTTACTCCTTTTAGAAGAGACTAATTTCACTGTATTCTTTCAAGAGTTAATGATTTTCTCGCCGTTCACGTTACCACCCACATCATTCAGTCAGGTTGGTTCATGTTAGTTCCATAGTGGCATTCTGAGAGGCCAGCCATTCCTCCCTGGGGCCAAGGAGACAGCCCTGCCAGGGAGCACACGCACTCTGCTCTGCTTTGCCTTGGATTGGCATCTCAGTGACAATGCTTGTGCCTCCATATGTGTATTTTTTACCATGTGCCCTCAATGAGGCTTTGGCATAATGGGGTCCCTTCTACTAAAGCAACCGTGAAGCTGCGTAATGGGGTTTTGTGCCCTTGGGTGGAATCCACTTACGTTCTGATGGAATAGATTCCTCAACTTTTATATTGGGAAAACCAACTCAAACCTGGGCGGGGGGGGAACCCCTAAAAATGGAAACATTGCACTGTGTAGGTACAGTTTTTTCCTGCCTTTCCCCACTCTAGAGTAGGACCTTAGCGCACCTGTGTGCAGGGCTGCATCAGAAGCAGCGTCAGAGAGAATTTTCACTTGTTTTTGAGTCTTAAGTGGCTATATTTCTTTTATCTGATTTCCCCTTCTCCTTATTCTTTGATGTCTTTCGTTTGGGTTTTTGAACGCCCTGGACGGGTAAGAGGCAATAGCCCCTGACCTTGAGGAGATTTACAGCTCAGGAGCGAAATAGGGGCACACAGCATACAGAAAGACTAGGGAAAGATACGCGGGTGCCTGTGTGTTAACATCCAGATAGCAGTAAATGAAGACGTGCCTTGATGTGTAGTTGGTTTTACAAGGTGTAGAAAGTGAGATACTAGAAATTAAAAGTTGGTTTAAGCCCTGTCCAGGGAGCTCAGTTGATTGGAGCCTTGTCCCGTACACCAAAAGGTTGTGGGCTTGATTTCCGGTCAGGGCACATACCTAGGTTGCAGGTTCCATCATCGGTCAGGGCGCATACGGGAGGCAACTGATTGATGTTTCTCTTACTCTCTCTCTCTCTCCCCTCCTCCCTCTCTCTGTAAAAATCAATAAACATATCCTCAAGTGAGGATTTTTTTTTAAAAGTTGGTTTAATATAATTTATTGAGTTTATAAGAACAGTACTCCATAGTAAAAAAAAGAAAAAAAATCCTCCCATTTTGTACCAATCCATCAAATGATCAGCCCTAAATATGTTTTGTGGCCTGTTTTCAAGGCCACACAATTCCATATATACTACTGTGACATTTGAGAAGTGAGAGAAGGGAGCTTGTTGAAGGGATTGTATCTTCTATATTGGATTTCCCTGGCATCAGTGATCGTTGGACATCAATGATCATTGGTTGTGATTGGGAGAATCAGGGCACAGAGGGTACTTGGTGGGTAAGTAAACCCTGGAACGCAGGGGTCTTTAAGGAAAACAATGTATGCAAAGCTGTTGAAAGGCTTGGCTCCTGCCTTCATGCCCTACCTTTATTTGAAGTTCTGCCTTTATTTGCAGTTCATAGGGTGTCTAACTACTAAGAACTTCAGCCAGCAATTTCTCTGAACAGGTGGAGGCTCGCCTTCCTTTTGATGGAATTATTTCTTCAGAAGGAGTAAGCCCGTCCTTAATCTCATTGAGTTCTTTCCAGTCACATCATTGCACAACACTGGGCTAATAGGCATGGCTCATTATTTACCTCCCTCCGCAGCCCTGAGCCCAGGGCACGAACGAGTCCGGATGTTATGTATGCCTGTGTATATGTACATATACACTTACAAATGTTCATGTAAAACTGGTTTGCTTTGATATGCCAGGCAACACTTGAATTTCACATACGGAAGTGGGCTGGTAACACAAAAGAAGAATCGTCCAAAAGATGCAGTCCCTCAGCGTGAGGGGTGCCTGGGAATGAGCTGACCTCGGGAACTTCTGTGTGTCGTCCCGTAGGGTAAATGGAAGTGGAGCCAGACCAGAACCCTGCAGGGTTTTCCTCCAGACTGTCCTCTCAGACGCACAATAGTCGTTAGATAAATGGTAGGTCTTCTCTTCCTCTTCTGAATCTTTTCATCCCCTCATCGCCCCCACCCCTCTGCTTTTTTCCTAAGAAGTCATCTTGTTCGGTCACAGTTTATATGCAGAGCCCATTGTTTAGGTCTGAGGAATGTGACAGGACTGTATTCGGCGTTATACATTTATTCTTGTGCAAAGAACTGACAGCTCATCCTTTAATGCCTACAAATTTCTTTGTAGACAAAAAGCGTTGAATAAACGCCGAGTAACATTATCTCTTTTAGGGGTGCCTCTGTTTCTAGTTTGATAAAAGGCATTTATCTCTAGGCCCAATGGAAGCTCTGACTTCCACAGCCAGAATTTCTATCTGTTTCTCTCAAACACAATAAAAGCAGAGCCTCCTGTACTTACACTGGTGATGCTGAGAGCATTGTAATTCTTAGTTCTTTTAAAAAAGAAAGAAGACATTGGGTAGGGACAGGAAAGAAGGGGAGGAGAGGCATATCCTCAAATACTCTTCAAGGAATGTGACACTGAGGGCAAGGGAATTTAGAACTGGAGAAATAAATGGAGTAGGAAGAAATGCAACATATTAGACAAAATAGAGCGTGGTGCAGAAGGGCCCCAGGTATCTCTTTTTATAAAGGAGTAGGTTTGAGAATGGAAAAGTTGCAAGGGTGTCAGATGGCTGCCTCCCATCACCATGGTTGTCGTGAAGTTGTCTTCTTTGAAATCAAAATGAGAATCCCTGAGATGAGCTTTAGAAAAGGAAAAATGAAGATCTCGGGATGTTGTGTGCCCACTTCCAGATTTTGAATGAAGAATAAAGCTGTGGCAAATTGAGTGATGGGAAGAAATGTGGTCAATCTGTTAAGCTTTAGTTGCAAGTGACAGGAACTCTTAAGGGGATGAATTGGAAGGATATGAGGTACCTCAGAGAATTAACAGCAAAGCTGAGTAAACAGGCTATGGAGAAGGAGGGACCCAAGCAATTTCCGAGATCTAGTGGGGAGTGAGTGACCCCGACACTGAGCCATCAGAGGGAGGCTGGCTGCTGTACTGCTGCTGCTCTGCTCAAACCTCGAACCCCAGGAGAGGGGGTCTCACTGACTGGCCCCGCTTCGGTCAAGGGGCAAACACTGCTAGTTTGAACAACGTGAGTCACATTTCTCTACAAATTTAAAGGAATGGGGTAGAAACCACAGTGGTCTGGCAAGGCCTCCGGGAAGAGGACAGGTTTAATGTCATGCACGAGACCTAAAGTTTAAATAGTGGTTTGAAACCCCACAGAGGAGGGCACAGCACTTTGATCACCAGGCCAAACAAGACCATATGCACTGCGAGAGGGAAGTTGCCAAAGGAAAACGGAGGAACTAGCAAAGGGACCAAAACGACAGATGTCATTACGTATGAGTGGGCAATGAAGAAGAGAAAGAGGATGCTGAATAGCAGAGATTCTCACCAATTATTATTTTATCCTTATTAGAAACCTAGGACATCACTCAGAGGGCTCCGCTATGCACAAGGCCTCGATTCTTACTTATCCTTTGGGCATCGATTTCTCTTTCCCGTCATGGGTATTGTGTTGCAACCTTTCAAGGCTGAATCTAGGGATTCGGGCAGATGGAAGAACATTCACGGAGCTGTTGGGACGCCTGACGTGCTTTTATTCACGGGCGGGGCCATCCACGCACACCGCAAGCTGCATGTCGCGTTGCATGTCGCACCGGCAGAGTCCCAACTCCCTAACATACTGAATGCACACAAAGCCGGCAGGGAGCCAGAGCGTCAAACATCAGCACTTCCCTCTACGCATGCGAGCCCACTCAGGGCTGTGGGAACAGTTTATCGGGTCCAGCCTCAAGGCCGTGGGAACGCTGCTGATCTTAGTTCCCCAGACACCTGGGCGAGGGAGCCAGACTGACTCTGTTTACCCTACAGGTATCTACTTAGGCGTTCCAGTTTTACCTCATTTAGCTCTAGTCAGCCAAAGTGTATTTAGCAGTTGTCATATCATACCTCATGCTAAGTGTTATATATATGTTATGCTATATGTTATTCCTGACTTAAGAAGGTTAATATCTCATAGAGAAGCTCGTGATCTAGCCAAACACATTCTCTTTACTCCACACCAACAATTTATTTTACTCATTAGTGTTTTGTTAATAGTAACCAGGCCAACAGCCTCAAAACCTTGGAATCATTTACAACTCAACCTTTTTCTTAATGTCCCATATTTTTTATCACTTATCAATGTATCTACTTCAGAAGTCCAGCCAATCAGTTCTTCCTTCCAAATCCTTACACACCCATTTCTGCATTTAGTTACTAGTGCCCCCACGTGTTGAAACCCTCATTATCTTCCGCCTATTTTTCTGTAATGACCACTACCTGCGCTTACTAACTTGGTTTCTCCCTTCCTCCTGTGTACAGATTCCGGAAGCCTCACAGTAATTTCACTTTGACCCATTGCACTTGTTTTTCACTGCTCATAAAACATAAACACGGCTCCAGGCAGGCCGGTCATCTCACCGTCCTTCAAAATGTTATTCTTGCTTTCGTGTCCCTACTCATGTCTTTCTGCTCCTCACCTGGAATGTCCTCCTTCCTTTCGTCCATTTAAACCAGTGCTTCTTAGCCCTGGTTACACATTCTCATCACCTGGAGAGGGTCCTTTGTTCCTCCCCGCCCTCCCTCACTTCCTTCCTTCTTTCCCAGTGCAAAGGGCCCAGCTAGATCAATTAAGCTGAAATTTCTTGGGCTTCAGTATTTTTAAAGGCTACCGCAGGTAATTCTAAAGTACTACAAGGGTTTACAATGACTATGGAAACATTAGGCCTCGCCTGAGCTGGTGTGGTTCAGCTGGTTGGAGTGTCAGCCCAGAATTGAAAAGTTGTGGGTTCGATTCCAGGTCAGGGCACATACGTAGATTGTGGCTACCATCCCCGACCCAGGTGCACATGATCCCATCTGGGTACTTGTGGGAGGCAACCAATCTATGTTTCTCATCCTTCCTCTCTCCCTTTTTTTCTTCCTAAAAGCAATGGAAAAAATATATATATGTATATATATATATCCTCAGGTGAGAATAAAAAATAATTAGGTCTCATGCAAGTGTCCATAAAACGGTCCTGCTCCTGAGGCCCTCCTGGGCCACTGTAGCCACTGCGCTTTGACTCCCATCTTTCTTCAAACATCTAGAAAACTACAGTCTGCCTTGTCCAAACTAGCAGCCAATTCCCTTCTAATTCCTAGTTGTTTCTGGTGTTTAGTTTATATTGGGTTGGCCAAAAAGTTTGTTTGGTTTTCTTCTGTATGATGGCTCTTATAGCTCTTAGTTGTCTTTAACCTCATTGGAAACAATTGTGTTAGATTTTATTGTGACAGCTGTGCATTTTTAAAAAACATCAGAATTGGTGAATTTTTGTGTAGCCATTGTACTATTGAAGATGGAAGAAAATACCCAACATTTCCAGCATATTATGCTTTATTATTTCAAGAAAGGTAAAAATGCAACTGAAACGCAAAATATATTTGTGCAGGATATGGAGAAGGTGCTGCGACTGACCAAACATGTCAAAAGTGGTTTGCGAAGTTTCGTAGTGGAGATTTCTCACTGGACGATGCTCCACGGTCAGGTAGGCCAGTCGAAGTTGATAGGGATCATATCAATGCATTAATTGAAAACAATCAACGTTCTACCACACAGGAGATAGCTGACATGCTAAAAATATCCAAATCAATAAAGTTATTGGTGAACATGAAAAATGTGTCTTATTTTTATGGAAGAAACTAAAAGGACTTTTTGGCCAACCCAATATTACAAACTCCTTGAAGGCAGAAACAACAAGGTTAAGTGATTAGGAAACTCTTCCATATAATGAAATCTAAAATAAATGGAGGTAAATTAAAGAATGCTTCAGATGATTGTGAATGGGCAGTAATGTGTTACAGGCTGAATTGTGTCCCCTCAAAATTTATACCTTGAAGCCCTAACTCCTAGTACCTCAGAATGGGACTGATTTTGGAGACAAGGCCTTTGAAGAGGTCATTACGTTAAAAGAGGCTATTTGCCCTGGCTGGTGTGGCTCAGTTTGTTGGCGCATCATCCCGTAGACCAAAAGGTTGTGGGTTTGTTTCCCAGTCAGGGCACATACCTGAGTTGTGGGTTTGATCCCCAGTTGGGGGCATGTATGGAAGGCAGCTAGTCAGTTTTTTCTTCTCTCTCACTGATGTTTCTGTTTCTCTCCCTTTCTCTCTCTCTAAAATCAATAAGCATATTAAAAAATTAAAATTAAAAATAAACTGAAGCCCTTAGGGTGGGCTCTAATCCAATCTATCCAATCTTAAAAGAAGAAATTTGGGCATGAAGAGGAAAGACTATGTGAGAACACAGGAAGATCTGCCAACCAAGGAGGGAGGCCTCAGGAGAAACCAAGCCTGCCGACAGCACCTTCATCTCACGTTTCCAGCCACCACAACTGGGAGAAAGTTAATTTTTGCTGTTTAAGCCCCCAGTCTGTGGTACTCAGTTATGGCAGTCCAGGCAGACTAATATATGAAATAAAGGTGTGGGCAAATTAAATTCAGGAATTTAGGGAAGATAACCTAATTATAAGCTCTGAGCTGTTCCTTAGCTGGTTAACAGAATCAGACACAGCTGTGAGTTGCCCACACCCCCAGGCAATAGTTTGATACATTAAATACTGGGAACGGGGGTCCTCCCAAAGCATATTAGAAACACATGAATGCACACTCACGCATGAAGCAGAGAAACCACTGTCCCTGGGGGGCCGGTGTGCTGTTCAGACGAACCCTTTAAGAGAAGGCACCAGGCTTTCCCGAAGCGGGAGACTCAAAGCCACAGGACCTCTGTCTCCACTGCTGGCTCGGAGGACAGAGCTACCATAGATTTTAGAGCCTCAGAAGATGACCCTCCTCTAGTCAGCCGAGAACCCAGCCCAGCCAGCTGCTGCACTTCGCCTCAGGACGCCCTGAGCAGAGCAGCCAGGTAAGCCTGCCCTTCTGACCTTCAGAAATCGTGAGCTGTAACAACTGTGTGTTGTTGTGAGCCATTAATCTGTGGCAATTTTTTTGCATAGCAATGGAAAACTAATACAAAACTTCATTACTAAATCCTGGAACATTAACCCTCGGGCCCATCATTTAAAGCTCAAAGGAAACAGCTTTTGAACACCTGAAAGTTAGCCTGACTTCACACCCCAGAGAGTGAATTTATGGAAATAACTGTTATCCAAAGAAGTAGAGTCTGGAAAAAAAAAAAGTTTTAGAAGGATTTCCATGAAATCGTGGATGACCTTTTTTTTAAAAAAAAAATTAGGGCTTATTCTCTACCTGCTTCCCAACATGATTTGAGGTGATTTATAAGGTGTGTTTGATGACAATTAAAAAGACAAATAGAAAAGAATAAACTACAGAGGATAAAGAATGAATGATATAAAAATATCTAGGCTAAGCCCTGGCCGGATGGCTCAGTCGGTTGGAACATCTTCTTGTACACCAAAGGATGGCAGGTTTGATCCCTGGTTGGGGCACGTACGGGAGACAACCTATTGAGGTTTCTCTCATATCCTTGGTAGAAGATTAAAATAAAATTTGTTGGCTAAGTATTATGAGGCATCTAGTTTTTAATTTTTTAATTTTTAAAAAAGATGTATTTATTTATTTATTTTTAGACAGAGGGGAAGGGAGGGAGGAAGGGAGGGAGAGAAACACTGATGTGTAGTTGCCTGTCACACATCCCCTACTGGGGACCTGGCCCTCAACCCAGGCATGTGTCCTGACTAGGGAATCAAACCGGCGACCCTTGGTTCTCAGGCCGATGCTCAATCCACTGAGCTATACCAGCCGGGGCCTAGTTTTTAATTTTTTAATTCATTAATTTTAGAAAGAGAGAGGAACGGAGGGGGAGAAACATTGACTTGTTCCGCTTATTTATGCATTCATCAGTTGCCTCCTGTGTGTGCCCTGACTAGGGATCAAACCTGAAACCTTGGCATATCAGGGCAACACTCTAACCAACTGAGCTACCTGGCCAGGGCTAGCTTTGGAGTCCTTGAAAGTCAAATTGTTTTGAATGGGTAAAATGATAAATGATAGCAGGGGTTTTCGGCTCTCCTAGCTATATACTGGAAACCTCTGGAGAAACTTTAAAAATCATCAGTGCCTGAGTCCCAGGGCTCTGACGCTGGTGCAGGGTCGGGCCTGAGCCCAGAGCTGTAGAAGCTGCCCCGGTGATTCTCATATGCAGCCTTGGCTGAGAACCAGTGAACTATAATTTTTATTATCAAACAAAAGTGTCCATACTATCAGGAGAGGCACCCTGCCTTTTGGGATTTATATTGTGAAACTCGTATAATGGAGAGCATCATCGTACTTTAGCTGTTCTGCATGCAGAAAATGCAAAGATAGTCTTCATATGGCCATTTCTTACATAGACCTTATAAAAACTAAAGACAACTCATCAAAATATAGTTTTTGAAGGGATATCTTTCAGATGCTTAAGTAAATGAGTTTCTGATGATATAACTTGACAGAGATATTGGAGTGTAAATTTCCTAGATATGTGAATGGACACACCTGTCTTTGCAAATCTACTTTAAACAACCATCTTGAAAGAATTCCTGACAAGGAGTGGTAACAAAAACTTCAGATTGGGCTCTCCAGTGAGAACCTGCAATAAAAATGTTCTGTTATGCTGAATGAAGGGATGTGATTCAGTTTTAGGTATCGGGCTTGCAGATGCCACCTTGATATCCACTTGCAAAAACCTACATGTCAACGTAGGTTCTGTTTTACACCATGTACAATTGAGATTAGATTTATCTGGAGGACACTTTTGACCACTCTGATGTTCAATATATTGATGTTTTAATATATATCCTACAAAAACACAGGTAGCATAGGATTTAATTTGAGATTAGCTTAGTCCTTAGATAATTGTTGGGTATGAAATCAAAGGCTGAGGATATATCAGCTAGTGGTAGGGAAAATTATTGAGCAATATTTGAGCATTTCCAATAGTGGTTAACACACATAGTACTTCATATGTGTGCAGCCCTATTCTAATCACTCTGTACTAACTAATATGCTCTCCATGGCCACATGTGAGGTAAATACATTATCATCTTATATCATGCATAGGAACGGTGAAGCACAAAGAGGTTACATGACCAGCTCAAGGACACCCTGTTAGTTAGTGGCAGTGGCAGGACTCGAGTCCAGGCATTGTGCCTCCTGAACTTTTGAACCCACCCACTGGGTCACACACACAGTGGCAGATGCTGTAGGCGAACACAAAAATAATCATAAAACATTCTCTGACCTTAGAGAAATGCACCCCGGTGGGGAAAGAGACATGCATATCCAACTGTACCTGGGATAACAGGGTCACTTGGGTAGACTGCATATGGAATAGCCAACCTGAATTATGCTGACCCAGCTCCAGCCATCCCTGTAACTCTTCCTTTAATTCTCGAGGGGCTCCTTTCTTTCCTTCTGGCAAAATTTCACTTTCACTTAAAGGACTTACTTGATCAGTTCCTGTAGAGCAGGTCCGCTGGTGGGGAATTCTCTTAGTTTTCTCATATTTGAAAATGTTTTTGTGTTGCTTTATTCCTGAAGAATATTTTCATGGGCTACAAATTCTGGATCGAGAGTTCTTGTCTTTGAGAATTTTTAGGCTGCCGTTCCAGTGTCTCCTGGCTTCCTGTTTCCTGAGGTGTGACTCTGCTGTAATTCCTGTAGAAAAGGCATCCTTCACAAGCTGCTTTTGAGATTGTTTTTTCCCTTTGGCTTTTTGCAGTTTGACTTTCATGTGTCTATGCATGGCTTTTGTTGAATTTATTTTGTTTGGGGTCCACTGAGTTTCTCGAATCCAAGTTTATGTCTTTCACCAAATTTGGAGAGTTTGGGGTCATTATTGTTTCAAACATATTTTTCTGTACCAATCTCTCCACTTCCTTTGTGACTCCAAAGACACAAAATGCCAAATCTTCTGATAGTCCACAGCGCATGTGGTCTCTTCCCTTTGAAAAAAATACATTTTCTCTCTACTCTTCAGACTGGATATTTCTACCTTCAATTCATTGACTCTTTCCCTTGTCATCTCCATTCTTAATCTTTCCCAAATATTATTCTTTCATATCTGTGGACATAGGCATGAAAGTCATCTACAGACAGACCACTTGTGTTACCTGTGCTCTTTCTTTGTATTCCCGTCTGCAACAGGAGATGTGTGTTTCCATCAGGGTGGGGTTGAAGGCTTGGGTGGAGGAAGTTGGGGGAGCATGGCACAGAGAAGTGACTTCCCTAAGGATGCTCAGACCCAGCGGCCTTGAATTCAACAGGCCAGTGGCAGCCAACCCACCATCCCAAGGGGCTTCCCTGCCATCAGACCAGCAAGAAACGTACAATACACAGTGGGCTGTGGGCAAGAGAGAAGCGAGCAGTGTTGCCTCATGGGAAATTATGCTCTTAGAAAAACTTCTGCATTGTTTCTGTTTCCCCTTTCTTTTCCCTCTGAATTCGTTGTTCTGAGTGGCCCCAGTAGAATGGACATTGTGTTTGGGGGGATGGAGGTAGAAGAGTAGAGAGTGGAATGCTTCTATTTTTCCTCTTATAGGGTGTCATCTCTTCTGGCTGCAGGTAGGTACCCTTTACCCGAAACTGAGCTTGTGACTTGATCTGCGACCTGATGAAGAGGACAGTGGCAGGGGTATTTGGGTTAGGGTTAGGGAGTGGCTGGAGTGGGGCTCCTCGGAGCAGCAGGATTCACTTGAGGGTGTGATGAGGCCCTCCCACCACAGGCTCGGTGCCTGCCGGGTCCCCCACGCCTGCCCGCTTCCCCCCTGTTCTGCGCACGGCTGTCTGCCTTCTCTCCCGGTATGACTTCGTAAGTGCTGCTTTCAGCTCCTCTCTGGGACCTTGCAACTATTTCCACTGCTTCTCCCAAGCATGTTTTCCCTTCTCCAAATTGCCTCCCACTGCCTAATTATGCCTTTGGCATTTCTCCTTCCATCTTCTCTCCCCTTCCTCTCAGGTTGGTGCATCACAAACTTGTCCCCAGAGTATTTTGGAAATGGGACAAAAAGATAATGGACAACCCAAATCCACACCTTGTCACCACCATATCATCACTACCCTTAGTCACTTGGGTTAATTTTCTTTTCCTTTCTAACATTTTTCTGTTGGCTGCTAAGACCAACAAAAATGAATGTCTCTCATTTTGGACCCGTAACCTTGCCCCTCCATGAAATATCAGTGGGCAGTGAAATTGGGGAGGGAGGGCAGGAAAGGAGCTATAAAATCCTCACACTTGCCCTGGCTGGTATGGCTCAGTGGACTGAGTACAGACCTGCAAACCGAAAGAGTTGCCGGTTTGATTCCCAGTCAGGGCACATGCCTGGGTTGCAGACCAGTTTCCCAGTTGAGGGTGTACAAGAGAGAAACTCATCAATGTTTCTTTTTTAAAAAGTATTTTACTTATTTATTTTTAGAGGGGAAGGGAAGGAGAGAGAGGGAGAGAAGTATCCACGTGTGGTTCTCTCTTGAGTGCCCCTTCTGGAGACCTGGCCCACAACCCAGGCATGTGCCCTGACTGGGAATCGAACCAGTGACCCTTTGGTTCTCAGTCTGGTGCTCAATCCACTGAGCCACACCACCCAGGGCTGATCGATGTTTCTCTCCCTCTCTTTCTCCCTTCCTTCCTCTCTCTCTATTAATAAATAAAGGGAATCTTTAAAAAAAATTCTCACATTCATTCATGTAGCTGATCACTTGTCAACACACTTTCCTCCTTTGTTCCACTTTAACATCTCACCAAAATTATGTCTGCTTTTGGGCTGCCTGTGGCTTCCTTCGATGGGCCCCCCTTCCTCAGAAGCTGATGGCCATCTTCCAATCACATGCTCCTTCCATCTCTCACCTGGTTGATGGCATTGTCTGTGGCTTTCTCTGTCCCACATTTTGAGCCATACCCAGCACCTGTTTTCTAGAAAACAGAAGTCAATTGCCCTCCTAACCCTCAAAATCATTTTTAACCACTCCGCACCCCCCAATTCCCTGAAGGCTAATTGTGATACCTCCTTCCGTCACTGCTTGTTTCTTCCAGTAGAGCAACATCGCATCGATGATCCATGTTTACCGAAGGATGGCCTCCGTCAGCCGGGGTGGCTCGTAGAAACTTAGCCCCAAGTGAGATTGTGTGCAAGTTGCCTTGAACTTACCAGTGCGCATTCAATAAATGTTTGTTTAATCTTAGTCTCGTCAGACTTTGGGTAAGAGAGAATTCTGATTGAATTTTTTTTAATGTACTCAACCAGGCATTTATTTAATGGTCATTATGGTCCAACACTGGGTTCTTCTGTGGTTCACTATGATGAGATATGTCATCTGTCAGCCAGTCCAGGGCATTCACTGAGCACGTTCTGTGAACTGGACACTGTTGTATGAGTATAACCATGAAGTAAGAGAAGGACCTACGGAGCTTTTTCGGGCTGGAGTTGTTTATAGGTGGTGGATTGGGGGGTCTGTTTGCCATAGGCCAGGTGGGCAACATAAAAAATCCTGACAGTGACCTGGAGCTTCTCCAGTCCCCAACTTGACAGGGCAGGACACCTTGCTCAGGCGTCTCCCTGTGACTGCCCCACGGGAGATTCGCGGCTCCGATTCCATAACCACACGAAGTGCAGAACTTCCCCCCCACTCCTAAGTAGCGTGGTTCACTATTTAAGTTGAGCACTAAGATCTACAGCAAAGATCATGGGACAAGACATTAGGAGACCTTAGTTTCAGTTCTGGTTCTGCAGATACACAAACAATAAGTGAATGGGACACCCTGCATCCTTTGGGTAAGTTTCAGGGAGACCCCCACTGGGTAACCCTTTCTCAACATAAAAAGAGTGGGTAGAGAAACCCATGAGTCCATGTGTTCAGATCTTAAGTTTCTTTCAAGTTGTTTGAAACCAAGCTATCAATGACTATATCTGGAAAAGTTTCCTTACGTTCTATAAACCATTCAGACATGAGATAGTGTAACATGGTCTGAATGAAATGCTGAATGAAATTTTTTCTCGAAGATAGGTAATTGTCATTTAAAAAAGTTTTCATTTTCCTATGAAAGTCAAATTTCTTCCTCAAATTTTCTTCTTGGATTCTATGATTGCTGAACTCCAGGTGGGGAAATCTGACTATTTATTAACTCTTAGATCAATGGAGAATATATTATAAACTCTATTTTATGTTGTTGTAAATTAGGAAATGAAAGCTCAAGTTGTTCATAAACTGGTCAAAAATAGCTGAATATTACACTTCACAAAATTTATAAAGTGGAAAAAAATTGGCCCTCTGTTTCTTTCAAATTGCTACAGGGATTTACCACAAGATGGCACCATGCAAGTGTAGTTAATACAAAGGCTTAGTAACATGTATCTTGCATTAGGCCCTCAGACTTAAGAGCATGACATATGGCACATCTGATAATGCTATTTATATGAAGACAAATGTCTGTCTTGCTATGTGGGTTTTTAGTGACTAAAGTCTTCCTTTTGTGTTCTTTATATGTGTCTACCTTTCAACCAAGCCTTTCTAGCAGCATGCTCCATAGCACCAACCCACAGTTACATATGCATCTAAGAAGGTGGCTTAGTCAGGCTGGTCTCTGAAGGCATTTGTTACGTCTTTCCCTGAGCTACAGGTGGAGAGTGTGGGAAGGTTACATTCTGGGTCCTTTCTCCATGGTGTCTTGTTTAAGTGCCAAACATTTGGTTTCCTTAATTTACCTGTGGAAGATCAGCAGCAGAATTAGAAAAGGTTGCAGTGCCTGCGAATCTCATTCCTGAGAGCGGAAGGACGAGGGTGAACTCCAAGGCTGACGAACGCCATTCACTTCTCACACGAAAGCAAATCTTCAGTATTTATTTTCTCCATGAAATGTTCAAACCCTGGAGAACTGAATGATTTAGAAGTGAAAGGGGCCCAACATACATATGGCTTTTAACACTTGGAAAGATAGTTTTTATGTGTGTCAAGAGAATGGCGTGCAGGGCGTGTGTCTTTGATCTTGAATAGGACTTGTACTGCCCTGTTGCCAAGTAGCTAGATAAATATTTGCAAAGCGCCTATTGCTTCTCTGAATTTGGGGCACATGTCTACGAGGTATGAAACAATTGCTGTGGGGAAGCGAGCCGACCCAGTGCTTATCTCCTCCCTCTTGCACAGAGTTCACGGACTATGACACAACCTCCAGAGGGAAGAGAGGCCTACCAGTTCTTATCTTCCTTTCTTATCTAGCACTGGGGCATTCTGGTGGCCAGGATGGAATGGGTCACTTTGCAGGGGCCCTGGACGTAAGAGGTAGGCCCAGAAGTTTATCTTCGGAATATACATTGCTGGGGTTGTAGTATTTTCTAAGGGCTTGTGATCAGAATTCATTGCAGGGTAGACTAAAGTTATGGTTGTTAGGGGTGACAATCTGTAAGAAACACTGAAATATCATGGAAATGTAATAAAATGGAAAATCATATTTTTCAGGACTCTTTTAAGGTAGAATATTCTAAGGAGTAGGAAGAAATACTTTGATAAGTGGCTTAAGGTGAAGGTAAGATGCCCAACTGCCACCCTGCTCTACTCTAGAGGACAAGCTGGCTTCGTAAGGACAAGCTGCCCAACTGCCTTTCAGCTGAAGAGCATGTTTGTTAAGTAGGATTCACAGTGGGGGGCCCTAGCTAAATTTTTAGGGAGGAAAGAGAAGAGGCTGAGTTATCAGACACTTACTCCTCTGTTTCCCCCCCACCCCCACCTTAACAATAGGCTCTCCTTTACATAGTCATCGAACAAATCCCTAAAGACAATGGATTTAAAGCAGTGGCCAGTTCTGAGCCTGTTAAAACACCAAATGTCTTTACTCTGCCCAAGTGAGGCCACGTTGAGGGAGGGTCTCCTTAAAGAGAAGGTGGATGAGAAACAGTTCATGTGAAAGGATTATTATCCAAGTGCCCACTAGGCAAGGACTCAAGATTTTCACAGGACAAAAACAGGAGCCGTATATGCTGAATTTTCAAGAGCTGTCTGGTTTTAAATGTTTTGTTTATTTTATTCAGACATTATATTCCAGCTTTATGGTCAATTATGTTCTGACTTTTGGGTCTGAAAAGTAGTCACCGCAGACTCAGGGACTTTGACTCCAGCAGTTCTGTCTTTTTTTGCTGTAGGAAATCCCCTCCACCCCCTTGGAGATGGCTCCCTTGGAAAACTGCTAGGCCAGGGGCTGGAAATGGCTCGTATCAACCGCAGCGGAACTCTGTTGTTGGCTTGTGTGAATTAGTCACTGTGGAAGAAGACAAGATGAATCAAAGGCCAGGCTCCATGGAGATAAATATTTTTATGGAGCTTTGAGTTTTTCTAATAAGGGCCCTCGCAAGTGGGAATAGTCCTACAGATATGGAAATTCAACTTCCTGATTCTAGAATTTTGCTGCTTAACAGAGGACTTCCACATTGCCCAGCTGAACGACATGTCTTCTGGGTCGTATTTAGCAGTCTGTCTTTCTTTTATCCCATTTCTTTCCCTTTCTTAAATTCCTCTCATGTTTTGCCAAAGTAGTTTCTTGAGTAACCTTTCCATGGTGGGTACATGGGCAGTAACCCTTCTGAGCTCTTGCACGTATGTCCAACAGTGTTTTTTTATTCAATGAGTAACTCAAGTGGGTAGAGAACTCTAAGTTCAAAGCCATTTTCCATAAAGACTTTGAACATATTGCTTCGTGGTCATCTAGCACAGTTATGTTAAATTTTAAAAATTTAAGTGAGTTTTCTTTCAGGCTATTTCTCTCAGCCACCAAGGCTCTGCACCCCTCCTTACTTCTGTTTCTTAGACAAAGCATTTCCTCATAACCAGGGTGGAGTAGTAACTTTTGGTCAGAGCGCCCTCTGAGAGTCTGTCTGCCTCGAAAGGATCAAACATTTGTTCTCAGGATGAAACCCATTAATCTCCAGTGTGAGAGGCTGGAAGCTGGACCTCTTATGGAATTTGTGCCTCATCATCCAAGAGCCTAAAAGATTAATTTACTTCTATGGGGCAGCTAATTGCATAGACTAAACCTCAGCTAGGTGTCTAAGAACCAACAGCTGGACACCATTTTAACTCATCTGGGAACTCCCTATTTCTAGGTGAGTACCAGAGCACAGATCACCTGTTTGGTGAATTGTTAACCCCCATGTCTAAAAGTATCTGCAACTTTGGCTGAGTCATAGGGTGAGAGACAACTAGGACACTTTTGTGCCAGTGCAAGGGACAAGAGTAATTCATGTTCCTAGCAAGAGGTGATAGCTGAATGCTGTCCCCTCAGCATAACTGATGAGTTGGAATTATGAATTAACCCAAGGAGGAACTTGCTAATGGTCAGAGCTAACCTGAAGTGGGATGGGCTGACTGCCTTGGGAACCTGGGAGTTCCCTTTCATGAGCCCTTCATGATGGACATACTGTAAACCAGATCCAAGAACCTGTTGGATGGTTGGAATACATGATCTTCAAGTTCTTTTTCAACCAGGAGGATTTGTTTGTAGTACTTAGTGTAATGCCTGGCACACAGTGGATGCTCATTACATGCTAAAATAAAACATTTGGGGACTGCATGATGCTTCAAGCTCCAAGAGGAATGACGTCAAACTGTTTTCATTTGCTGTGATTCAAGTTTATACTAAGCAGATTTTAGTCTCAACTACCATTAGCTACTTACATGGAAAAATTAATTGACCAATTTCTTCCTCAAACAGTGGCTTGAACTAGGGACTCAGTTTGGGCCCAAGTCCTTCACTGCTTAAAGTCATTTGTCTGCACAGCCACAAACTTGGTGTTGTGTACGCATACCCAGCACACAGTGGGCACGAAGTGGTTAAACAGCAAAGCCCTACTTAATCGTCTGGATTAGGCACAGACTGCAGGGCTTTTGAATAGGAAAGAGGCTTTCAGGCAACACTTGGCCTGGAAAATGCAGCTTTTTTTTTTGTGTCTGGGGGTGTTGAAGAAGGCATTTCAAAGTGTGGCCCATCTTCTCATGGCTCCTTTGTGTACCTGGTGTGCCGTGTGATTAGGGACAGAATTTGAAAAGGTGAGGACAATAGAGATACAGTGAATGTGCCCATGAGTTCAGTTAGAAGGCTTGAAAAGATGGAGCCTTCAGTAATCACCGGGAGGTAACCGGCCTTCTGGCCCAGCTGATGGCCAAGGACAACAAGCGAGGGAGGGATCTGACCCCCAGGCCGACTGCCCTGGCCTCTCCCAGCTTCTGAATTAAAAACTGATAGAGGATGTTTCCTGCTTTGTGAAGTTATATTTATGTATGCAAATAATACTATAAGTTTATAGAAAGATGCAAAAGAAAATTTCTCTATAATCTTATCACCCTAACACCACTTTATCAAGCTTGTGTAATACCTCCAGTTTCCTGCAGTCACATATAACATATCAGAGATAGATGGTTATTTATATCATAGTGCAAATATAATATTTCTAAATAGATTTTTCCCACTTAATACAGCACATCCATTTGGCTAAGTATTTTCTCTAAGATAGTCTCCAAATATTTCTCACAGCTAAATGGTACTTCGTCAAGCAGAAGGAATAATAATATCGAACATGTGTTGTGTTTATTATGTGCTAAGTTGTTCCATGTTTACCTCATTTATTTCCCACAATTTTTGGATGGCAGGTGATATTATTTACCCTGTTTTTTAAAAACCAATTTTTAGATGAGCAACTTTGGAGGACAATTTGTAATGCCGTCCACAGGTGGCAGTTCTGTCCGATTCTAATTCCAGGGCCTAAGCTTTTAACCAGGATGCCTAATCTGTTTTTCTTTTTTTTTTTTCTGTTTGGACATTTAAATTGCTTCCTTTTTTCCCTTTTGTTGTAATAACTAACCCTGCTAGGGATCTCTTTAGCCATAAGCCATTTGCAATGAAATATTATAGACTCTAAACAGTAGTCAGAACAGTTTGAGGACAGTCGATGCCTTGCGCCACACTGACTTTGAAAAGAACTATGCCAGTTTATAAGTGATATGTAATTACATCTTGCTTCTTTGTCCATCTATTAATAAACTACCTTTTAGCCAGCATTGTTAGTTTAAAAAATTTTTGCTAATTTACTAGGAAAATGAAAATATAGTATTTTAACTTCTTTTATTAGAATGATTGAACATTATTTCATTTATTTGTCCACTGGATATAGTATTTTGAATGTTAGTTTTATGTTTTTTTCCATTTATCCATTGGAGACCTTTTTTTTATGCTTGAAATCTATATCATTTTTTTAACCAGTGTCACCCCAATAAATTTAATAAAAAGGATTTAAGGAGAATAAAGTAAGTGGAATTCATTTCCATTTGACTCGTGCACTTAAAAAAAATAAAGAAACCAAAATAAATAGATTCTAATTAAATATATTTGGAGCATCCTCTTAGTGCCTCCTAATGATGGACACTGCTAAGTTTGCATTCATAAGCTAAGGTTTGTTCTTTCAGTCTTACCAAAGATGAGTGGCAGAAGGTCTTAGAGTTTATAAATAAATAAATAAAAATCTGAGGAATGTTTCAAGAAAATAATATATTACTACCATTCACTCTTCATGCCATAAATGCGTGAGTGCCTCTTATATGGTAGCCCTAGGTTAAGTTGTTCCAGCTTTTTTTCTTTGTTTTTTATTTTATTTTATTATTTTTGTATATTTTAAGATTATGCTATCACACGTCTCATTTTTTCCCCCTTTATCCGCTCTGCCCTGCACCCCATTCCATGATCCCCATGTCAATATTTTCCCATCACCACTTTCCCCAGCCCCACCAGCCCCTACCCTCAATCCTTCCCCCAAGTGGCTTTGTCCATGTGTCCTTTATGCATGTTCCTTGATGACCCTTCCCCTCCCTTTCCCCAGTCAGCCCTCTCCCTCCTCCCCACGTGTTACTATGAGTTTGTTTTTTATTTCAATGTTACTGGTTATATTTTGATTGCTTGTTTATTTTGTTGATTAGTTTCCACCTATAGGTGAGATCATATGGTATCTGTCTTTCACCGCCTGGCTTATTACACTTAGCATAATGCTCTCCAGTTCCAACCATGCTCCAGCAAATGGTGGTAGCTCTTTTTTACTTTCTGCTACATAGTATCCCACTGTGTAAATGTACCATAGTTTTTTTATTCACTCATTTACCGTTGGGCACTTAGGTTGCTTCCAATACTTGTCTATTGCAAATTGTGCTGCTGTGATTATTGGGGTGCTTAAGTTCTTTTGAATTGGCATTTTGGGATTCTTAGGGTATAATCCCAGCAGTGGAATTGCTGGGTCAAAAGGCAGACCCATTTTTACCTTTTTGAGGAAATTCCAAACTGTTTTCCACAGTGGCTGCACCAGTCTGCATTCCCAAAAACAGGGTACTAGGGTTCCCTTTTCTCAACAACTTCGCTAGCACTTGCTGTTTGTCGATTTGTTTATGAAGGTCATTCTCACTGATGGGAAGTGGTATCT